>JAEAOA010001044.1:632500-1050000 GCA_016746295.1 Potamilus streckersoni | reverse complement strand
TGTAAAACTTGAAGATTTGCAGAAACCTTTACAAAGATTTCCTTCTGAGTAAAACTGCATAAGTAAGTATTCAATCAAGACGATGTTGCTTTTTAAAAGTTGGTTACTGTCAGCTTCAATCTATTATGAACTGGAACATGACAGCCATTTGCATGTTTTACTGTCTGTTATATGGGAGCTTGCCTGCTTATCATTGTCACAGCACACATGTCAGTTTTTATACTGAATTGGACCTTTCCAGAGAAAGGGTTGGTTTTGCTCTTAAGATTTGCTGGATTAACACAAAAACAAAGCCCAAGAATATGTGACATTTATTTGTTGCATTAAAATTGTATTAGTTTTTTTTGTGCTGAAATTGATTCACTGAAAACTATAATCTGAAGTGAATATGTCTTTTGCCATAATTTCCCTCTTATCCTTTCAAAATTGCTTAAGAACATATTCATAATTTCCTTTTTAGTTTAAAGTACCAATCATACACTTCCACATAAAAATCAGGCTGCTTTAGACAAAGTGAGTACTATGAAAAAACACTTGTGCAAATCAGTGAAAGCATTATATGATGAGAGAAAGTACTGTGTGAAATGAGAGAATGCCTTGTATGAATTACAATGCCTTGTATGAATTACAATGCCTTGTATGAATTACAATGCCTTGTATGAATTACAATGCCTTGTATGAATTACAATGCCTTATATGAATTACAATGCCTTGTATGAATTACAATGCCTTGTATGAATGACAATGCCTTGTATGAATTACAATGCCTTGTATGAATGAATGCCTTGTATGAATTACAATGCCTTGTATGAATGACAATGCCTTGTATGAATGACAATGCCTTGTATGAATGACAATGCCTTGTATGAATTACAATGCCTTGTATGAATTACAATGCCTTGTATGAATTACAATGCCTTGTATGAATGACAATGCCTTGTATGAATGACAATGCCTTGTATGAATTACAATGCCTTGTATGAATGACAATGCCTTGTATGAATGACAATGCCTTGTATGAATGACAATGCCTTGTATGAATGACAATGCCTTGTATGAATGACAATGCCTTGTATGAATTACAATGCCTTGTATGAATTACAATGCCTTGTATGAATTACAATGCCTTGTATGAATGACAATGCCTTGTATGAATGACAATGCCTTGTATGAATTACAATGCCTTGTATGAATGACAATGCCTTGTATGAATGACAATGCCTTGTATGAATGACAATGCCTTGTAT
Organism: Potamilus streckersoni; assembly: GCA_016746295.1. NCBI lineage: Eukaryota > Metazoa > Mollusca > Bivalvia > Unionida > Unionidae > Potamilus > Potamilus streckersoni. The sequence goes on along the minus strand of JAEAOA010001044.1, from coordinate 1,048,753 downwards.
GAATGAATGCCTTGTATGAATGACAATGCCTTGTATGAATGACAATGCCTTGTATGAATGACAATGCCTTGTATGAATGACAATGCCTTGTATGAATGACAATGCCTTGTATGAATTACAATGCCTTGTATGAATTACAATGCCTTGTATGAATTACAATGCCTTGTATGAATTACAATGCCTTGTATGAATGACAATGCCTTGTATGAATGACAATGCCTTGTATGAATGACAATGCCTTGTATGAATGACAATGCCTTGTATGAATGACAATGCCTTGTATGAATGACAATGCCGTATGAATTACAATGCCTTGTATGAATTACAATGCCTTGTATGAATTACAATGCCTTGTATGAATTACAATGCCTTGTATGAATTACAATGTCTTGTATGAATGACAATGCCTTGTATGAATGACAATGCCTTGTATGAATGACAATGCCTTGTATGAATTACAATGCCTTGTATGAATGACAATGCCTTGTATGAATTACAATGCCTTGTATGAATTACAATGCCTTGTATGAATGACAATGCCTTGTATGAATTACAATGCCTTGTATGAATTACAATGCCTTGTATGAATGACAATGCCTTGTATGAATTACAATGCCTTGTATGAATTACAATGCCTTGTATGAATTACAATGCCTTGTATGAATGACAATGCCTTGTATGAATTACAATGTCTTGTATGAATGACAATGCCTTGTATGAATTACAATGCCTTCTATGAATTACAATGCCTTGTATGAATTACAATGCCTTGTATGAATTACAATGCCTTCTATGAATTACAATGCCTTGTATGAATCACAATGCCTTGTATGAATGACAATGCACTGTATGAATGACAATGCCTTGTATGAATTACAATGCCTTGTATGAATGACAATGCACTGTATGAATGAATGCCTTGTATGAATGACAATGCCTTGTATGAATTACAATGCCTTGTATGAATGACAATGCACTGTATGAATGACAAACTTTGTATGAATGGGAATGCACTGTATGAATGACAAACTTTGTATGAATGAGAATGCACTGTATGAATGAGAATGCACTGTATGAATGACAATGCCTTGTATGAATGACAAATTATGTATGAATGACAGAATGCACTATATGAATGACAGAATGCACTGTATGAATGACAAACTCTGTATGAATGACAGAATGCACTATATGAATGACAGAATGCACTGTATAAATGACAGATTGCACTGTATGAATGACAGATTGCACTGTATTAATGACAGATTGCACTGTATGAATGACAGAATGCACTATATGAATGACAGAATGCAGTGTATGAATAAAGCATTGTTTGAATGACAATGCACAATATGAATGAAAGAAAGCATTGTTTGAATGACAGAATGCACTGTATGAATGAGAATGCCTTGTATGAATGACAAATTTTGTATGAATGACAGAATGCACTGTATGAATGACAAACTGTATCAATGACAGAATGCACTGTATGAATGGCAGTAAGCATTGCTTGAATGACAGAATACACTGTATGAATGACAATGCATTGTATGAATATAAGAATGCACTGTACAAATGACAGATTGTACTGTAAGAATGACAGAATACACTGTATGAATGACAGAATACACTGTATGAATTGAGATTATGCATTTGAAGAAGGTTATTTAATGCAATTAGTAGTGTATTTTAGAAAAACTTTATCTTGTCGCTCATGATATTGTTTCTGAAACTACAAAATGCATAAACAACAGAAATAATTTAATTCATGAAGTTGTATTTAATAAATAGGTGTTGTATCAAGATGGGGACAATTGATGTAATTTGATTCATTAAGTCATATTTAATAAATAGGTGTTGTATCAAGATGTGGATAAATAGGTGTTGTGTAAAAATGGGATAAATAGGTGTTGTATAAAAATGGGATAAATAGGTGTTGTATAAAGATGGGGGATAAATAGGTGTTGTATCAAGATGGGGATAAATAGGTGTTGTGTCAAGATGCAGGATAAATAGGAGTTGAATCAAGATGGGGTTAAATAGGTGTTGTATCAAGATGGGGATAAATAGGTATTGTATAAAAATGGGATAAATAGGTATTGTATCAAGATGGGGGATAAATAGGTATTGTATCAAGAAGGGACAAATAGGTGTTGTATCAAGATGGGTGAATAAATAGGTATTGTATCATGATGGGGATAAATAGGTGCCATATCAAGATGGGATAAATAAGTGTTATATCAAGATGGGGGATAAATAGTTGTTGTATCAGGATGGGGGATAAATTGGTGTTGTATCAAGATGGGGATAAATAGGTGTTGTATCAAAATGGGATAAATAGGTATTATATCAAAATGGGATAAATAGGTGTTGTATCAAGATGGGATAAATAGGTGTTGTATCAAGATGGGATAAATAGGTGTTGTATCAAGATGGGATAAATAGGTGTTGTATCAAGATTGGGGATAAATAGGTGTTGTATTAAGGTGGGTGACAATCCTCCCTTATGATATTTACAACTGATTTACCTCATTAACTCGTTGAACGCTGGAGATGCTTTTACCTCGTTAACTCGTTGAACACTGGAAATGCTTTTCAATTTTTGCCTGAAATAGTGGTTGAAAATGCATTTTTGGGTTACTTCTGAATGCATCCAGATACATTTGTTTTGGAGAGATTTTTGTTTAACCGGATGTGTAAGAAAGATGTTGCTTTTGATTGGCTATTTCCTCCATGCATGTGTTTCGTTTTTTTTTTTCTTCTTGGTATTGTATCCATGATTTTTATGTCCTGGTTCCTCTTTACTTTAAATATCACATTTATCCTGCCATTTGCTATGGTTCCTTTGTGTCTCTGCAGTTTGATCAGTTGGCTTTAGATCTTTGGCCAAAAAGTAAAGCCCAGACACAAACTCTGGTTCTGAAACATGAAATTTTTAAAGTTATGAAAATCTGGTCTCAAAAATTTTCTTTGCTATATATTTTTTGTGAGAAGAATGTCTATATTATTTGATGTCAGTGCAGAACTACATCTTTCCCATTTTCTGTAATGCCATCTGCTTTGTTGCATCTTAAATAATTTTGACTTGTCAGATCTGGGAAGTTGTGTATAATGTTAGGACACATTAATATGACACACAGGGTTTTAAATAGTTAAAAAGAGAACATAGCATTTGAGCAGATATTTACTTTGATTATACTGCATTATTAAATTGAAACTGCAGACAAAACTCCAATTCAGTTGAATTTGGGTGTAAGGAAAATGCCCCCCCCCTCCAGCATTTTTGAGATGTAATGGACGGGGACATTATTGGAGTAAGGCAGAGCATTTATAAAGTAGCATTTTCAACCAGGCAATTGTTTAGGATTCACCCTTAAAATATTTAATAAAATGATGACACATGTAAGCAATAGGCAGTTGTTCCTTCTGTTTTTTATTGGTTAAGAAAAAAAATTGCAACAGGCTTGAAAGAATTATAAATGGGAAGGTTCATAATGCTTCATGAAACCTAAAGTATGCATGGAGGGAGGCCATTGTATTTTGTAAAACTTTGACCACACATATATAAACTAACATTTAAAGAAAGAAAACCAAAAAACACTCAAATACAGTCATTGCATATATAAAGCCACTTGTGTAAATGTCTTATGGAAATTTTTATCCTGTCAGACTTGTTAAAATGATTGTATTTGTTAGGCTCAACTGGTGAAAAGAATTTCCCAAAGGAATCATCAATTGGTGTAGATGTTGAAACTGAATCATTTGAATGGACTTCTAAATGCAGAGTACTAACCTTGGCAGGACTGCTTTGAGTTACATATTAACTTGGCATTTGTAACCACTTAAAAGTTCAGAAAAAAAAACCAATCTGGCATCACAATTTTTAATACAATCAGATTATGGAAAAGTGTTTACATGGGGCAAAATCTCTTCTCAAAGATAAGAGGGATTTTTAAACAGAAGCTATAGTGAATATTCCCATCAATCAGTGTAGGTGCCCACAAGCTATAGTGAATATTCCCATCAATCAGTGTAGGTGTCTACAAGCTATAGTGAATATTCCCATCAATCAGTGTAGCTGCCCACAAGCTATAGTGAATATTCCCATCAATCAGTCAGTGTAGCTGCCCACAAGCTATAGTGAATATTCCCATCAATCAGTGTAGCTGCCCACAAGCTATAGTGAATATTCCCATCAATCAGTATAGGTGCCCACAATCCATAGTGAATATTCCCATCAATCAGTGTAGGTGCACACAAGCTATAGTGAATATTCCCATCAATCAGTGTAGGTGCCCACAAGCTATAGTGAATATTCCCATCAATCAGTGTAGCTGCCCACAAGCTATAGTGAATATTCCCATCAATCAGTGTAGGTGCCCACAAGCTATAGTAAATATTCCCATCAATCAGTGTAGGTGCCCATGCTAAACAGCCACTATTTGAAATAACATCTTAAGCACCACATTTGTGCAGAAACAAAGGACTTGAAAACTTGGCAATAGTCCAACAACTCAAGTGAAACCATGCTAAGTACAAAAAAAAAATACTTCATGAATCTTGTAATCACAAGTTCTGACTTAATTGTAAAGAATGTAACAATTTTGTTTTGACTCCATGGTATTAATTGTACAGTGTATGACCATTTATGGTCTTAAACTAAGTAACAGTAAGAAGCAAAACCAATACATGTTTTTAAAAAAAACTTAAAGAAATAATTTTATTAATAAAGTTTTAGATGAAAATGAGAGGAACTTAAATTATTATGAAGTGAATCCAAAATAAACCTGATAAAGTTCTGTGCAAATTTAAAAGAATGAAAAGTTTGTATATATTGCAAGACTATTGTTGAATAATTAGGCTTCTATGCATAAATTGCATTACCCCCCCCAATGTGTGCTGTTATCAATGCAGTAAAATCATTTTACATGAATAAATCCTATTCATTACAGTTATATGATCTTAAAATACATATGCATAATGCATGGTGAGTACACATTTATGATACTGTCCACCCACCCACCCATTTAACAGTTCTGTTCAAAAATTCAAATGCAGTAAATGGAAATGAATAGAATATGCTCTCTGCTTATATACAGTGTTAAAATAGTGGGGTTAAAAAATGGCTGGCAAATAACATTCTCAAAATATTTTGCATGCATACTGAATTTAAATGTAAAATTAGAAAACTATGCAAAAACATACAAAAGCATATGTTTGTGTGTGTGTATGTGTATATATATATATATATATATATATATATATATATATATATATATATATATATATATATATATATATGTGTGTGTGTGTGTGTGTGTGTGTGTGTGTGTGTGTGTGTTGATATATCAGAAGCATGTTACTGGTATATGTATCCATTCTGTGTAAATGTGGCAAGCCTACATTTTGAGAGGTTGAGAGAGAGAGAAAGAGAGAGATTTATCTTATGAATGGTAGTAGTAGTAGTAGTAGCATATATTGATTTCTCATGACAGTGCCCAATCATTTCATGAGGAATTACTTCCATTCCATGATTTGGTGTAATTTAGATAGCCTGGACTTGGTAGGGGTATCATTGCAAATAGAATGATAACAAATGTCGTTGTTAGATTTGTTTCTTCACAGTGAAATGTATGTTATTAATTTAGAACAAAAGTACTATTTAGAAGCTAGTTTTAGTGAACTCAGCTCTCAGTCTCTTTGATGACCTAGTTATAACTCAGTTTTCATTATCTTTGATGACCTAATTTTAACCAAGTTTTCAGTCTCTTTGACCTAATTATAACCAAGTTTTCAGGCTCTTTGATCTTTACTGTAAATATGCATGTTTACTTTTGTAATAAGATCGTGTTTTGTGTTTCATTCTCTGTTACATTATATATTATTCATTTTAAGGTGCTCATTTTCAGAAGGATCAGTCCTTATGACTTGGTTGCAATTAATTTTCCATTAGATGATATGGTATGGCAGATTTATTATTTTGTGGTACTTTACTTGAGGGGATAGATGAAACAGCATTCAGTAAGTGAGTGAGAGAAAAGAAAGAGAAGAACAATATTATTGAAGTCATCCTTTTTCATAGGGTATTGGAATATTATCTGTATTTCATAGGGTATAGGAATTGTATCTATATTTCATAGGGTATAGGAATTGTATCTATATTTCATAGGGTATAGGAATTGTATCTGTATTTCATAGGATATATGAATTCTATCTATATTTCATAGGATATATGAATTCTATCTATATTTCATAGGGTATAGGAATTCTATCTATATTTCATAGGGTATAGGAACTGTATCTGTATTTCATAGGGTATAGGAATTGTATCTGTATTTCATAGGATATATGAATTCTATCTATATTTCATAGGATATATGAATTCTATCTATATTTCATAGGGTATAGGAACTGTATCTGTATTTCATAGGATATATGAATTCTATCTATATTTCATAGGGTATAGGAATTCTATCTATATTTCATAGGGTATAGGAACTGTATCTGTATTTCATAGGATATATGAATTCTATCTATATTTCATAGGGTATAGGAATTCTATCTATATTTCATAGGGTATAGGAACTGTATCTGTATTTCATAGGATATATGAATTCTATCTATATTTCATAGGGTATAGGAATTCTATCTATATTTCATAGGGTATAGGAACTGTATCTGTATTTCATAGGGTATAGGAATTCTATCTATATTTCATAGGGTATAGGAACTGTATCTGTATTTCATAGGATATATGAATTCTATCTGTATTTCATAGGGTATAGGAATTGTATCTGTATTTCATAGGGTATAGGAATTGTATCTATATTTCATAGGGTATAGGAACTGTATCTGTATTTCATAGGATATATGAATTCTATCTATATTTCATAGGGTATAGGAACTGTATCTGTATTTCATAGGGTATAGGAATTGTATCTATATTTCATAGGGTATAGGAATTGTATCTATATTTCATAGGGTATAGGAATTCTATCTATATTTCATAGGGTATAGGAACTGTATCTGTATTTCATAGGGTATAGGAACTGTATCTGTATTTCATAGGATATATGAATTCTATCTATATTTCATAGGGTATAGGAATTGTATCTGTATTTCATAGGGTATAGGAATTCTATCTATATTTCATAGGGTATAGGAATTGTATCTATATTTCATAGGGTATAGGAATTGTATCTGTATTTCATAGGATATATGAATTCTATCTATATTTCATAGGGTATAGGAACTGTATCTATATTTCATAGGGAATAGGAATTGTATCTAGATTTCATAGGGTATAGGAACTGTATCTGTATTTCATAGGATATATGAATTCTATCTATATTTCATAGGGTTTAGGAATTCTATCTATATTTCATAGGGTATAGGAACTGTATCTGTATTTCATAGGGTATAGGAATTCTATCTGTATTTCATAGGATATATGAATTCTATCTATATTTCATAGGGTTTAGGAATTCTATCTATATTTCATAGGGTATAGGAACTGTATCTATATTTCATAGGGTATAGGAATTGTATCTATATTTCATAGGGTATAGGAATTGTATCTATATTTCATAGGGTATAGGAACTGTATCTGTATTTCATAGGATATATGAATTCTATCTATATTTCATAGGGTATAGGAATTCTATCTATATTTCATAGGGTATAGGAATTGTATCTATATTTCATAGGGTATAGGAATTGTATCTATATTTCATAGGGTATAGGAACTGTATCTGTATTTCATAGGATATATGAATTCTATCTATATTTCATAGGGTATAGGAATTCTATCTATATTTCATAGGGTATAGGAACTGTATCTGTATTTCATAGGATATATGAATTCTATCTATATTTCATAGGGTATAGGAATTCTATCTATATTTCATAGGGTATAGGAACTGTATCTGTATTTCATAGGGTATAGGAATTCTATCTATATTTCATAGGGTATAGGAATTGTATCTGTATTTCATAGGGTATAGGAACTGTATCTGTATTTCATAGGATATATGAATTCTATCTATATTTCATAGGGTATAGGAATTGTATCTGTATTTCATAGGGTATAGGAATTGTATCTATATTTCATAGGGTATAGGAACTGTATCTGTATTTCATAGGATATATGAATTCTATCTATATTTCATAGGGTATAGGAATTCTATCTATATTTCATAGGGTATAGGAATTGTATCTATATTTCATAGGGTATAGGAATTCTATCTATATTTCATAGGGTATAGGAACTGTATCTGTATTTCATAGGGTATAGGAATTGTATCTGTATTTCATAGGGTATAGGAATTGTATCTGTATTTCATAGGGTATAGGAATTGTATCTGTATTTCATAGGGTATAGGAATTGTATCTGTATTTCATAGGGTATAGGAATTGTATCTGTATTTCATAGGGTATAGGAATTGTATCTATATTTCATAGGGTATAGGAATTCTATCTATATTTCATAGGGTATAGGAACTGTATCTGTATTTCATAGGATATATGAATTCTATCTATATTTCATAGGGTATAGCAATTCTATCTGTATTTCATAGGGTATAGGAATTGTATCTATATTTCATAGGGTATAGGAACTGTATCTGTATTTCATAGGGTATAGGAATTCTATCTGTATTTCATAGGATATATGAATTCTATCTATATTTCATAGGGTATAGGAATTGTATCTGTATTTCATAGGGTATAGGAATTGTATCTGTATTTCATAGGGTATAGGAATTGTATCTGTATTTCATAGGGTATAGGAATTGTATCTATATTTCATAGGGTATAGGAATTGTATCTATATTTCATAGGGTATATGAACTGTATCTGTATTTCATAGGATATATGAATTCTATCTATATTTCATAGGGTATAGGAATTATATTTATATTTCATAGGGTATATGAATTCTATCTATATTTCATAGGGTATAGGAACTGTATCTATATTTCATAGGGTATAGGAATTGTATCTATATTTCATAGGGTATAGGAACTGTATCTGTGTTTCATAGGATATATGAATTCTATCTATATTTCATAGGGTATAGGAATTGTATCTATATTTCATAGGGTATAGGAATTGTATCTGTATTTCATAGGGTATAGGAATTGTATCTATATTTCATAGGGTATAGGAATTGTATCTGTATTTCATAGGGTATAGGAATTGTATCTATATTTCATAGGGTATAGGAATTGTATCTATATTTCATAGGGTATAGGAATTGTATCTATATTTCATAGGGTATAGGAACTGTATCTGTGTTTCATAGGATATATGAATTCTATCTATATTTCATAGGGTATAGGAATTGTATCTATATTTCATAGGGTATAGGAATTGTATCTGTATTTCATAGGGTATAGGAATTGTATCTATATTTCATAGGGTATAGGAATTGTATCTGTATTTCATAGGGTATAGGAATTGTATCTATATTTCATAGGGTATAGGAATTGTATCTATATTTCATAGGGTATAGGAATTGTATCTATATTTCATAGGGTATAGGAATTGTATCTGTATTTCATAGGGTATAGGAATTGTATCTGTATTTCATAGGGTATAGGAATTGTATCTATATTTCATAGGGTATAGGAACTGTATCTGTATTTCATAGGATATATGAATTCTATCTATATTTCATAGGGTATAGGAATTGTATCTATATTTCATAGGGTATAGGAACTGTATCTGTATTTCATAGGATATATGAATTCTATATATATTTCATAGGGTATAGTAATTCTATCTATATTTCATAGGGTATAGGAATTGTATCTGTATTTCATAGGATATATGAATTCTATCTATATTTCATAGGGTATAGGAACTGTATCTGTATTTCATAGGGTATAGGAATTGTATCTGTATTTCATAGGGTATAGGAACTGTATCTGTATTTCATAGGATATATGAATTCTATCTATATTTCATAGGGTATAGGAATTGTATCTATATTTCATAGGGTATAGGAATTGTATCTGTATTTCATAGGGTATAGGAATTGTATCTATATTTCATAGGGTATAGGAATTGTATCTATATTTCATAGGGTATAGGAATTGTATCTATATTTCATAGGGTATAGGAATTGTATCTGTATTTCATAGGGTATAGGAATTGTATCTGTATTTCATAGGGTATAGGAATTGTATCTATATTTCATAGGGTATAGGAACTGTATCTGTATTTCATAGGATATATGAATTCTATCTATATTTCATAGGGTATAGGAATTGTATCTATATTTCATAGGGTATAGGAACTGTATCTGTATTTCATAGGATATATGAATTCTATCTATATTTCATAGGGTATAGGAATTCTATCTATATTTCATAGGGTATAGGAACTGTATCTGTATTTCATAGGATATATGAATTCTATCTATATTTCATAGCGTATAGGAACTGTATCTGTATTTCATAGGGTATAGGAATTGTATCTGTATTTCATAGGGTATAGGTACTGTATCTGTATTTCATAGGATATATGAATTCTATCTATATTTCATAGGGTATAGGAACTGTATCTGTATTTCATAGGGTATAGGAACTGTATCTGTATTTCATAGGGTATAGGAATTGTATCTGTATTTCATAGGGTATAGGAATTCTATCTATATTTCATAGGGTATAGGAACTGTATCTGTATTTCATAGGATATATGATTCTATCTATATTTCATAGGGTATAGGAACTGTATCTGTATTTCATAGGGTATAGGAATTGTATCTGTATTTCATAGGGTATAGAAATTCTATCTATATTTCATAGGGTATAGGAACTGTATCTGTATTTCATAGGATATATGATTCTATCTATATTTCATAGGGTATAGGAACTGTATCTGTATTTCATAGGGTATAGGAATTGTATCTATATTTCATAGGGTATAGGAATTGTATCTGTATTTCATAGGGTATAGGAATTGTATCTGTATTTCATAGGGTATAGGAATTGTATCTATATTTCATAGGGTATAGGAATTGTATCTATATTTCATAGGGTATAGGAATTGTATCTGTATTTCATAGGGTATAAGTAGATGTCTTGGTTGGATTTTTATCAAGAGAATGTTTTTCTGTAACTTATCGTTCGGTAAATATTTCAGGATGGATATATTAATTAGGTAGCTATTTCAGTATGACCTACATTCTGTAGATGTTCTTTTAGGTATGGATCGGTTAGATATTGATTATTTTCTAGTTGGATTTCTTTTGGTAGGTCATCTGTAAGATGGATGTTCATTCTAGTGGAATGTATCTGATTTCTAGGATAGATTACTATATTTCAAGTATGGATATCTTATTTCATGGGTAGGATTGTACTATTTTGGTATGGAGTATCTGTGTTTATGGATAGATCTTTATATTTCAGGTAAGGAATTTACTAATTATGGTAGAATGCTTGTTTCAGTAAGAATTGATCTATATATAGGGTATAGAATGTACTTCATAGGTTAGAATTGTATCTAATTCTGTATAGATGTACTAATCAGGAGGATTATCATATAAGTATAGAATTGAGTATTTCTAGTATAGTCATAGGGTATAGGAATTGTATCTATATTTCATAGGGTATAGGAATTGTATCTGTATTTCATAGGGTATAGGAATTGTATCTGTATTTCATAGGGTATAGGAATTGTATCTGTATTTCATAGGGTATAGGAATTGTATCTATATTTCAAAGGGTATAGGAATTGTATCTGTATTTCAGAGGGTATAGGAATTGTATCTATATTTCATAGGGTATAAGAATTGTATCTACATTTCATAGGGTATAGGAATTGTATCTGTATTTCATAGGGTATAGGAATTGTATCTATATTTCATAGGGTATAGGAATTGTATCTATATTTCATAGGGTATAGGAATTGTATCTATATTTCATAGGGTATAGGAATTGTATCTGTATTTCATAGGGTATAGGAATTGTATCTATATTTCATAGGGTATAGGAATTGTATCTGTATTTCATAGGGTATAGGAAGTGTATCTATATTTCATAGGGTATAGGAATTGTATCTATATTTCATAAGGTATAGGAATTGTATCTGTATTTCATAGGGTATAGGAATTGTATCTATATTTCATAGGGTTCAGGAATTGTATCTATATTTCATAGGGTATTGGAATTGTATCTATATTTCATAGGGTATAGGAATTGTATCTGTATTTCATAGGGTATAGGAATTGTATCTGTATTTCATATAGATGGGAATGTATCTGTATTTCATAGGTTATAGGAATTGTATCTATATTTCATAGGGTATAGGAATTGTATCTGTATTTCATATATATGGGAATGTATCTGTATTTCATAGGATATAGGAATTCTATCTGCAGACATGTATCTTTATTCAATGTTTGCCTTAAGATTTATCATAGAGAGCAAGAAAACATAAAGTTGAACATGGCAAATCAACATCTGTACAGGGACAGGGACCATTACAACCTGCTGTTTATCTGGGACAATCTGTTAATAATGCTCACCATTCCATTCAGTGATGTTAACAGTGGTAGAGTTTAAATCAGTCTGCTGATGAAGTCCTTAGTGTCAGGGTGAAAGGGACAGGGACCATTACAACCTGCTGTTTATCTGGGACAATCTGTTAATAATGCTCACCATTCCATTCAGTGGTGTTAACAGTGGTAGAGTTTAAATCAGTCTGCTGATGAAGTCCTTAGTGTCAGGGTGAAAGCGGTCTCTGTATGAAAAGTTAAAACTATTGTCAAATATGAATAATATTAATACACAGTTAAGCTATCACCAATGTCAAACATGGCAAGATGGTATGTTGGAAAGGTAAAACATTTTTAAGGGGTGGTGCCCCCATTTCTAAGATTTAGTGTCACTAGTTTTAAAATGAGATGTAATGATAGACTAAGTAGGCATTACTGTCATCTTGATACAAGAGCCATCATGTCTCTCAGTGGTTAGAGTGCTGGATTTCTGACTGGTTTGATTATTTTACTCTTGCTGACTGGGTGTGTGAGTGATTTGGATTTTTTAATATAGCTTTAATGATTTTTCAGTCATATCGCTATAATATATGCAGTGAGACAGTTTATAGTGATGTTTAGCACTGGGGCATCATGCTGCAGACATGTAGCATGATGTCCCACCCAGTCACATTATCCTGACACCAGGCTGACCAGTCCTAACCCTAACCTCTTAATGCTGTGTGCCAATGGTAGCTGTTAGTATCATTTTCTGTAAGTCTTTGGTAGGACTCAATCGGGGATAGAACCCATGACCTTACGCATCCGAAGCAGATTCTCTAACCACTAGGCCACCAGAGTGTTCCTTGTTGACTGACTGGATTTTTGTACTCCTGTTGACTGGCAGGATTCTTGTACTTTTGTTGACTGGCTGGATTCTTGTACTCCTGTCAACTGGCAGGATTCTTGTACTTTTGTTGACTGGCTGGATTCTTGTACTCCTGTTGACTGGCAGGATTCTTGTACTTCTGTTGACTGGCTGGATTCTTTTACTCCTGTCGACTGGCAGGATTCTTGTACTTTTGTTGACTGGCTGGATTCTTGTACTCCTGTCGCCTGGCAGGATTCTTGTACTTCTGTTGACTGGCTGGATTCTTGTACTTATGTTGACTGGCTGGATTCTTGTACTCCTGTCGACTGGCAGGATTCTTGTACTTCTGTTGACTGGCTGGATTCTTGTACTTCTGTTGACTGGCTGGATTCTTGTACTTATGTTGACTAATTTGCTTCTTTTACTTATGATGACTGGCTGGAATTTTTATATTACTCCTCTTTGTGGGTACCTGTGGTCCTGCCAAGTTAATTTAGAGGCAAATCAATTATTATTTTCAAGTAATAGTTTCTTTTAATACCAGCATTATTGTAGATTGTCACTTCCGATAGCAACAAGCCTGTAGGTGAATGGTTTGTTTAGAACACCTGCATGATCATGATGATGATGAGGAGCTATTTATGTAGGAGAATTGCAGAACCAGCTTGGAGTATGTTTATCTTGTGTAATCTACACCAGTTCGAGTAACATACACAGATCAGTTAAACTAATATAAACTGGATCATATAGCAAAGTTGTCTTTATAACAGATTGTGTGTTTGTGTGTGTGTGTGTGTGTGTGTGTGTGTGTGTTATACACAGGATCAGATAGCATAGTTGTCTTTATAACAGATTTTGTGTGTATGTGTGTTTGTTATACACAAGATCAGATAGCAAAGTTGTCTTTATAACAGATTGTGTGTGTGTGTGTTATACACAGGATCAGATAGCAAAGTTGTCTTTATAACAGATTTTGTGTGTGTGTGTGTGTATTTGTGTTATACACAGGATCAAATAGCAAAGTTGTGTGTGTGTGTCTTTCAGCTTGAGTCTTCAGCTCTTTGTCTTGAGAGCCTTTAGCAACTATCATAAAGAAATTCATCCTCATTTATTTCACCAGGTCAAGATAAAACATGGACTCTGGCACTAAATTGTTTCTAACTGTACTGTGTAAATGTTTTCATTACACCTGATTGAAAACAAGGTCCCCATTTACAAGCCAGATTTGCTGATACAGGTTGATAATGTTATTTTTAGGTCAAAGTGCAATATATAAGATATAAATTACTCCATGTTGATGTATCCCTAGTATAGGCAGGTTTACTCTAGAATTGAATATCTAATGATGGTGGTGGTGGGAATCCCCCTCCATTTGTTCTAGTTATAATAATAACACTGATACTGATACTACTACTACTACTGATACTACTACTACTACTACTACTACTACTACTACTATTACTACTACTACTACTACTACTACTACTAATATAATAACATGATTGTGTGAAGATAATGCATTTGGTTTTGAATCAGCCAGTGTTACAAGTAGCCCTCAAGTATTAGATTATTAAAACTAGAAATGCAATGTATACAATTGAATATACCAACTACAGTACAGTTTTAGAGACGGGAACAGTGGGAGAACAGTGCTAGGTTTGGCATTGAGAAAGGGGACAGTTGACTGATTGGAAACATTTTACCATTGTATTTAAAGTCATTGAGACTGAGATTTCACAAGACATCTGCAGAATATGTATAATATGTTTTGTACAGGCCATTTTGAAGTTAGACAAGAGAAGATTTTCAAGAAAAGGTAATTTTCTAATTATATGAGATTTTATGAACAAAGAAAATTAGGGCTTAAAATATAATGTATTATTTGTTGATTTTTCAAAATGATTTTTTTTTCTAAATTAGCTTGAATTCCTCAAGTGCTCTTCCTAAAATAAACCATGAGATGAAATTGATGGATCTCCAGACTCCAAGTCTAACTACCAATCACTTTACCTGTGAAGATGAATGGAATGAATGTTTCCTTAATAGAGAGTACTTATTCTGGGCTGATAAGTAAAGCAATTCAAATTATAAATACATTTTATCCACTAACCTGTCTGAATGTATGAATGAATCAGAATTGTATTGATAATTTTTCACACTTTACCCAAAACAACAAACACACCTGTAAAAGGCTTCAAATGATTAATCAAGTAGAGCTGTGGGTTTTATCAGGATCTATTTTAAATGTTTTAATCCCTAGTACCAAGTGTTGAAAGCATTTGCTTTGTATCCAGTCAATATCCAGGGCACCAGGGAGACCATAAAAAGACACTTGGTTTAATTGATCAATCAACCACCAATGTGCTTTGAAAACATGATACATTCTCTTACCACCACCATGTAGCCAAATAGGCTGATAGGTTATGATAAAGGTTGGGTATGGAAGTTGTTATCAGGCAGGAAGCAGCCAGTGACCTATATGGGAGAGTACCAGAAGAAAATTATCTCATAGAATAGAAATGTTTTGCATCCCAGAATAGTATGGAATAAGAATGCCCAGAGTAATATGGAACAGATATGATTTGTCTCTGAGTAATATTTAAATAAGAATACTTTATACTAGAGAGTAATATGGAAATAAGAATAATTAATACTAGAGAGTAATATGGAAATAAACATACTCAATACTACAGAGTAATATAAAAATAAGCATACTCAATACTACAGAGTAATATGGAAATAAGAATAATTAATACTAGAGAGTAATATGGAAATAAGAATATACAATACTACAAAGTAATATGGCAATAAGCATACTCAATACTACATAGAAATATGGCAATAAGCATACTCAGTACTACAGAGTAATATAAAAATAAGCATACTCAATACTACAGAGTAATATGGAAATAAGCATACTCAATACTACAGAGTAATATGGAAATAAGCATACTCAATACTAGAGAGTAATATGGAAATAAGAATAATTAATACTAGAGAGTAATATGGAAATAAGAATATACAATACTACAAAGTAATATGGCAATAAGCATACTCAATACTACATAGAAATATGGCAATAAGCATACTCAGTACTACAGAGTAATATGGAAATAAGCATACTCAATACTACAGAGTAATATGGAAATAAGAATAATTAATACTAGAGAGTAATATGGAAATAAGCATACTCAATACTACAGAGTAATATGGAAATAAGCATACTCAATACTACAGAGTAATATGGAAATAAGCATACTCAATACTAGAGCATAATATGGAAATAAGAATAATTAATACTAGAGAGTAATATGGAAATAAGCATACTCAATACTACAGAGTAAAATGGAAATAAGCATACTTAATACTACAGAGAAATATGGAAATAAGCATACTCAATACTACAGAGTAAAATGGAAATAAGAATACTCAATACTACAGAGAAATATGGAAATAAGCATACTCAATACTACAGAGTAATATGGAAAAAAGCATACTCAATACTACAGAGTAATATGGAAATAAGAATACTCAATACTACAGAGTAAAATGGAAATAAGCATACTCAATATTACAGAGTAATATGGAAATAAGAATAATTAATACTAGAGAGTAATATGGAAATAAGCATACTCAATACTACAGAGTAATATGGAAATAAGCATACTCAATACTACAGAGTAATATGGAAATAAGAATACTCAATGCTACAGAGTAATATGGAAATAAGCATACTCAATACTAGAGAGTAATATGGAAATAAGAATAATTAATACTAGAGAGTAATATGGAAATAAGCATACTCAATACTACAGAGTAATATGGAAATAAGCATACTCAATACTACAGAGTAATATGGAAATAAGAATACTCAATACTACAAAGTAATATGGCAATAAGCATACTCAATACTACAAAGAAATATGGCAATAAGCATACTCAATACTACAGAGTAATATGGAAATAAGCATACTCAATACTACAGAGTAATATGGAAATAAGAATACTCAATACTACAGAGTAATATGGAAAAAAGAATACAGAATATTACAGAGTAATATGGAAATAAGCATACTCAATACTACAGAGTAATATGGAAATAAGAATACACAATACTACAGAGTAATATGGAAATAAGAATACACAATACTACATAGAAATATGGAAATAAGAATACTCAATACTACAGAGTAATATGGAAATAAGAATAATTAATACTAGAGAGTAATATAGAATAAGAATAACCTATACTAAAGAGTAATGGTGGTGAGGCAGATGGAATATGGTTTACATTGCAAGGAAGCTGGCCTGGCTGGTCCAGTGTTAGGCTCCTACCCTATACCTTTTTGGGTCTGGCACATTTTTGCTGAACCTCATCCACATGTCCTGTATACGTCAACATAAAGAATAAGCAACTGGATTACACAACTTTTTAAAGTGATACATTTTGACAAATACTTCTACAAAATAAACTCCCAGCAGGTAACTGCAATAAAATCCACCTGCAAATCAGCTTGTTGGGAAGGCTCTGGTAGAAGCATAGGAAATTTAGGTTTTGGACTTTTTCAGCAGTAACTCATAGAATTTAGTTAAAATGCCCAAATATAACTTATATTTAAGAACATTGATACATTTGTAACCTTGACATGTTTTATAAAGATAGTACTATTTTTGCCGTAAGCTATGATTTTGGAATGAATGAATGTCTGGTCTACAGCTTAATTAATCCCAGTCTTTAAGTAAGTAAAGTAAGTAAAATACTGACCACTAGAGATGCCAATTGGTCCACATAGATAATTGCTTTAAATTCAAGCAGCCATTTAGGTGAAAAGTGAAGACAGCTGGCCCTCCTAGGTCACCAGATGGACAGCTTAATTATGCAGGTCCTGCTGCCTTTTTCCGGTCCCAGTCTTTGATGTCAGTGGCTTTATTATAAAAGTTCATGTCTTTTGATGTCCATTGGCTTTATTATAACAGCAGATTGAGTAGCAGTAAGGCTTAGAAGAGGGAGAATTGTGATGAAATTTTTTTAAAAGTAAAATTGTTATTTAAAGGTGAATTAATTCCAGTTAATAAGTGCATTACAGTGACTTTCTATACTAATTCTATTAGTTTCACTGTCCATTTGGATGAGTCTTGTTTCACTAGTTCCCACTGACAGATGGTGACATCATCAGTGACCCGAACCAGTCTGTGCAAAATGGATTAATGGTAGATTTATTGGATTTTTCATAGCATTAAGGTCAGAATTAATTTCCAATAATGACTCATTTTCATATAGGCACCAAAAATAATTGAGCTACTTTGATTGTGTCAAACTGGTTACAACAATGATTTGGAGTGAAGCACTCAACAAGAAACATTTTCATCATCAACAAACGCTCATCGCTCATCGGTGACTGGTTGAATACTGAACTCTGATCATAATCTGATTTAAAAGAGTTTTGTCTTGCACATCTTTAATAGTGAGTCTACACCAGTTGCAACAGTTTTAATAGTGGGTCTACATCTACAACAGCAGCAACATTTTTAATGGTGGGTCT
Organism: Potamilus streckersoni; assembly: GCA_016746295.1. NCBI lineage: Eukaryota > Metazoa > Mollusca > Bivalvia > Unionida > Unionidae > Potamilus > Potamilus streckersoni. Next base: position 1,029,861 of record JAEAOA010001044.1, on the reverse strand, counting down.
ACATCAGTTGCAACATTTTGAATGATGGGTCTACACCAGTTGCAACAGTTTTAATAGTGGGTCTACACCAGTTGCAACATGTTTAATGGTGGGTCTACACCAGTTGCAACAATTTTAATGGTTGTCTACGCAGTTGCAATATGTAAACTATTGTGCAGTAACTGGTTCCATGCAGCAACCGGTGTAGACCCTTTTCTAAAGTCATATTTATTAAAGGCAGCTGGCTTGTGGTGCTCATTTCCATAATTCAGGGCTCTTTATCTCTGATGGAGAGAAATCTCTTTGTGTCCTTTTGCAGCCTCTTCCATAGCACATTCAATATTCAACTTGCAAAATAATGTCAATGGACTAGTCAGTCACTGGTGCTTGCTCATTGAAATCACATTGCAAGCATAGAAAGTTTGTGACTAAAATTTATAGCAAGAGTGTTCATTAGAAAACACCAGTTGCCTTATGAACTTTTGGATTAGTGGATGATAATGATAGGGAAGTTACTTGCTCCATTTAAGTTTGGTTTAGTTTTGTGGGTTTATTGCCATTTTTCAGCACACTATAGGCTAACATGACAGTCATATTTGGTGGAGGAAGAGCCCTGGAAGAAACACCAATCCATGGGAAGCTAGTGACAAGCTTTCTCATGTATGAAGTACCCACATTGGACAAACTGAAGGATGTGGACAGAGGTCAGTGATCTGTAAAGTTGAGTGCCTTAGACAATTTGGGTAACCAGGACCCCTGCTTGATTTAGACATAAGAAGTACCTTTATGGTGGCATTATGACAAATCTTAGTTTGTAATCTTCAAATGTGAAGATATGCTAACTTTAATAACCCTTCAAATGATTCAGAGTTCAACGTCATATGACAGAGAAGATAATGAAAGTTATTTTATTATGCCCTTTCAATTTTTCCTAAAGTAAAACATTGTTCAATTTTTCCTAAAGTAAAACATTGAAAATTAAAAACATGTTAAAAATATGTTTTTTTTCGTGGATATTTTTTTTGTTTTGAGTTTTTGAGGTGTCCTAGAAATGGAAGTCTTTGCTATGGATCTAAACTAGACATTTAATATAAAGTTATGACAAATAATATTTCAGTGACTGATATTTAAGTTACCAATGTTGTACAGTTATGTATGTCACATCTAGGTTTTATTTATCAGATAGATTTTGATGATGGAGGGTTTGTGTGCAGCACTTTAAATGCTTGATAACGTTTTTGGATGCAAAGAGACATTGAGATAAACTTAAATTTGATGCAAACGAAATCATGGATGGATTTAATTGGATGCAAACAAAATCATGAATGGACTTGAATTGGATGCAAATAAAACTCATGGATGGACTTAAATTAGATGCAAACAACTCATGGATGGTTGTTATTTTTGGGCTTAATGCCATTTTTCAGCATGCAATAGGCTATACATGGTGGCCTGTATTAATGGTGGAGAAAAAACCTGGGAAAATCCCGGAAAGAACAACCGACCCATGACAAGCTACTGGCAAGCTTTCTCACATATCCACATTGGCTGAATCTGAGACTCAAACCCATGTAGACAGGTGAGATGGCAGTGATCTATAATAGAGAGCGCTTTAGACCACTCATGGATGGACTTTATTGGATCCAAGAAAAGTCATGAATGGACTCAATTGGATGCAAACAAACTCAAGGATGGACATAAATTGGATGCAAACAAACTCGTGGAATGACATAAATTGGATGCAAACAAACTCATGGATGGACTTAATTGGATGCAAACAAAGTCATGAATTGACTTTATTGGATGCAAACAAACTCATGGATTGAATTTGGATACAAACAAACTTGCAGATGGACTGTAATTGATCAAATATCTTAATACTTTAAGTGGGACTTTTGAAGTTAGTTATACTTTGTACATTATAGCTTAGGAAACATTTGTACAAATGGGACTGTTGTTGCATATTAGTCCATGTTTATGGAAAATTAGTATTTTATTAAATGTAGGCATGTTAAAAATGATATTGTTTTCTAATATTAATAATAGGGGGCAACTCATTATTAGTCAAGGACTATTCTTCCTTGAGGCCCTCATAAGGAAAGTATAATAATGCACATTATATGAAGAGAGCTATAATTACTGTTTAACATATTAATTATTAAAGTGACTGTTAATAGAAACACATAACATTTTTATTATTATTGCTTGTGGACAGAGTTTTAACTCTCACTTTTCACAGCAAAAGATTTTATTGCGATTTGAGTACATTTGCAAATTGTATCATTGCATTTTTGGTGGGTATGCAGACCTGCCCTTTTGGTTTCTTGTTGCCAGGGAGATGGTGATAGGCATGTTTTGAAAGACTAATGGTGTTTGCATTGCTCAAAACTGTACCTGATAACAAGGTTTGTTGCATGTGTGCATTGATCAAAACTGTACCTGATAACAAGGTTGGTTGCATGTGTGCATTGATCAAAACTGTACCTGATAACAAGGCTTGTTGCATGTGTACATTGATCAAAACTGTACCTGATAACAAGGTTAGTTGCATGTGTGCATTGATCAAAACTGTACCTGATACCAAGGTTTGTTGCATTTGTACATTGCTAAAACTGTTCCTGATAACAAGGTTTGTTGCATCTGTGCATTGATCAAAACTATCTTTTTGACTGCATGCATGAATCTACCAAAACTGCAGCTGATAACTGGGTTCGTTGAATGTATGCATCAACCCAAACTGTACCCGATTTTTAAGTTTGGTTGCAAGTATGCATCAACCAAAATTGTGCCTGATAATAATAATAATAATAATAATAATAATAATAATAATAATAATAATAATAATAATAATAATAATAATAATAACGCGGACTTTATATAGTCCCAAACCTTTAGAAGCTCAAAGTGCTTTACAACATTTGAGAACACTTAAAAAGAATAAAAAACATAACGATTTACAACACCCTGCCCCAAAATTAAAACAGAAAGACATGCTGTAAATTTTTACGGTAAGGATATGTTATAAGGATAAATTATTAGGTCTTTATGACTTGTCTTGCAGTTGAAATAGATGATAACTGGGTTGGTTGTATGTGTGAAGAAATCAAAAAATAATTAGGTTTGTTGTATGCACGAAGCAGTCAAGCTGTAGGATATTTAAGTTGAGTTGCATCATATGCAGATGATTTACCCAGTATAGCAGGATCACAGGTAAAATATGTCACCTTTATGACAGTATAGATTTATCCATCCATCTTTATTTTTTCTTTTCTTTTTCTCTTTCTTTCCTTCACAAAATGTAGCAAATTTGTATCTTTGTTGGATATGTCATACACATTTTACTAGGCTGCTATTAAAACATTTCATAATGAAAATACTATACTGTAGCACAATGTTCACAATGAAAATACTATACTGTAGCAAAATGTTCACAATGAAAATACTATAATGTAGCAAAATGTTCACAAAGAAAATACTATAATGTAGCAAAATGTTCACAATGAAAATGCTATAATGTAGCAAAATGTTCACAATGAGAATACTATAATGTAGCAAAATGTTCACAAAGAAAATACTATACTGTAGCAAAATGTTCACAATGAGAATACTATACTGTAGCAAAATGTTCACAATGAAAATACTATACTGTAGCAAAATGTTCACAATGAAAATACTATAATGTAGCAAAACGTTCACAATGAAAATACTATAATGTAGCGAAATGTTCACAATGAGAATACTATACTGTAGCAAAATGTTCACAATGAAAATACTATACTGTAGCAAAATGTTCACAATGAAAATACTATAATGTAGCGAAATGTTCACAATGCAGAATACTATACTGTAGAAGAAATGTCCGCAATGAAAATACTATAATGTAGCAAAATGTTCACAATGAGAATACTATACTGTAGGAGAATGTCCGCAATGAAAATACTATAATGTAGCTAAATGTTCACAATGAGAATACTATACTGTAGCAAAATGTTCACAATGAAAATACTATACTGTAGCAAAATGTTCACAATGAAAATACTATAATGTAGCGAAATGTTCACAATGAGAATACTATACTGTAGAGAAATGTCCGCAATGAAAATACTATAATGTAGCAAAATGTTCACAATGAGAATACTATACTGTAGAGAAATGTCCGCAATGAAAATACTATAATGTAGCAAAATGTTCACAATGAGAATACTATACTGTAGCAAAATGTTCACAATGAAAATACTATACTGTAGCACAATGTTCACAATGAAAATACTATACTGTAGCAAAATGTTCACAATGAAAATACTATAATGTAGCAAAATGTTCACAAAGAAAATACTATAATGTAGCAAAATGTTCACAATGAAAATACTATAATGTAGCAGAATGTTCACAATGAGAATACTATACTGTAGCGAAATGTTCACAATGAGAATACTATACTGTAGCAAAATGTTCACAATGAAAATACTATACTGTAGCAAAATGTTCACAATGAAAATACTATAATGTAGCAAAATGTTCACAATGAAAATACTATACTGTAGCGAAATGTTCACAATGAGAATACTATACTGTAGCAAAATGTTCACAATGAAAATACTATACTGTAGCAAAATGTTCACAATGAAAATACTATACTGTAGCAAAATGTCCGCAATGAAAATACTATAATGTAGCAAAATGTTCACAATGAGAATACTATACTGTAGCGAAATGTTCACAATGAGAATACTATACTGTAGCAAAATGTTCACAATGAAAATACTATAATGTAGCAAAATGTTCACAATGAAAATACTATACTGTAGTGAAATGTTCACAATGAAAATACTATAATGTAGCAAAATGTTCACAATGAAAATACTATACTGTAGCGAAATGTTCACAATGAGAATACTATACTGTAGCAAAATGTTCACAATGAGAATACTATACTGTAGCGAAATGTTCACAATGAAAATACTATAATGTAGCAAAATGTCCGCAATGAAAATACCATACTGTAGGAAAATGTTTGTTACTACATTGAGATTATTAGATAGCATTTGAAACTCTTCACTCATGTTGTTCCGAATCTTAATTTATTCATTAATGCTGAAAGTAGAAAAAATTTGTTTACATGTAATGAAGATATATATATATATATATATATATATATATATATATATATATATATATATATATATATATAAAATTGTGATGTTTATTCTGATGTTTGCACATAATTGTGATGCATGCATGTAATTGTGATGTTTAATGTGATGTTTAAATGTAGTTGTTTGTATACATGTACTTGTGATGCATACATGTAATTGTGATGTTTACATGTACATGTAATTGTGATATTTGTTGTGATGTTTACATGTAATTGTGATGTGTACATGTACTTGTGATGTATAAATGTACTTGTGATGTTTACATGTACATGTAATTGTGATGTACCATATACATGTGATAGTGATGTCTACATATAAATGTGATGTTTACATGTAATCATGATGTTTACATTTGTGTAATAATATATGTTGATTCAAGACTTACAGAGATGTTATTTAAATTATGACATGGGTTAGAGATATAAATCTAAGAAATGTTTTATTTCTCTCCCAAAGAAGTACAGCCATAGTTGCTCAATTGGTAGAGCATTGGAGTTGTAATGCAAGGGTTGGTGGGCTTGATACATTGCTACATGGATTAGTATTGTCAATATACTTTGGATTTCCTCTGCAAGCTATTGCCAATGAAGTATTAAAAGTGGCAATAAAACTACAACAAAAACATCTCCCTGTCTTAGGAATTGACATCATAAAGGTAAGGGGAGAAATGTACACATTTATTATATTTGACTTGTACATGTAGGCTGTATATGTACACATATATTATATTTGACTTGTACATGTAGGCTGTATAGGGACATATGGAAGAGCAATAGCATTCAGTGAATATGACTTGCAATTGTTGGGTGGTCTGTCTATAAATGTTATCTTTATAGGCAGACTGACATCAGACAATGACAGAACTGCATGAAAAGTGACTTTTAATTTATATTCTTCACCCTTGTCATATATAAACCTATATCATAAAGTCACTTGACTTACCTATGTCATAAAAGTCACTGTGAATCTCCAGAGAAGATTTGATAGGTTTTTTTTTTGTTTCTTTTTGGAAATTGAATAGGTAAAACATAAGTCACATTTACACTGATGTGCTATTCAGGGACTGTTTATTCATCTCTGTAGGAGAGTTTGGAAATGCTCTTATTTTTATAGAAAAAAATGTGTAATGTTAACATGTCTGTTGTTCCAGGATTAAATTGCAGTTTGACCATAAACAATATTCTTTGCCATTGCTGTACCTTAAGGAAATAAGGGCTAGTTATGTTTGATTGGAATTGCTGTACAGTAAGAAAATAAGGGCTTGTTAAGTTTGATTGGGATTGCAGTACAGTAAGGAAATAAGGGCTTGTTAAGTTTGATTGGAATTGCTGTACAGTAAGGAAATAAGGGCTTGTTAAGTTTGATTGGAATTGTACAGAAGCAGAATAGTGGGTTTGTTAAGTGTTATTGGAATTGCTGTACTGAAGAAAAATAAGGGATTTAGTTAAGTTTGATTGGAATTGCTGTACAGAAGGAAAATAATGGACTTGTTAAGTTTGGAATTACTGTACAGAAGGAAATAATGGCATGTTAAGTTTGATTGGAATTGCTGTACAGAAGGAAAATAAGGGCTTGCTAAGTTTGATTGGAATTGCTGTACAGTAAGGAAATAAGGACTTGTTAAGTTTGACTGGAATTACTGTACAGAAGAAAAATTAGGGTTTGTTAAGTTGTGATTGGAATTGCTGTACAGAAGGAAAATTAGGGCTTGTTAAGTGCCAGAAATACCTCTCCTCAATTTTGTTGTGGGTTACCTGGTTTTGGTTAGGGTTATCTAGAGGTGATTGTCAGCTGTGTAATTGGCTGGAACAAGTTAATGTCAATATAAAGTATGAAACTTATGGGTGGAATAAATAAAGATCTGAGCAGATATATAGAAGAGAATAACATGAGCCCATGTTACAAATAAAGACAAAATTTAATCAAAATTCATAACAATAAAATTCAATAACAAGTGTGAAATCATTACAATTTGAAAGAAACACTTCTTTCATTTTGAATCAACTTATTCAAGGAATTTCAAATGCAAATATGATTATACTAATAGTTAATCTGTTAAATAATCAAATTAAATCTTCACTGAATTGAGTGAAAGATCAAAAAACACTGCCTTGTATTGATTCATAACATGATGTCTTGACTCACTCCAATTCCACTGCCCCTTTTGACTTCCTTGTGCCAGTAAGTCTGGGTCTTCTCCACTTTTTCCTTTCCTTTTTCCAAATTACACTTTTGGCCCTTCCAATTTTGTGTATCCTTTTTGGGTTTGCAATATGTGAGATGTCCTGTCATATCTAGTTAATATGACTGTGAAGATATCTCACTTTCCAAAAAATATAAACAAGGGCACCCTAAATATTGCATCACATTATACTGGGGATAAATTATTCCTCTCACCCCTTGGTAGGTCAGATAAATCCTATCAGAACTTAAACATATCACATGGCTATGTAGTCTAATTGGCCATGACGGACCATACAAACCTAGTTTGACAAAATCAAAGGTTTTGCTAATGGTTTTTTCAATACCCCACTGAGACATTAGTTCTAGACTAGTTTCCAATACAGAAAAGAATGAATGAAATTTCTTACACTGTGGTATTTATAACAAAAACCAAATAGGTATCCTACATGAACTCCTATTAGAGAACTCACACAGGTTCTCGCATCTCAACTAAGATAAGACATGAAATTTTAGATATATAACCCTATATAAAAAAGATGTGAAATTCTAGATACATAATTTCCTATTAAAATAAGGCATGAAATTTTAGAGACATAACTAGGGCTAGCATTTTAAAGAAAAAGAATTTCCCTGGGTTTCCTCACTAGTTATACTGGCTATTTAAAAAAAGACTTTGTATATCTTGGGTATTGTTCAAAGAACCTTTCATTCCTTTTAGTTTGGTGCAGGATCAATGGGTGTAATATGGGTTAGAGAGTATACAGCTTGGCCTTACTCCAGATGTGCATCTTTCAAAAAAGTTCTAACTCCACTTGCTCATTTTCACTTTCCGAAATTCAGAGGTAAATTGTAAAAAAAGAGCTAATAACTTTTTTTTACATTTTATATATTTTGTAATTTCATTCATTGCAGTTTCAGAAGCTTGTATTGTCTAATCTGGCAAAATTCATTTTCCCTATTCTAATAGCTGCCAAGGATAGTGTACGTTAGACAAATTTAGGTTTATTTTTGGGGCACAAGGGAGCAGTCATTTTAGTTAGTAGTGTGGTAAGATCATTTACAATTTCCAAAAGTTCAATATCCAAAGAAATGTCAGCCACATTACATGAAAGTAGCATATAGGTATGCCAACATTATCTCCACTTATGCATGTTTAAAATGCAAACAACTTCACCTTACATACATCACTCTCTCAAAAGTACATAATAACTGGTGAGGCCAACATTTAAGGCCCATTACCAAATGGACATGTTCATACATTTTAAGGCCCATTACCTAATGTAAATGTCACAATATTTTAAGGCCCATTACCTAATGTAAATATCACTATATTTTAAGGCCCATTACCAGATGTAAATGTCACTATATTTTAAGGCCTATTTCTTAATGTAAATGTCACTATATCTTAAGGCCTATTACCTAATGTAAATGTCAATATATTTTAAGGCCCATTACCAGATGTAAATGTCACTATATTTTAAGGCCTATTACCTAATGTAAATGTCAGTATATTTTAAGGCCTATTACCTAATGTAAATATCAGTACATCTTAAGGCCTCTTATGTACATGTACATGTTAATACATGTTTGAGTCTCATTACCAGAAAATGACACCCTTATGAAAATGTCTACATGTAATTCCCATTATCTTAGTGGTTTTCATGTAATGAGAGGGGAGGGAGAGTAGGATAAACACAGGAATCGCTACTGACATCATCAATTAGGTCAGAGTAAGTGCATGCATACTTTATGTACAGTTTATGAGAAAGTGCATGCATACTTTATGTACAGTTTATGAGTAAGTGCATGCATACTTTATGTACAGTTTATGAGTAAGTGCATGCATACTTTATGTACAGTTTATGAGTAAGTGCATGCATACTTTATGTACAGTTTATGAGTAAGTGCATGCATACTTTATGTACAGTTTATGAGTAAGTGCATGCATACTTTATGTACAGTTTATGAGAAAGTGCATGCATACTTTATGTACAGTTTATGAGAAAGTGCATGCATACTTTATGTACAGTTTATGAGTAAGTGCATGCATACTTTATGTACAGTTTATGAGTAAGTGCATACATACTTTATGTACAGTTTATGAGTAAGTGCATGCATACTTTATGTACAGTTTATGAGTAAGTGCATGCATACTTTATTTTCAGTTTATGAGTAAGTGCATGCATACTTTATTTTCAGTTTATGAGTAAGTGCATGCATACTTTATTTTCAGTTTATGAGTAAGTGCATGCATACTTTATTTTCAGTTTATGAGTAAGTGCATGCATACTTTATTTTCAGTTTATGAGTAAGTGCATGCATACTTTATTTTCAGTTTATGAGTAAGTGCATGCATACTTTATTTTCAGTTCATGAGTAAGTGCATGCATACTTTAAGGCTGAGTCTATATACAGTTAACATTAAAGTATATGTATACATTATGGGTGAGGGCTATGTACAGTTAACAAGAAAGTGCATGCATACTTTATTTTCAGTTTATGAGTAAGTGCATGCATACTTTAAGGCTGAGTCTATATACAGTTAACATTAAAGTATATGTATACTTTATGGGTGAGGGCTATGTACAGTTAACAAGAAAGTGCATGCATACTTTTTGTACAGTTTATGAGTAAGTGCATGCATACTTTAAGGCTGGGTCTATATACAGTTAACATTAAAGTATGTGTATACTTTATGGGTGAGGGCTATGTACAGTTAACAAGAAAGTGCATGCATACTTTATGTACAGTTTATGAGTAAGTGCATGCATACTTTAAGGCTGGGTCTATATACAGTTAACATTAAAGTATGTGTATACTTTATGGGTGAGGGCTATGTACAGTTAACAAGAAAGAGCATGCATACTTTATGTACAGTTTATGAGTAAGTGCATGCATACTTTAAGGCTGGGTCTATATACACTTAACATTAAAGTATATGTATACTTTATGGGTGAGGGCTATGTACAGTTAACAAGAAAGTGCATGCATACTTTATGTACAGTGTATGAGTAAGTGCATGCATACTTTAAGGCTGGGTCTATATGCAGTTAACAGTAAAAAATATGTATACTTTATGGGTGGTGGGCTATGTACAGTTAACAAGAAAGTGCATGCATAATTTAAGGATGGGACTGTATACATTTCAAAGGTAAGTACATGCATGCTCTAAGGATGAGACTACAGTTCACAAATAAGTACATGTATACTTTAAGGATGAGAATGTGTACAGTTCACAAATAAGTACATGCATACTTTAAGGATGGGAATGTGTACAAGAGGTATTGCAGGGCCAATGATTGTGACATATATGATAGATATTATGCCAAAAATAGTGTTTATGGTGTAATTACTTTTGTTCAAACAGAAAATGTGCTTATGAAAAGAAATGAAAATGAAAAGTCCATGCCTCTGCAATCATGTACAGTATTATTTCTTATGCATCAGATTAATCATGCTACATATATAATCATTATTATGGCACATGCATTTATTTAGAAAAAACAACTTCACAAATAATAAGCAGTAATCCATTTTATTGAATTATATAAGATCTAAGAAATTGTATAAGTGATACCAATGTTAATTGATAGCAACAGCTAATCGTTCAATAATATTGAATTATTTAAGATCTTAGAAAGAAGAAACTGGTACACCACTGTTAATACATGGTGCAACAGCTAAGTGTTCCTGAGATTCCTATACATTTATGAATTTCTATTAAGACGTGTACATTACCCAGGTAAGCAAGATCAGATCTGCACGAGGGGGAATGCTTATGAGTCATTTTACATGAGAAAGCTTCTGTATCAGTTTCACTAACAAGCAAGACTAACAAGTGTTTTATGGTTTCTTTCAGCTTGTAAGTTCAGTTGAGATGCTAGGACTTGTGATTGGTTGTACTGGGGTACTCTGGAGTTGTCTTGTCTGCTGAACTCTGAACTACTGTTATATATAGGTAAGTTGCATTCTTCATCTTGCATGCATATCAATTATATACTTTTTAAGGACACAGAGATGGAAAGTAGAGGTATATCAATTATATACTTTTTAAGGACACAGTGATGGAAAGTAGAGGTATATCAATTATATACTTTTTAAGGACACAGTGATGGAAAGTAGAGGTATATCAATTATATACTTTTTAAGGACACAGTGATGGAAAGTAGAGGTATATCAATTATATACTTTTTAAGGACACAGTGATGGAAAGTAGAAGCACCAGTTGCATTTTATTTTGCCCATGACAAACTTGGTAGACTTCATCATCCAGTCCAATACTAATGGAAAAGAAATTGGTTCTGCTAGACAACTATTTAACGGATGGAAAAGAAATTACCCTTGATATATGCTATATTTAATTAACTGAAAAGATATTAGTCATGCTAAACACTCCGGTCTAATGGAAAATAAATTAACCCTGTTATACACTCTATTTAACAAGGACTGAATTGTACTGGGCCTTGAGCTGACTGAATTGTATTGGGCCTTGAGTCTGACTGAATTGTACTGCATCTTGAGTCTTTATTATTACACAGTCTGACTGAATTGTACCGGGCCTTGAGCCTGACTGAATTGTACTGGGCCTTGAGCCTGACTGAATTGTACTGGGCCTTGAGCCTGACTGAATTGTACTGGGCCTTGAGCCTGACTGAATTGTACTGGGCCTTGAGCCTGACTGAATTGTGCTGGGCCTTGAGCCTGACTGAATTGTACTGGGCCTTGAGCCTGACTGACTGAAAAACTCTGGTCCAAAAAGTAAGCTTTTTTCCTCTAGGTCTTAAACTATGTAATAGAAATAAGCAACACAAACAAAATATGTAGAATGTATTTTATCTTTTATGAGCAAAAAGTTGTTAAAATGTAAAGCTTTGAATAAGGAAACTATCATAAAACTAAGGAGATTCTAATGAAAATACTTTGCTATCAGTTTTGATTGAAAGATCCGGCCTTTCAAGGTTTTGCTAACTGCAAACAAATTTCTAAGAAAAGTAAATATCAATGGTTTACACAGAATTTGCATTACAATGGCATTAAACAGGAACTAAATATATCAGATGGACCTTGCATAAATGCTGCTGTTGTATTATGTTTAATGCATATCAGTAGTTCTAACTGACACAATTTAATACTAAGTTGTATTGCATCCTCTGATGCTGGAACCTGTTAATTATTAGTGACAAGTCTTGTCTGGTTTGATCAATAGACTGGAGTCATACTGAACCTGCCTTGATGGGGGTCAATTCCACCTAATTTTAAAAAGCAAACATTTGGGGAAATTTCTACCAGTGTTAATCCAGTTGCACAAGATAAAGAATATATTGAATGGTTGACACTGTCAATCAGATATATTTTGGCAAGATTAACAAAATAGCTGAATTTAACGTTGTAAAAAATATTCCACTTCATTTTCATTTTCCTCTCCGCTAAGTTCAGTTTTGTTTTTGAATAAAGCCACATTAGTTTAAATTTGATGGACTTTAATACATACCATAAAAAATGTTCTTTTAAAGAAAACTGGTAAAAGTTTGTGAAATTTGTGAAAAAATTTGTGTCCAATAATTGCATTTTTTTGTATCTTAGATTGTGTATAGGAAATGTGGTAATTGTGAAATTGTATTACTAGCATTATTGGACAGTTGGAAAGCAGAAGAATCATTTCTTTTATAGCTTAAGGCTTCAGTTGTAGAGATTTATTTTATGTAATGGGTATGAACTGTTCCCTGTCTTTATTAAGATCTAATGCATTTTAATCTAGTAATACAGAGATAGTGTACCCAGACTGATTTAATGCCAAATTCCTGACATATTCTTGGCTATCACTTAGAAGAACTTGTGATGTATTTGCTGATCACATTGAAAAAGGTAAATGAGAAATACTTTACAAGAACCAGAATTAGCTCAAGATCTTCTGTATTTTAGTGAAAAGAAATAACACCAGTTTGGTTTCTATGGCATTGTATGTAATCAACTGCATGCCCTTGATAGTCCATAAGCAAAGAGACACTGAATCAGACATATCTAGGTGTGGACTGCTGGTTGTTATGTTACTCCTATCCATTTATTTGAAGTTGGACTGTAAATTACAACTGTCCGCCCTTACTGATGAAGTAGATTGGAGAGATGAAGTAAATGAAAATTGAATGTGTCTTGATAATTAAGGTTATGGTATATTTATGTGGGAAGAATAGCAAAATATCATCAGACAGATTGTTAGTTCTGTTTTATCTACAGCATGCATGCACAGACTTGAGTCTTACTGTTCCTCAACTTAAACCACTCAACAATGCAGCAGCTATAATCTGTTGTTTCAGTCCTAGTGTGATGAAGTTCAGAATCCTTTGATTTATGTTCAACTGTCATGATTTATGTTCAACTGTCATGATTTTTGTTCCTTGTTCTTGTTCTACCTATTCCTTCATAAGATCATAATAATCATTACCACCCTAGAATGTCTTATCTACATCTATATTATTGCCACTTTCATTGTTTTAATCGTCAGCATCTTTGCTAGCCAAGCTTCTGATAACCTTATCTACACCTGGCATATCAAGCCAATATTTCTGTGCTTTGGGTCTGTGAATTTCATTGGCAAACCACCACATCAATCAAAATTAAGCTGTTCTAATTTGAACACTGTTCTAATGTTTTCTAGACAAGGAGAGCACACAACTTTAATGGACTGAAAAATTAGCAATATTCCAGTGCCAGTCCATGTTTGCACAAATACCTTTTACTAAGATATATCTGTAATGACTTCCCTCTCGTACATAATCATACTCCAGTGGATGAATAGTGCTTTACGCTATTGGTTAGTTTACATTACATACTAAGGGAGGCAACATATGAAGTCCAATAGGTGTTGCTAGGAAAAATCATCAGTCTGCCAAAGTGCAGATAGGGTTATCAGAACTCTGGCTAACAAAGATGTATGACCAGCATCATCACCAACGCCACCAATGTGAGTCATGGTAGATGATTTGACTTGCAGATTTGATACACATCCAAGTTGCCTCAGTTTCTTCTTGGGAAAGGCACTTACCTTACATGTGCTTGGCATAAAATAGGTAATAATGTGTTCGGTGTCTTTTGAAACCAAGCAAGCAGCAACCAACCAACCATCACCATCATTGTCATCATCATCATCATTGACCAGATAGAAAAATGATATTTTCAAGTACTATATCCATTTCATTATTCTCTACTAATCACTTTCATTAGTTTAAACATAATATTATGAAACCTGTCTTGAAAAACCATCTCTTTTGGTAGAAACCTGTATTTGAAAGGCCATTCCATAATACAATACTGCATGTAGTATATTACACTGGGCACTGATAATATGATCCTAACTAGCCAGTATTCCTAAATAGCCAGTGTTCCTAAATAGACAGTGTTCCTAAATAAAAGGTGTTTCCCAAAATTAGTGCTCTTTTAGTAAAATTTTACTTTAATATAAAATATTATGACCAACTAAAATAGCTTTTTAAAATATGAATGGAATCTACCCCCCATTGTAATCATAGTTTCCAGAACTGAAAGCATGAATGCACATGTACCAGCAACACAATGAGAGAAGATTTGATTAAAAAGCTGTTCAAGGAATACAAATTGCCATGCATGGTGCCTGAGATTACCTGAATGCAACACTTAATCATGTACTTTGCAAACGATAGCTCTGATCTGACATTAATTTATTTTCAACATGTTACAGGATATTCTTTTTCTTTGAAATAAATCTCTTATGTTTGGGATCAAAATAGATTATAGGCCAAATACAAGTATGAAGAATGAAGTCGTCAGCTCTGAAAAACATATCATAAATGGCTTGAATATCTGGAAGTGGTTTTTTTCATTGAGCTTTTCTTTTACTGTTTTCCTATACTTCCAGTTTTTCACCACCCAAAATTTAGAAGTTTGTTAAATTCTACTATGATATTTAGCCCTAGGTAGGGTGGGTGGGTGCCTGTTCCAGTTCCCATGGTTTCTAGTGTTATCTGGAAGTTGTCTTTCACTTACACCATGGTTTTAAGTGGTATCAGGATTGTCTGTTTTAGTTATAACATAGCTTCTAGTGTGTCAGGGGGATGTCTGTTTTAATTATACATTGCTTCTAGATTGTCAGGAGGTTGTCTGTTTAGTTAGGTTTTAGTTTTGTGAGGGGGCTGTCTGTTTTAGTTATACATAGCTTCTAGTTTGTCAGGGGGTTGTCTGTTTAGTTAGGTTTTAGTTTTGTGAGGGGTTTGTTTGTTTTAGTTATACATAGCTTCTAGTTTGCCAGGGGGTTGTCTGTTTAGTTAGGTTTTAGTTTTGTGAGGGGTTTGTTTGTTTTAGTTATACAAAACTTCTAGTTTGTCAGAGGGTTGTCTGTTTAGTTAGGTTTTAGTTTTGTGAGGGGTTTGTTTGTTTAAGGTATGCCATAGCTTCTAGTTTGCCAGGGGGTTGTCTGTTTAGTTAGGTTTTAGTTTTGTGAGGGGTTTGTTTGTTTAAGGTATGCCATAGCTTCTAGTTTTGATAGAGGGTTGTCTGTTTTAGGTATATTAAGGAGTTAACTTGTAGCTGTAGGGATAGCTACAAGTTAGCAAAATGGTAGATGTTTCTTCTTCATGTCTGGACCTGAGTTTGACTCCCCACATACCCACTTATTACCATACCAAACATAATATCTATTCATTGTTTCTGACACTTTGAAAGATTACGTTTATTTCCCCATTTTTACTTTGGAATTTAGCATCACCTCAAGCCACAGGTCCTAATCTACTTTGCATGTCAATCACCTGTGGTTGCCTAATATTTCCCTGCTTTCATGAGGATGCTGAACAAATATACATCATCAATACAGTGCATGTCTCCCACATGTCAATGATGATGTGCATGTCTCCCACATGTCAAGGATGATGTGCATGTCTCCCACATGTCAATGATGATGTGCATGTCTCCCACATGTCAATGATAATGTGCACATCTCCCACATGTCAATGATAGTGTGCATGTCTCCCATATGTCAAGGATGATGTGCATGTCTCCCACATGTCAAGGATGATGTGCATGTCTCCCACATGTCAATGATATGCATGTCTCCCACATGTCAATAATAGTGTGCATGTCTCCTACATGTTAATGATAATGTGCATGTCTCCCACATGTCAATAATGCAGTGCATGTCTCCTAAATGTCAATGATACAGTGCATGTCTCCTACATGTCAATGACACAGTGCATGTCTCCTACATGCCAATGACACAGTGCATGTCTCCTACATGCCAGTGATACAGTGCATATCTCCTACATGTCAGTGATAATGTGCATGTCTCCTATATGTTAATGATACAGTGCATGTCTCCTACATGTCAGTGATAATGTGCATGTCTCCTGCATGTCAATGATACAGTGCATGTCTCCTACATATCAGTCATACTGTGCATGTCTCCTATATGTCAATGATACTGTGCATGTCTCCTATATGTCAGTGATACAATGCATGTCTCCTACATATCAATGACAGTGCATGTCTCATACATCTCAATAATACAGTGCATGTCTCCTACATGTCAATGATACAATGTATGTCTTCTACATGTCAGTGATACTGTGCATGTCTCCTGTAAGTCAATGATACTATGCATGTCTCCTACATGTCAATGATACAGTGCATGTGTCCTACATATCAATGACACAGTGCATGTCTCCCACATGTCAATGATAATGTGTATGTCTCCTAAATGTCATTGGTATAGTGCATTTCTCCTACATGTCAATGATAATATGCATGTCTCCTACATGTCAATGACACAGTGCATGTCTCCTACATCTCAATAATACAGTGCATGTCTCCTACATGTCAATGATACAGTGCATGTCTTCTATATGTCAATGATACATTGCATGTATCCTACATGTCAGTGATAATGTGCATGTCTCCTACATGTCAATGATACAGTGTATGTCTTCTACATGTCAGTGATACTGTGCATGTCTGCTATAAGTCAATGATACTGTGCATGTCTCCTACATGTCAATGATATAGTGCATGTGTCCTACATATCAATGACACAGTGCATGTCTCCTACATGTCAATAATACTGTCCATGTCTCCCACATGTCAATGATAATGTGTATGTCTCCTAAATGTCATTGGTAAAGTGCATGTCTCCTACATGTCAATGATAATATGCATGTATCATACATGTCACTGATACAGTGCATGTCTTCTACATGTCAGTGATACTGTGCATGTCTCCTACATGTCAATTATACTGTGCATGTCTCCTACATATCAATGACATAGTGCATGCCTCCTACATGTCAATAATACAGTGCATGTCTCCTACATATCAATGATACAGTGCATGTCTCCTACATATCAGTGATACTGTGCATGTCTCCTATATGTCAATGATACTGTGCATGTCTCATACATGTCAATGATACAGTGTATGTCTCCTACATATCAGTGATACTGTGCATATCTCCTATATATCAATGATACTCTGCATGTCTCCTACATGTCAATAATACAGTGCATGTCTCCTATATGTCAATATTACAGTGCATGTCTCCTACATGTCAATATTACAGTGCATGTCTCCTACATGTCAATGATACTGCCCATTTTGCTAATTGCTAGGTGACTATGCTTAGAAGATAAACTTGACTGGTTCATTCAAAATTTACTCACATTTCCAGTAATTGGTTAAGTAGGTTTATGCATGCTCATGAGAGATGAGGAAGTCTCCTTGCAGGCGGCCATTGATGATAAATTTTATAGACCAATGAGTTTAACTGTTTAAAAGTTATTATAAGCCAAATTCAGAAAGATGTTGGTCATGTGATACAGAATTGACTCAAACATAATCCTCTGTATCAGTGGAATTGTATCAGTAACTGACTATAATTGGCAGGAAACATTAAATTCCTTTTAGCAAACATATTGGTTTATTTTTCTTCTTGTACAAATACAGCAAACTTTAAAATGGACAATCATTGCTCATAAGTTTCTAGCTTTAAGTTCTGTTATTGTTGTGTTTACTGTTCACATTTTATTAAATTCCTCAGAGAGAAAAAGTGGTTTTCCACAATCAACATGCCTGAAATCCTGACAGAACCTGACAGACATCAGCAATAATACAATCAAAAGAAAGGCACTTTCTAGACAGGATAAAATCTCTCTTGTACATTAATTGGTTTCACTTTTCATTCAAAATCATAGTTCCATACGAATCACCTCAAAGCAAGGTAGAAGATAGATTAAAGATGTTTGAGTATTTTTTGAAGCTTTTGAAATAAGCAATCTGAAAGTTTTCACTTGTATATCATAAAGGTTGAACTCAAGTTTAGTGTTTCCAACCCACCCCTGACACTTCCAAACCATTTAAAACCTTTATCAAGCCTCAAGTTACAAAAGTCCCAGATACAAAAACAGGGACCTAACCAGAACACTTTTATGGAATGCTGTTTTTTGTTTTAATCCTCCACTATAGAAAATGGGATGACTCTACCTGTGGCATTGTCTGTCTGT
Organism: Potamilus streckersoni; assembly: GCA_016746295.1. Taxonomy (NCBI): domain Eukaryota; kingdom Metazoa; phylum Mollusca; class Bivalvia; order Unionida; family Unionidae; genus Potamilus; species Potamilus streckersoni. Next base: position 1,011,025 of record JAEAOA010001044.1, on the reverse strand, counting down.
TCATAAACATTTTCATTTCCTGAGAATAACCATCAAGAAACATAAAAGGAATAGTTATTATAACCAAGGATATTACATGTAGTTAAGTTGCTTAAATTAATCAATGATACCTTTACTAACCTCATTCACTATATTATGTCTTATGCTTCCACATGAAAATTAAGTGTTTGACCATGTGGTACAAAAGTACCAGAACAACAGTGAACAGTATGAAAATTGAGTGTTTGACCATGTGAAACAGGAGTACCAGCACAATGATAAACAGTATGAAAATTGAGTGTTGACCATGTGGTACAGGAGTACCAGCACAATGATAAACAGAATAAAATTTGAGTGTTTGACCATGTGGTACAGGAGTACCAGCACAATGATAAACAGTATGAACATTGAGTGTTTGACCATGTGATACAGGAGTACCAGCACAATGATGAGCAGGATGAAAATTGAGTGTTTCACCATGTGGTACAGGAGTACCAGCACAATGAAGAGCAGGATGAAAATTAAGTGTTTGACCATGTGGTACAGGAGTACCAGCACAATGAAGAGCAGTATGAAAATTGAGTGTTTGACCATATTTTACATTTAGTAGTTGTAATTGTTGATGAATCTTGTTTTAACAAATCAATAAATGCTGCAAGCATTGTAAAAATTTCATACTTGCTCAGAATTAATAAATTTCAAATTTATAAATCACATGATTTTATATTCATGAACTCATATAAACCACATGATTTGTATTATTTTGTATAAATTTCTGGGCAAGTAAGAGACGTTCTACCAGATCTCATGTAACTAGACAATTTTTGCCCAGCCCAGGTAATGAAATAGTTATGACATGACAGCATTATCTGTCAGTTTGTTCCATGAAATTCTCAGAATAAAGGTAATTTTTGGAAACTTTTCAGAATTTAGATAACCAGCATTTATTTAAGTGCATATATTTGTGCATATCTACTAAAAGCATTAGGTAGCATTTGATATGCATTTAGATCATGCAGATTAGTGTTTTGTCCTATGTTTCCTGTGTAATGCCAAAAGCACAATCCATGTTTTTTAATGTTGTGTGTTGTGAGAATATTCATTCAGATTATCACATGATCAAATGTACCTGTGTCTCTGTTGGTCCTTTCTGAAAGGAATAATTACTATCTTTAAGATACATTGGTTTTGCATGTTCTCAAATTCTTCATCAGATTTGTAAAAATTCATTAACAAATTTTGGAATAAAAAATTAATTTATTAAATTAATGCAAAAAAAATTTGATTTAGTTTCTATCAAGTCATAGGGAATCACAAAGGATTAATCAAGGCATAGAGTATCACAGAGGATTAATCAAGGCATGGGGAATCACAGAGGATTAATCAAGGAATAGGGAATCTCAAAGGATTAATCAAGGCATAGGGTATCACAGAGGATTAATCAAGGCATGGAGGGTACCTCAGAGGGTTAATCAAGGAATAGGGAATCACAAAGGATTAATCAAGGCATGGGGTATCACAGAGGATTAATCAAGGCATGGGGTATCACAGAGGGTTAATCAAGGAATAGGGAATCACAAAGGATTAATCAAGGCATTGGGTATCACAGAGGATTAATCAAGGCATGGAGGGTACCTCAGAGGGTTAATCAAAGAATAGGGAATCAAAGGATTAATCAAGGCAAAGGGTATCACAGAGGATTAATCAAGGCATAGGGAACCACAGAGGATTAATCAAGGCATAGGGAATCACAAAGGGTTAATCAAGGCATAGGGAATCACAGAGGATTAATCAAGGCATAGGGAAACACAGAGGATTAATCAAGGCATAGGGAATCACAAAGGGTTAATCAAGTCCTAGGGAATCACAGAGGATTAATCAAGGCATAGGGAATCACAGAGGATTAATCAAGGCATAGGGAATCACAGAGGGTTAATCAAGGCATAGGGAATCACAGAGGATTAATCAAGGCATAGGGAATCACAGAGGGTTAATCAAGGCATAAGGAATCACAAAGGATTAATAATCAAGGAATAGGGAATCACAGAGGGTTATTATCAAGGCATAGGGTATCGCAGAGAATTAATCAAGGCATAGGGAATCACAGAGGGTTATTCAAGGCCTAGGGAATCACAGAGGATTAATCAAGGCATAAACAATCACAGAGGATTAATCAAGGTATAGGGAATCACAGAGGGTAATCAAGGCATAGGGAATCACAGAGGGTTAATCAAGGCATAAGGAGTCACAAAGGATTAATCAAGGAATAGGGAATCACAGAGGGTTATTATCAAGGCATAGGGTATCACAGAGAATTAGTCAAGGCATAGGGAATCACAGAGGGTTAATCAAGGCATAGGGAATCACAGAGGATTAATCAAGGAATAGGGAATCACAGAGGGTTAATCAAGGCATAGGGTATCACAAAGGATTAATCAAGGCATAGGGAATCACAGATGGTTAATCAAGGCATAAGGAATCACAGAGGATTAATCAAGGCATGGGGAACCACAGAGGAATAATCAAGGCATAGGGAATCACAGAGGGTTAATCAAGGAATAGGGAATCACAGAGGGTTAATCATGGCATAAGGAATCACAGAGGATTAGTCAAGGCATAGGGAATCACAGATGGTTAATCAAGGCATGGGGAATAGCAGAGGGTTAATCAAGGCATATGAAATCACAGAGGATTAATCAAGGCATAGGGAATCACAGAGGATTAATCAAGGCATAGGGAATCACAGATGGTTAATCAAGGAATAGGGAATCACAGAGGGTTAATCAAGGCATAGGGAATCACAGAGGATTAAACAAGGCATAGGTAATCACAGAGAAATAATCAAGGCATAGGGAATCACAGAGGGTTAATCAAGGCATAGAGTATCACAGAGGATTAATCAAGGCATAGGGAATCACAGAGAAATAATCAAGGCATAGTGAATCACAGAGGGTTAATCAAGAGGAAGACGTATGCTTTTTTTTCTTTTTACTGTTTTTAATTGGAACATGGACAACATGCATTTTTTGTTGTTGAATTTTAGATTTCAGGCAATAAACTCACTACATTCCACCATCTGTGAAGAATAGATTTATAAGGTAGATATGAAACTTTCAGGTTTCAAAAGTGAAGAGTTGTAACTATAAATTTGGAATCTTCAAATAGTAGAACCCCCAAAGTGCCATGTTTTCATCTTCGTAAAGACTAAAAGCTAAATAATTTTGATTTGGGTTTTCCCATTCAGCTCTACTTTTTGCCAGCCAATCCTGTCAGTTTTTATGATCATGATAGATAAGAATTAGAAAAGAAACACAAGAAAGAATGCAGATTTCTGACTGCTGTTACCACTTCAGATTTAATTTCTTATAGGTATTGGTAATAGAAATCGTGCTAATAAGAATGTACATTATATGCCCCTATATTTTTATGTACTGGACATAGACTTCTGGTAGAAATGACAACAAATAATGGTTCTTTAGAACAATTAATTTATTGTGGTCAGCTTCATATTTATAACTGTGTATATTTTAGGAATAAAAATCAATGATAGGTTCTGAGTGGCAGAGTGGTGTAAAGCACTCACCATTATGGATCATTACCATCTCACTTTTATCAGCATGGGTTCGAGTCCAGTCCAGCGTGTTTATGCGTGAAAGCTTGCCAGTAGCTTCTTGTGGTTTGGTGGTTTTTTCTAGGATTTTTCTGGGTTCTTCCTCCACCGTTTATACTGGACACCAGGTATTACCTCTCTTGTACTGAAAAATGATATTAAACCCTACAAAAACAACAACAACAACAACAACAACAACAATAAAAATTAGTGAAGTAATGATATATAGAGTGTGTACCTGATAATTATTTAATGTGTTGGTGTGTAATACTGACTAGTGTTCTTTTATTATTGTGTAATTCTGACAGATATTTTTCTTATTGTGTAATTCTGACAGATTTTTTCTTATTGTGTAATTCTGAAAAGTGATTGTTATTATTTTGTAATTCTGGCCAGTGTATTTTCCATTTGTGTAATACTGAAAAGTGTTTTTTCTTATTTTGTAATAATAACAAGTGTTTTTACTTATCTTATAATACTGAGTTTTTTCTTATTGTGTAATATAATCAAGTGTTTTTTTTCCTTACTGTTAGGTCATGAAGCTCTGGTGAACTTTTTGTAATTGGATGGGAGAACATGTGTAAAAAAATTGTATTCTAGCTGACCAAGCTATGCTGTGCCTCAACTGTTGGCAGACCAGAAAAGCTTGTTGTCCTATCCATTGACTGTTGTCTGTTTTCCAACATGCATCTCTTAGTACAAGTTAGCAATTCATACTTAACTACCTGGAGGATTGCCTAAAACTTGAATTCATTGAAATTCATTTTGGATACAAGAGCACCAGTCCCTTCAAGACTTATGTTTGGCATGAAACAGGAAACATCACTTTTAAATTTTAGGGTATTCCAGTAACAGATAAAAAAGTTTCTAATTCCAGTGCTGAATTTGTTAGAACTGTCATTTGTATGACTGCAAATCAGAATCGAATAATTTTGTTTTATGTCTGATGGCTAATGCTGTGCAATACATTTACTACATGTGACTTCATTGAAAGAAAAAGAAAAACCCAGTGCTACAGTGCTAGGTTTTCAAGACCCATGCTTGGTTACTGACTAACAATAGATGTTGCCGTACCCATTCATAGCAGTCTCATGTACTCTTGTAATGGTCAGTATGGAGGGTACAGTTATTAGTTACTGTACCCCAAATGGTCAGTATGGATAGTAATATTATTAGCTTCTGTACCCCCAATGGTCAGTATGGATGGTAAAATTAGTTGCTGTACTCCAAATGGTCAGTATGCAGGGTACAGTTATTAGTTGCTTTACCCCTAATGGTCAGTATGGAGGGTACAGTTATTAGTTGATGTATCCCTAATGGTCAGTATGGATGGTACAGTTATTAGTTGCTGTACCCTTAATGGTCTGTATGGATGGTATAGTTATTAGTTGCTGTACCCCTAATGGTCAGTATGGATGGTACAGTTATTAGTTGCTGTACCCCTAATGGTCAGTATGGAGGGTACAGTTATTAGTTGCTGTACCCTTAATGGTCTGTATGGATGGTATAGTTATTAGTTGCTGTACCCCTAATGGTCAGTATGGAGGGTACAGTTATTAGTTGCTGTACCCCTAATGGTCTGTATGGATGGTATAGTTATTAGTTGCTGTACCCCTAATGGTCAGTATGGAGGGTACAGTAATTAGTTGCTGTACCCCTAATGGTCAGTATGGAGGGTACAGTTATTAGTTGCTGTACCCCTAATGGTCAGTATGGAGGGTACAGTTATTAGTTGCTGTACCCCTAATGGTCTGTATGGATGGTATAGTTATTAGTTGCTGTACCCCTAATGGTCAGTATGGAGGGTACAGTTATTAGTTGCTGTACCCCTAATGGTCAGTATGGATGGTAAAGTTATTAGTTGCTGTACCCCTAAATGGTCAGTATGGATGGTACAGTTATTAGAATAAAATGTCATTTATGACACAGAATCTATTCACTAACATGTTTTCATATTGTAATTACTAATCACAACCAAATTCTTGACAGTACATTCAATGTAACAAATGATAAGACACCTCCAATCTTGTAGCATACTAAGAATAGCACACCCTACACACGCACAGAACCCCCCTCCCGTGTGTTTATTGATTCTTTTCAGTAACTGATAACCCTTTTAGATAAATTTCTTTATTTGCTGATATGTATTCATCAAATAACCAGCCACCCACCATATATAACTGCATAACTTTGCTACTTCAGGTAGCATGTAAAGGAATGTAATTGGATAATGATATAATCAGAATCAATGGACAGTTATGTTAGATTCTCAGCAGAGCATCTTGATCAACAAGCTGCTTGACAACAAAGTGGTCTACAGAGGAGTATCTGGTTGTTCATGATCATAAATTGTAGTAAGCTTTGTAAATGTGTGTGAAATGTCTGTATTCTATTATTACTCCAAAACTGACACATAGTTCTTATTTGATATACCTAACTTAGTACTATTTGTGTAGAAATTTTCAGAATGTATGCATACAGCAGTTTTAGACATAACTACCAGAATGTGGAATGCTGACTGACAAGTATGATGGCTAGATAAATAAGACAGATACATAAGATTATATCTGGGTGCTTGTATAGGGTTCATAGCAGAGCTTTTAAATGTTTTTTCATTATTACAATCACCACCACTACCACTGTTATTATCATCAGTTTAGGTACTTTTTTTCCAAATAACTGGTGTAGATCATTAAATTTTCAGATCAGAGAAAATAAACAGGTTGAGAATCTGAGGCTGACATGTCCACACAGTTTAAAGCTGTGGCTGGTAGGGGGTACACATATCTGGGTAACATAAACATTGCTTGAGTTGAGTAGAACATTAAGAATGAGCTTGGGAGGAAAGCTAGAATAAACCATCTGTGCTAGTATCAGGTGTTACCAAGTAATTTGTAGCATTTAGTTCAAAGTGTTAATAGTTTAGGCTTTACTGAAGCAGGTTATTAATGACATAATGGGCCAGGACTCTCATTAATATCATTCTCAATACCAGTGGTAACAAATGATTTGTTTTGTAAAATAAACTTTCACTTTCTCATTTACACTACATTATTTCCCAAAAAATTTTGTTGAAGTATGTTGTCTGTCATTAATCTGCAAGTGATTATGAATTTGGTAGACTACATTCTTAACCAAAATTATGCATTTGTGTGTGTGTGTGTGTGTGTGTGTGTGTGTGTGTGTGTGTGTTCACAATAGCAGAGTATTATTCTAGTGTATACAAGATGGTAGTAATCTGAAGTAATAAATCATTGTAGACCATTCTTACTGTGGCATTGTCAGATCTCTTTTTCCTTCAAATAAGAATCAAAGATATGTGGAAAATGCATGTTTATTTGCTTTACTGTTTGAATGATCTATATGTTATTTGTGATATTTGTAAGAACAGGAGATATTACAATGTCTAATCCTACCATTCAAGTAACTTGCAAAGACTATGCAAGTACTATTCATCTTTTACAGGTGTTGGGGAGATAGTATAGTCATAGAGTGTCTGCAGACTTGATGGTGCCAATTAGAATTTCTGTGTAAGACATTTCAGCAGTGGCCCATGTTGGAATATGCTTGCCTTCTTGGCCATCCACTGTTTTTCTAGCAATTCTGTGTTCTTCCCAGGAGGAAACCATTAATGCCTGCTGACAATCAAATTGGTATCTTTGGAATTCCAGCATGGCACAGACAAATCTTCAGACAAATGGGGTGTTGGTAGTAGGCTAGCCATAATTTAGCTTGTGATAGAACATATTTGTTCCAGTAATTGAAAGATTCTCAAATTGCATGTCAGGAAATACCAAGGAAGGAGGGAGGGGATCCATTTATGTCAGTCTCTCAGAATCAGAAAGTTGTCACCAGATGGGATCAAAGCTGTCAGCATAGACTTTTCCAGTAATTCCACAAAGACTGATATTAAAATAAGAAAGAATAACCTAGTTTTCTCAAACTTGTATATAGGTTGTCTCCTTTCTTATGAGAAAACAAAATGTCCTGTACTTATGTCATTTCCAGTGGATATTTACTTACAATTCCTAAACAAGGTCATCTGTTTACTTATATTTTTATTGAGCATTCTTGTCAAAAATCAGGTAAATCATAGAATTTCCAAGAGAAAAACCATGGTGCCAGAACTCAAAATGAAATAAACATGCTGTTTGCAAATAATCATATTCCTAATGTATCCACAATCTTGGACAAAAATTAAACATCCAATATCATTATACATAACAGTACAGGTTACTGATACAAATTATAAGTATATAATTACTTAATCCAAGGAAAAGAAAAAAATGCAAGGAAGGCAACACCAAAACCAATTCAGTATTCCTTATTGGACAACAGTTGCTTGAGTGTTAAACTGGTAGGAAGTAGTTTAATATCTATCTGCTCTGGTGCTGGCTACCTCATTGTATTCTTGGAAAAGGCACATAGTTTTCATTTCCTTGGCATGATATAGTCAAATAATGTACCAATACAATACAATCCAAGCATACAACCCTCAATACCTTTAAAAATTAAGCAAGCAACCATTTATATACAACTATTATTGCACATTGTGGATCACCATTAGATATACCAATAGTATTCCAATGGTATATTAAATTACTTTATACCAAAACTTTAAGACATGTTATTGTGTGTTTGTATGTGTTTATATGTGTTTATATATGAGGAAAGTGACAGTTTTAATGACCTAAATTATAAACCCAACATCAATATAGGGTATACAATTAGCACAGATGAATCAATGGATCTCTGATGTTCACTATATATGAATTTATGTACAGAACTGCAGAAATGTAATTTTCTATACTGTAAAAAAAAAACAACATTAAAGTCAATCTTCAAAAAGTAATCAGATTCACAGGATGATGCAGTCGATAAAATGTGAAATGTTTTTGACTTGTATTGTTTAAATCACATGTCCATTATGAAAATGTGATGTTCATTTGAACAGAATTTTCTTCTTAAGTAATTTGTAAATTAATCACTTGTGGAATTCATTTCTTATTTAATTGATTCAGAATATATATATTTCTCATTATTCCTTACAAACTACCCATAGCATAATGGGCCTGTAGACCAAGGTCTACTTTGTTTTACTCATTATTCCTTACAAACTACCCATAGCATAATGGGCCTGTAGACCAAGGTCTACTTTGTTTTACTCATTATTCCTTACAAACTACCCATAGCATAATGGGCCTGTAGATTAAAACAGTAGAGAAAAACAGAGTAGACCTTGGTCTATAGGACCATTATGCTTTGGGCAGTTTGTAAGGAATAATGAGTAAAACAAAGTAGACCTTGGTCTACAGGCCCATTATGCTATGGGCAGTTTGTAAGGAATAATGAGAAAAACAAACAAAGTAGACCTAAGTCTACAGACCCATTATGCTATGGGCAGTTTGTAAGGAATAATGAATAAAACAAAGTAGACCTATTCCTATAGGCCCATTATGCTATGGACAGTTTATAATGAATAATGAGTAAAACACAGTATACCTAAGTTTACAGGCCCATTATGCTTTGGGCAGTTTGTAAGGAATAATGAGTAAAACAAACAAAGTAGGCCTAGGTCTACAGGCCCATTATGCTATAGGCAGTTCTTTAGTTCTTATTTTTTTTATGTTTGTGTGATTTAGATTTTTAACATAGCATAATGTCCCATTCAAACACATTATCTTGGCACCAGGCCCACCAGTCCTAACATTTACCTCTTAATGCTGAGTACCAATATTTTTTAAACAGCCTTTGGTATGACTCAGCCAGGGTTCAAACCCCATAGCCTCCTGCATTTTGAGGTGGACTCCCTACCATTAGACCACCTGTTTACAGTCTGACTGGACCTAGTATGTGAATATAGGCATTGGTTTTATCAATTTGGTTAATAAATTACATGAGAGAGAGAGAGAGAGAGAGAGAGAGAGAGAGAGAGAGAGAGAGAGAGAGAGAGAGAGAGAGAGAGAGAGAGAGAGAGAGAGAGAGAGATGGTAATAAATATATTTTTTGAGGAATATAGCACAGTTTAAACTAATGCATTGTGAGCATCAAATATGTATTATACAGACTCCATTATTGCTGAAATGTGATGTATGAATGGTGAAACCAAAATATTGTCATTTATTCTAAAATTCCAAGCTTGTTGAATCACCCTCAGTTGGTATAATCTGTGTGCTGTCAAAAATCATGAATGCACAGAGAAAGCCTTTCTGTTGGAAGCTGATTTAACATTGCAAGTAGTTAATATGTAATGCATCTTTGCAAGTAAAGAAACCATGGAAATTGTTACATTGAGTGTGTTGACAAGTAAAGAAACCATGGAAATTGTTACATTGAGTGTGTTGACAAGTAAAGAAACCATGGAAATTGTTACATTGAGTGTGTTGACAAGTAAAGAAACCATGGAAATTGTTACATTGAGTGTGTTGACAAGTAAAGAAACCATGGAAATTGTTACATTGAGTATGTTGACAAGAAAAGAAAGCATTGAAATTGCTACATTGAGTGTATTTATCTTTTATCACACATTCATATAGCACTTTTAAATGTTGATCTTGTCTCACTTTCATATGAGACTTTTGAAAGTTGTTGAGAATGTAGATTGAATCAACATATGCATTTTGTCAGCTGGAGAAATCATGTGCTACTGCGAAAAATTCTCAAAGTATTTCTCATCATGAATTGGATATTTTGTACACAGCAATATCTCAGACTGGTGTTTTAAGTTTTTTGTTAATCTCAGTTTCTCATTACCAGATAACATTGTACCAGAGTAGATGAGTGGTCAAAAATGCTCGCCTTTACTAATCACTGCTATCTCACCTCTAATCTTGTGGGTTTGACTCTTGGTTTTAGTATGCAAGGAAGCTTGCCAGCAGCCTTTCGTGGGTGGGTGGTTATATTGCACATCCATCAGCCCATACTGTTGTCTCTCTGATCAGTTTGGATTCCATCAGTAACTTGAGTTCTCCATCATGTGCTGTCTCTGATCAATTTGGATTCCATCAGTAACTTGAGTTCTCCATCATGTGCTGTCTCTGTGATCAATTTGGATTCCATCAGTAACTTAAGTTCTCAATCATGTAATGTCTCTGATTAGTTTTGATTCAGTCAGTAACTTGAGTTCTCCATCATCTGCTGTTGCCAAACTTTGTGGATTGCTTGTTATTGTTGTGGTAAGGAAGAACCGTTTGCTTTCTGCATCAAAATCTGTTTGGTTTTGGTGACTATGACTGAAAGAAGACATGGTTTCCACACTATAAAGTGGTTTCCACACTGTAGCTCAAGTTCACTACCATTTACAGTTACCAATCTTTGTGGATTGCTTTCACTTTTGCCTAGGAAGAGCCCAGTTGATTTCAAGGCCACAAATGCAAAAATCAGGGTTACAGTGACAGAAAGAAGCATTAGTTTTACTACTGCAACATTAGTTCTACATCAGATACAAGAACAAACTTTTATGGGGAGGTGCACATGAGGTGAGGAAGAAACATAGTTTGAGGTCAAAGGTTTAGGTCACTGAATGAAAGAAGAAAAAATGGTTTATGCACAATAACATTAGTTTTATTTTACATACATGGACCAAACTTTGTGGATTGCTTGTTTTGAGAAGAAACCTATTGGGTGAACAGAGGATAAAAGGTCAAGGTTATTGACTGGAAGAAAAGAAAATCATTTCTTGCAAAAATATTAGTTATGCACATAGGTGTCAAACACATCACATGCTTATAATGTGGTATTTACAGTAATATTGTATGATTTTGATAATATTATTGATATCTATGGAGAAATATTATTCATACCAGTCTATTGATACATGTGCAGTGACAGTTGCCTTGTTTTCCATTTGGAAACTTATTTCAGACCTGTTTGTTGTTATGTGTGCAGTGGCAATGTCATTGCTATCTAAGCACAATATATATTCCAGACAACACACATGGACAGCATATAGACAAAACATATGATACAACCATGGATATATGCCATGCTGTGTTCATGTTCTTGACAGATGATCTTGATTTTAAGCTGATTTTGTTCAAAACGAATCATCATGCTCGAGAAACTTGCAAAAGTCAACCTTTTATTATGTAGATGCTGCCAAGAGTACTAGTCTTATAAGAGACTGGTTTCATGCCAAGAGTACTAGTCTTATAAGAGACTGGTTTCAGGCCAAGAGATGGGAATCTTTCATTTTGTATATGTATTTAGAATCCTTCCCAAACAAAATTGCTGCTGTCTTACATTTCCATACTGACATAAGGTTACAAATATTGAAAGGAGGAGTTTGTGGGAGTTCAGTGGTTGGTGTGTGAGGGTATGGATCCTATGATAGAACCAGTCTGCGTCAGCTTCCATGATGTGTCATAGGGCAAGGTACATTATTACTCCAATGGCCTTCATACTGAATAAACCACTTGTGTGATAGTAAAGCACCAAAACAGACTAAAAGGATAGGGCTGCTATATTGAATAACAGGTAAGAACACTGCATTCCCAAACTATTTACTGGTCATACTCAGCTGTCATGGTATTTTTATTTATAGCAACTCTTTCCAGCTGTTATAAAGTTTATGTCAATTATTTAACCATTAATGCAATAACAGAAACCTCTTGGCATCAATAGATAGCACTTGGATTCCTGCCCAAATTGCAGTGATAGAAACCTCTTGGGATAATAACATCAGTGCAGCAATAGAAACCTCCTGGCATAATGCCATCAGTGCATCAGCAGAAACCTCTTGGCATCCTGCCATAAATGCAGCAAAAGATAGCACTTGGCATACTGCCCAAATTGCAGTGATAGAAACAACTTGGGATAATACCATCAGTGCAGCAATAGAAACCTCCTGGCATAATGCCATCAATGCAGAAAGAGACCTCTTGGCATCCTGCCCTAAATGCAGTGATAGAATCCTTATGGCAGTCTTCCCTAAATTTCAGTAACAGAATCTTCTTGGCAACCTGTCTTAAATGCAGTGATAGAAACCTCTTGGCATCCTGCCATCAGTGCAATAATAGGAACCTCTTGGAACAGAGCAAGAGGCCAAAGATGGAGCCTTCTGCTGTCAGAGAGGTGCATTTCTCTAGAAGTTAATAAGTTATTTATGCATTGTGGATTTTGTTTAATTTGTACATTATGCATGTGATGTGCAGTGTTTCTCTTTATGCACAGTTGTGCATCCCTGATGCACACTGGAGAAAATTGATGCACAGAAGTTTTTGCTGTGCGTTTTTTTTACACACAGGATTTGCAAAATATAGTCAGGATTTATTTAATATCCAATGCGTTGCAGTGGAGATGGCATCGTGTATACTTTGATTATACGTCATTAGGGATGGCATCGTGAATACTTCTTCCATTTTCCTGTTTCATATGCTCTCTGTGTTGTCCACTGTTATTAGGCAATAGTATGACAGAGTAGCTTTCCCTGATCTCGCCAGCTCTCATGAGATTCTATCGAGTTGAGCAAGATGTCCAGATGTTTATACTTAATTCTTGTTGCACTAAAATGTAATCTTGAGAGGAAAACAGCGTGCACTAAGAATCATTAGCGAAGAAAGTGAAAAAAGCAAAAGAAGAAAGAGTAAATGTGGATCTGACTAATAAAAAAATGGATAAAATGTTTTCTTGACTAGAATATGGCACATCCAAGGCATTGTTATTAACAGAGTGACTTCATGATTGTGTGAATAATCCTTTTGTGACATCGTTTGAGAATTTTTAAAATCTGCCCTTGATCACCACAAGATATCTTTTGAACACATTATTATCTAAAACATTCTTTGAGAACAAAGAAATAAGTAAATTGCAGAGACAAATCCATTATTGGATTTTAAATTCAGGGGTTCATTGCAGATTTTTCTAACTGCTGCAACGAAAGAAAGTTCTAAAAGTTCAAGTGTAACTTGTTAAAGAGAAGATGAATCTTTAGCCTCTGATTTTTTTATAAATGTGTTTTAAGATGAAGTACAATGAAACCGATGATAGTACACATTTTATGGCAGGCAGTAAATTAACTGTTGTTTTGTTAAAAAGATTTATATGGAGTTTTGTATTGGCTTATTTGTTATGTGTTTGTCTATAATATTGGTACAAAAATTATAAAGAGACTTAAAAGTATAACTTTAAACTAAAAGGAAAATTAACTAATGAAAGTTTCCTTTGAATAGATAATGCATTTGTTTATTAATTTTGCTTTTGGTTTATTTGAGAGAGAGAGAGAGAGAGAGAGAGAGAGAGAGAGAGAGAGAGAGAGAGAGAGAGAGAGAGAGAGAGAGGAGAGAGAGGAGAGAGAGAGAGAGAGAGAGAGAGAGAGAGAGAGAGAGAGAGAGAGAGAGAGAGAGAGAGAGAGAGAGAGAGAGAGAGAGAGAGAGAGAGAAGATGAAAATTTGTGTGGGTACATTTTTGACCCCCACATTTTTTTTTATTTGACCCCCAGTTCTGACACCAAGGGTTTATTTTGACATCAGTTTTAAACTCCTGACATTAGTTTTACACTCCTGGGGATACACTAGTGATGTGGATTGTGTTTTCAGTTGTATTTTGGTATGTAATGTGGAATGTGTTTCACTTGTACTTTGGTATGTATTGTGGAATGTGTTTTAGTTGTATTTTGGTGTGTAATATGGAATGTGTTTTAGTTGTATTTTGGTGTGTAATGTGGAATGTGTTTTAGTTGTATTTTGGTGTGTAATGTGGAATGTGTTTTAGTTGTATTTTGGTGTGTAATGTGAAATGTGTTTTAGTTGTATTTTGGTGTGTAATGTGGAATATGTTTTAGTTGTATTTTGATGTGGAATGTGTTTTAGTTGTATTTTGGTGTGTAATGTGGAATGTATTTTAGTTGTATTTTGGTGTGTAATGTGGAATGTGTTTAAGTTGTATTTTGGTGTGTAATGTGGAATGTATTTTAGTTGTATTTTGGTATGTAATGTGGAATGAGCATTAGTTGTATTTTGGTGTGTAATGTGGAATGTGTTTTAGTTGTATTTTGGTGTGTAATGTGGAATGTGTTTTAGTTGTATTTTGGTGTGTAATGTGGAATGTGTTTTAGTTGTATTTTGGTGTGTAATGTGGAATGTGTTTTAGTTGTATTTTGGTGTGTAATGTGGAATATGTTTTAGTTGTATTTTGATGTGGAATGTGTTTTAGTTGTATTTTGGTGTGTAATGTGGAATATGTTTTAGTTGTATTTTGATGTGGAATGTGTTTTAGTTGTATTTTGGTGTGTAATGTGGAATGTATTTTAGTTGTATTTTGGTGTGTAATGTGGAATGTGTTTTAGTTGTATTTTGGTATGTAATGTGGAATGTGTTTTAGTTGTATTTTGGTGTGTATTGTGGAATGTGTTTTAGTTGTTTTTTGGTGTGTAATGTGGAATGTGTTTTAGTTGTATTTTGGTGTGTAATATGGAATGTGTTTTAGTTGTATTTTGTTGTGTAATGTGGAATATGTTTTAGTTGTATTTTGGTATGTAATGTGGAATATGTTTTAGTTGTATTTTGGTGTGTAATGTGGAATGTGTTTTAGTTGTCCATTATATAGTTTGTGTAGAATGTGTTGTACATTATTATGTATGTGATTTGAAATAGACAGTAAGTGATATAATACTATTTATGATAAGTAAGATTTTGCTCAGTTTGAAGTTGTATCATCCACATTTAAAATATTCTATTTATACATCACACACACACACACACACACACACACATACACACACACATACACACACACATTTTGAGCAGTACTTTGCCAACCTTATGCAGTAGAAGTTAAACTTCGGATTTCACTATATTGTTTACATTTATATTTTCATTCAAATTGGCCTAAATTCAGATTTCCTTACAATTACAACTGTACAGAAAATCCTTGAATCCATTCATTGTCTTTTTATTACTGAAACTGTCTCTTCAACAAGTCAAATGATTTTCACAACTGCACCATAAATTATCACTTTGCATTTTTGTTTCATTAACAGAGAGAGACAAGCACTTGAATCATAAAAGCAAGGGAAGAACACACAAACACACACACACACACACACACACACAAACAAACAGAGTTATAGCTGTTATGATCAGTGTATTTATCAATCCATCATATTTTCAGATTTGTACACAAGCCATATTTTTAAACTTTCAACTGCTGCAGTTAGCACTAAGAATTTAGTGGTTCACACTTTTAACACTTTAGTATCTTGTATATTTTCATCTGGTATATTTTAAGTGTGTGCAGCTTCAATCAATTTAGCTTTCAAACTCATTACGCACTCCACTTACTAGACATTTAAAATACAAGAAGGCTGGTTTCTGTGCCATTGATTCTTTACATGTCTGCTAAAACAGATTACTTTCAAAGCAAAATTTTCACTATTTCCAAGGGGACTTGGTGTAGTATTTTTATCATTTGGCAGACTTGGGGTGTAGAATTTTCATCATTTACTAGGCTTGGATTGTAGTACTTTCATCATTAACCAGGCTTGGTTTGTAGCATTTTCATCATTTGCCAGACTTGGGGTGTAGTATTTTCATCATTAGCCAGGCTTGGTTTGTAGTATTTTCATCATTAGCCAGGCTTGGTTTGTAGTATTTTCATCATTTGCCAGGCTTGCAGTATTTTCATCATTTGCCAGGCTTGTAGTATTTTCATCATTAGCCAGGCTTGGAGTATTTTCATCATTAGCCAAGCTTGGAGTATTTTCATCATTAGCCAGGTTTGTAGTATTTTCATCATTAGCCAGGCTTGCGGTATAGTATTTTCATCATTAGCCATGCTTGTAGTATTTTCATCATTAGCCAGGCTTGGTGTGTAGTATTTTCATCATTAGCCAGGCTTGTAGTATTTTCATCATTAGCCAGGCTTGTAGTATTTTCATCATTAGCCAGGCTTGTAGTATTTTCATCATTAGCCAGGCTTGGTTTGTAGTATTTTCATCATTAGCCAGGCTTGGTGTGTATTATTTTCATCATTAGCCAGGCTTGGTGTGTATTATTTTCATCATTAGCCATGCTTGGTTTGTAGTATTTTCATCATTAGCCAGGCTTGGTTTGTAGTATTTTCATCATTTGCCAGGCTTGGAGTTTAGTATTTTCATCATTAGCCAGGCTTGGTTTGTAGTATTTTCATCATTTGCCAGGCTTGGAGTATTTTCATCATTAGCCAGGCTTGGAGTATTTTCATCATTAGCCAGGCTTGGTTTGTAGTATTTTCATCATTTGCCAGGCTTGTAGTATTTTCATCATTAGCCAGGCTTGGATTGTAGTACTTTCATCATTAGCCAGGCTTGGAGTATTTTCATCATTAGCCAGGCTTGGAGTATTTTCATCATTAGCCATGCTTGTAGTATTTTCATCATTAGCCAGGCTTGGTTTGTAGTATTTTCATCATTAGCAAGGTTTGTGGTGTAGTATTTTCATCATTAGCCATGCTTGTAGTATTTTCATCATTAGCCAGGCTTGGTTTGTAGTATTTTCATCATTTGCAAGGTTTGTGGTGTAGTATTTTCATCATTAGCCAGGCTTGGTGTGTATTATTTTCATCATTAGCCAGGCTTGTAGTATTTTCATCATTAGCCAGGTTTGTAGTATTTTCATCATTAGCCAGGCTTGGAGTATTTTCATCATTAGCCAGGCTTGGAGTATTTTCATCATTTGCCATGCTTGTGGTGTAGTATTATCATCATTTGCGATGCTTGGATTGTAGTATTTTCATCATTAGCCAGGCTTGGAGTGTAGTATTTTCATCATTAGCCAGGCTTGGAGTATTTTCATCATTAGCCAGGCTTGGAGTATTTTCATCATTTGCCATGCTTGTGGTGTAGTATTATCATCATTTGCGATGCTTGGATTGTAGTATTTTCATCATTAGCCAGGCTTGGGTGTGGTATTTTCATCATTTGCCTGGCTTGTAGTATTTTAATCATTTGCCAGGCTTGTAGTATTTTCATCATTAGCCAGGCTTGGTTTGTAGTATGTTCATCATTTGCCTGGCTTGGGTGTGGTATTTTCATCATTTGCCTGGCTTGTAGTATTTTAATCATTTGCCAGGCTTGTAGTATTTTCATCATTAGCCAGGTTTGTAGTATTTTCATCATTTGCCAGGTTTATTGTGTAGTATTTTCATCATTTGCGATGCTTGGATTGTAGTATTTTCATCATTAGCCAGGCTTGGTGTGTAGTATTTTCATCATTAGCCAGGCTTGTAGTATTTTCATCAATAGCCATGATTGTAGTATTTTCATCATTTGCCAGGCTTGTAGTATCTTCATCATTAGCCAGGTTTATTGTGTAGTATTTTCATCATTAGCCATGCTTTGAGTGTAGTATTTTCATCATTAGCCAGGCTTGTAGTATTTTCATCATTAGCCAGGCTTGCGGTATAGTATTTTCATCATTAGCCAGGTTTGTAGTATTTTCATCATTAGCCAGGCTTGTGGTATAGTATTTTCATCATTAGCCAGGTTTGTAGTATTTTCATCATTAGCCAGGCTTGTAGTATTTTCATCATTAGCCAGGCTTGGTGTGTAGTATTTTCATCATTAGCCAGGCTTGTAATATATTCATCATTCGCCAGGCTTGTAGTATTTTCATCATTCGCCAGGCTTGTAGTATTTTCATCATTCGCCAGGCTTGGGGTGTAGTATTTTCATCATTAGCCAGGTTTGTAGTATTTTCATCATTTGCCTGGCTTGTAGTATTTTCATCATTTGCCAGGCTTGTAGTATTTTCATCATTTGCCTGGCTTGGGGTGTAGTATTTTCATCATTTGCCATGCTTGGTTTGTAGTATTTTCATCATTTGCCTGGCTTGGGGTGTAGTATTTTCATCATTTGCCAGGTTTGTGGTGTAGTATTTTCATCATTAGCCAGGTTTGTAGTATTATCATCATTTGCCATGCTTGGTTTGTAGTATTTTCATCATTTGCCTGGCTTGGGGTGTAGTATTTTCATCATTTGCCAGGTTTGTGGTGTAGTATTTTCATCATTAGCCAGGCTTGTAGTATTTTCATCATTTGCCAGGCTTGTAGTATTTTCATCATTTGCCAGGCTTGTAGTATTTTCGTCATTTGTTAGTCTTGGTGTGTAGTATTTTCATCATTCGCCAGTTTTGGGGTGTAGTATTTTCATATTTAGCTAGGCTTGGGGTGTAGTATTTTCATCGTTTGCCAGGCTTGTAGTATTTTCATCATTAGCCAGGCTTTTAGTATTTTCATCATTAGCCAGGCTTGTAGTATTTTCATCATTTACAGGGGAATTAAGTGTAATATTTTCTTAATTTGCAGGGGAATTTATTGCAGTATTTGTTTTTCTGCAGGGGAATTGGATGTAGTATTTTCTTCGTTTGTAAAATAATTGGGTGTATTATTTTCATCATTTGCAAAGGAATTGGGTGTATTATTTTTATCATTTACAGAAAATATTGGGTGTATTATTTTCATCATTTGCAAAGGAATTGGGTGTATTATTTTTATCATTTACAGAAAATATTGGGTGTATTATTTTCATCATTTCTATGGGAATTGGATCTTGCTTTTTCATTTCTAGTGGAATTGGGTGTAATTGCTAAGGTAGAATCCAACAAATCTCCTTATAGTCAAAATAATGCTCAAAAGAGAAAGCACAATTATGTTCTTTATGGACAGGTGTACTTTACATGGAGATGAAACTTGTTAATTGTAGTCCAGTTAAAAATAGGACTTAATAAATGTTGTCCTTGCTAAATGTGTCCTTCACATGCAGAGGAATTTGATATTTTGTAAATTAAAACTTTGTTTTTAAATGTTGTCTTTATTGGATGGGTGCCTTTAAATTTATTTGATAAATTAAAAGATGTAAATGTAGTCCTTTGTGGTCAGGTATTATATTGAGATAAAACTATGTCAAAAAAAATAGGAGTTATATACTAGAGTTCTTTATACAGAAGTGAAACTTGTTACTTGAAAACAGTAGTTATTAAATGATGTATTTAGCTCATTCAGCTCTGGAGATTTTTGTCATTTTCACCTGAAATGGGGGTAGGAAATGTATTTTGGAAATTAATTCTGAAAACATCCAAACACATATATTTTCAAGAGATTTTTGTATAACAAGATGCATTGTTGTGTTAGAAATGTTCTTTATTGGCTTATTTTGTTGGCAAAAGTTTGCATGGTTGTGCAGTTCAGATGAATTGACTGGGCACAACATAGAAATCCAAGATCTTTATTTGCTATAACATCATGACTTGGCTAGACAGAACATAGAAATCCAAGATCTGTCCTTGTTCTATGACTTGACTGGACACAACATAGAAATCCAATATCCGTCCTTGCTATAAAATCATGACTTGACTGGACACAACATAGAAATCCAATATCTGTCCTTGTTCTAAAATAATAACTTGACTGGACTCAACATATAAATCCAATATCTGTCCTTGCTCTAAAATCATGACTTGACTGGACACAACATAGAAATCCAATATCTGTCCTTGCTCTAACATCATAACTTGACTGGACACAACATAGAAATCCAAGATCTGTCCTTGCTCTAAAATCATGACTTGACTGGAGTCATGATAGAAATCCAATATCTGTCCTTGCTCTGAGATCATAACTTGACTGGACACAACATAGAAATCCAATATCTGTCCTTGCTACAACATCATGACTTGACTGGACACAACATAGAAATCCAATATCTGTCCTTGGCTCTAAAATCATGACTTGACTGGACACAACATAGAAATCCAATATCTGTCCTTGGCTCTAAAATCATGACATGGCTGGACACAACATAGAAATCCAATATCTGTCCTTGGCTCTAACATCATGACATGACTGGACACAACATAGAAATCCAAGATCTGTCCTTGCTCTAAAATCATGATATGACTGAACACAACATAGAAATCCAAGATCTGTCCTTGCTCTAACATCATGACATGACTGGACACAACATAGAAATCTAAGATCTGTCCTTGCTCTAAAATCATAACTTGACTGGACACAACATAGAAATCCAAGATCTCTCCTTGGCTCTAACATCATGACATGACTGGACACAACATAGAAATCCAAGATCTGTCCTTGCTCTAACATCATGACATGACTGGACACAACATAGAAATCCAAGATCTGTCCTTGCTCTAAAATCATGACATGACTGGACACAACATAGAAATCAAAGATCTGTCCTTGCTCTAAAATCATTATCAATTATGCACAATATAGAAATCCTATATCTTTTCTTATTATAACATAGTGATCAATGTTATATCAGAACCTGACTTGAAAGAAAGACCATTCCTTCTGCCAAAACTATTAAAATTTCTCAGAACATGTGGTCTCTCATTAACTGTTGATAATACTGTATAATCAAGTATACATTGATTGTGCATTGAGAAACTGGTCTCATGTGGCTGGAGAC
The DNA here is from genome assembly GCA_016746295.1 of Potamilus streckersoni. Lineage (NCBI taxonomy): Eukaryota > Metazoa > Mollusca > Bivalvia > Unionida > Unionidae > Potamilus > Potamilus streckersoni. The sequence goes on along the minus strand of JAEAOA010001044.1, from coordinate 990,032 downwards.
TCTGGAAACAGCGTCGACCTTATTTACTTAAAAATTTTAGTCTCTTATATGCTTAAGAAAATGAAGTCTGTTATTTATTTACAACATGGAAGTTTTGTGTTATTTAAAACATTGAAGTCTGTGCTGTTTATTTCAACATCAGTGTCTGTATTTTTTACTTATAACATTGATGTCTGTTAATTACTTAATACATCACTTTCTTTGTTATTTACTTTGGTATTTACTTAAATATTGGAACCTTTTATTTAATTAAATCTTTAAATTTTATTTACTTTTAAATATTAAAGTATATACTTTTTTTAAAACATTGATGTCAGTGTCATTTACTTAAAACATTGATGTATGTTATTCATTTAAAATATCAATGTCAATGTTAATTACTTAAAACCTCAGGGCCCAGAGTGGCCAAGTGGTCTAAAGTGCTCTCTGTTACGGATCACTGCCATATCACCTCTGTCTGCTTGGGTTTGAGTCTAAATGTGAGTATGTGAGAAAGCTTGCCAGTAGCTTCTTGTGGGTCGGTGGTTCTTTCTGCTGATTTCCCGGTTTCTTCCTCCACCATTAATACTGGCTGCTATGTATAGCCCATTGTGTGCTGAAAGATGGCATTAAACCTTAAAACAACAACAACAACTTAAAACATCAATGTCTGTGTTATTTACCTAAAACATCATTGTCTCAGATTACTTAAAACATCATTGTCTATGGAATTTACTTAAAACATAAATGTGTGTTATTTATTTAAAACATCAATGTCTATGTTATTCACTTTAAAACCTAATTAAATTACTTAGTTACTTAAAATGTTGAAGTGTGCTATTTTCTTTGAACATTGATGTCTGTTATTTACTTTGAACATTGATGTCAGTGGTATTTCCTTTGAACATCGATGTCTGTTTTATTTCCTTTGAACATCAATGTCTTTGTTATTTACTTTGAACATAGATGTCTGTTTTATTTCCTTTGAACATTGATGTCTGTGTTATTTTTGTCTGTGCTAATTACTTCGAACATCGATGTCTGTTATTTACTTTGAATATCGATGTCTGTGTTGTTTACTTTGAACATCGATGTCTTCTATTTACTTTCTACATCAATGTTAGTGTTATTTACTTTGAACATTAATGTCTGTGTTATTTGCTTTTAACATTAATGTATGTTATTTAATTAGAACATCATGGCTTGTTATTTACTTTAACAGTGATGTCTGTTATTTACTTTGAACATTGATGTCTGTGTTATTTACTGTGAACATCAATGTATGTGCTACTTACTTTGAACATCAATGTCTGTGTTATTTACTTTGAACATTTATGTCTATGTTGTTTACTTTGAACATCAAATTGTCTCTTATTTACTTAAAGAGACCTCAGGTGTAAGTGATCCAGATCATTTGCCTTTACTATTCAGTGCCATCTTTGCTGTTCACATTGGTTCAAGTCTTTGACTTGTGGTTTGAGTCTTGGGCTTGGCTAATATATGTATGTGTGATAGCTTGCCAGTAGCATCCCTGTGTATTGGTGCTTCTTTCTGTGGTATTCCAGGGTCTTCCTCTGCCAGTTATACTGGCTGCTTTGTATAATAGCCTATCATGTGCTGAAAATGGTGTTATACACACAACAACATTAGCTTTAAATATCAAACCTACCTTAGGCAAATGGGTTCCTTCCTACTGAACCATCCATAGGGATAAGGTAGTCATTGCAAGAATTACAATTGGTCATGCTTATATAACCCACTCCAAGCATGTTAAAGGGTGAAGACCCACCCTAGTTCATTGCAAGAATTAGAATTGGTCATATTTATGTAACCCACTCCAAACATGTTAAAGGGTGAAGACCCACCCTAGTTCATTGCAAGAATTAGAATTGGTCATATTTATGTAACCCACTCCAAACATGTTAATGGGTGAATATCCACCCTAGTTCATTTCTTGCTATGAAACAGTATAAAGCGTTTGCTTCAGTCTATGTGTTTCTACATAATGGAACTTTTTGATATGGTCAAAGTGTCTTATATTTTAAAATTCTTGAAGGAAGTTTTACATTTGTTCTAAAATACAGCTCATGTGTAATTTTATTTCCTTTGAGTACTGAAGACATGTACTGTAATCACTTTGTTCATCTTTACATGTCTAATTGCCATTTTATGCACACCATTTACATCCCCCATTGATTGGGAACCTTCATATATTTTCACCATCGTATACTTGTGTATTTGTGCATTTCTCATTGGTAATAAACCTATTTAATACATTTTTAACCTCTTTGCTGTGTTATATTGTAAACTTACAGTGGTAGTGTGATATAAAATCCATATTCATTCATTTTAAAACATAAGTGTTATGTTACTTAATATCAATTAAGGAAATTGTGTGTGAGGTTCATAGACTTCATTAGGCAGTAACAAAGCATACACATTACATGTTTTGAGCATATCTTTATATTTTCACTTTAACTCTTGCATGAAAACTTGACTCATATATATTTTTAACACTGAGCTCCATTCAGTAAAAATAAAGTCTGTTATTGAGGTATAATTGTTGACTTGATTTGCATCTTGGGTTTAGGCTTAAATATTCACCTATATTAATGGTTATGAATTCCCCCCATCAATTATCTGCCAACATTCTAATTCCTAAGTGGATATGTCATTCTCTGGCTTTCTTTTTTAAATGCTCAAGAAAATGTTTAATTGGTTATCACTACCAGACAAACAAACAGGATGGTTGCATGTGGAGTTGCAATTAACTATTGACAGATCATGTGTTAGATACCCTGTCAGTCTGGATAGTCCTTGCAGGTAATTTTACTGTGAAAAAATTAGCAGAACTTGTTGCCACTGTTTTGTATTTGCATTCATTTTAATTAGGCATTCCTAGGCATGGAACATTATTTATGGAAATTTTTCAATTTTTTATCAAGATGGGTATCAGTAACAGAAGGCACAGACTTTGTAAGATTATGCAGAAATTAACCAGGAATCCAATTATCAAAATGTCTAGAAGGGCTAAAGTTCATTTCTCTTTCAAGGCTTTTATAACAATGGCTAGAGATTGTTTGGGTAGAATAAATTGTTGATTTATCCTTGGTTCCAGATGCTATAGGAAGGTGTCATATTTTTGCACTTTTCTTTGAAGTGACATAATTGTAGTTACCTCTCTTTTGACAAATTTGAAGTGACATATATGTAGTTACCATGCTTTTGACAAATTTGAAGGCATGCAGTAAAACTTCAGATGAATATGGGAGCAAGCAGTAAAACAGTTGAAATATGGGGGCTTGTAGTAAAACGTTTGATAATTATGGGGGCATGCTGTCAAACAGGACATATTTGAGGGCTTGTTGTAAAACTTTGACATCTATGAATCATGCATAAAACAATTGAAAAATACAGCGCATGCAGTCAAACTTTTGACAAACATGAGGGCAATGTTTGACAAAAATGAGGGTTAGTAAAACTTTGACAAATAGGAGGCATACAGTAGGATATTTTTAATTACATTACTTGTCCAATTAAGACACTTGTGTAAGACAGAATCTAGTGTCTTAGGATATTTGTTTTCTAAAGACCTGCAGCTCCTACTGTGTTGAGTCTTAATTGTCATTACAGTTAATATTTATTGTTAATGTACCATATTCCTCAATTAACATAATAATAATAATAATAATAATAATAATAATAATAATAATAATAATAATAATAATAATAATATAATGATAATAATAATAATAAAATTCAAAATAATAATAATAATGATAATAATAATAATAATAATAATAATAATAATAATAATAATAATAATAATAATAATAATAAGAAGAAGAAGAAGAAGAAGAAGAAGAAGAAGAAGAATGATAGCTTGTCAATTATTTTTTGATTATAAGCAAGCTACTGTCTGAAACTGGTTTTAGTACTGGTTTTAGTGTATCTGTCTCGTAACACTGCAGATTACACTTCTGTCTGTAAGTGGCATTGGACTATCAGTCATGTTTTATATAGAAGTATAATTCTGTCTGTAAGTGGCATTGGACTGTCAGTCATGTTTTATATAGAAGTATAATTCTGTCTGTAAGTGGCATTGGACTGTCAGTTTGTTTTATATAGAAGTATAATTCTGTCTGTAAGTGGCATTGGACTGTCAGTCATGTTTTTTAATAGAAGTATAATTCTATCTGTAAGTGGCATTGGACTGTCAGTCATGTTTTATATAGAAGTATAATTCTGTCTGTAAGTGGCATTGGACTGTCAGTCATGTTTTATATAGAAGTATAATTCTGTCTGTAAGTAGCATTGGACTGTCATTTTGTTTTATATAAAAGTATAATTCTGTCTGTAAGTGGCATTGGACTGTCAGTCATGTTTTATATTGAAGTATAATTCTGTCTGTAAGTGGCATTGGACTGTCAGTCATGTTTTTTTTATAGAAGTATAATTCTGTCTGTAAGTGGCATTGGACTGTCAGTTTGTTTTATTAAACTACATATGTCTGTGAACATAAGTGCATAAAAACATTTTTCAAATGATGTCCAAAAAGTTACCATGCATGAAAATATTATTTGAGGAAACAAATTTGTGTCCATTAAACAAATAGGGGCCAAAGATGTATAAAAATATTTCTACTTTGACATAGGTATGTATTAAATTGACATATTTGATCAAAAAGCAAACAAATATTACTATCTTTAAACTGTTTTACATTTACAAATGGCATGAAACCCATAACAACCAACCAACCAACCAAACAACCAACCAACCAACCAATCAACTAATTTTACAATCTTATTATTGCTGGAAAATGTCAAAGATAGTTTCAACACTTTGCAGTTAAAACGAAATTAATGTTAAATTCTTGGAAATTAATTCTGCCAGTAGAGTTTCAGTCCCTGCAATGGACAGTAATCAGTCCCTGAAAATGGATAATTTACTATTTAATTGCATGCACACACACACACACACACACACACACACACATGCACACACACCTGTTTGAGGTCTTTAACTTCATCTAAAGTAAGATCTGCCATTCAGAGTGACTCCATGGTCCAACATATATTTTGTGGTGTATAGGTATATACTTATCTCACCTTTTACCTGTATTTAGCTTATCAACAGGTGTGTAGTTAAAGGCTCTTTGCACAATGCTTATTGAGGATAAAGATTTTGTCTTCTGCCATGATATGGAGTAGAGGGAACTAAGATTTTGTCTTTGTATATTTTATTTACCAAGGTTTCAATAGAGGCACTTATCCAGATTACTTAGAATTTGTGATTTCTTTGATGTTTTGATTTAGAAAACATCAACACATGGCAAGATTGAATCAAAGTAGCTGTAAATAATCAATGTAGGAATCTAATATGTACCTGCTTGCATGGTATGAAATGATCAAAATACAATTATTGTATTTACAAGTAGATCTAGTTCAAACAATGACTATTATTTAGCAGAAATAATGAAGTGTGTCTCTTGAAGATATTTTGAGAGTTTCTTACCTGTCAGAAACTGTAATTCTCTACAAGTAAATAATAATACAGTTACTGCTGCCGCTGCTGCTACTACTACTATTATTACTACTACTAATGATGATAATAAAGAAAAAGAAGAAATGGAAGAATAAATCAAAAATAGTATTTGGTCACATGATGAAATTTGTTGCAAAGTGTTATTTCATTAAATCCAATTAGAGCATGTGCTATGTATTATAGGACTATTAATAGTGACTAAATTTCTGGTAGTAGACAAATTGAGAGTATCACTTTGTTCCCAAACCACAAATAGTAGGCTAGGATCATGGTGTTAATGGACAATCAATACTGTATCCAGACAGGGTAAATATTCAGGAGGTGACATTATCAGTAATTGTAGGAGTGCTGACAGGATTGCTTTCTTTGGGAGTGCTCTTGCATTGCAGATGTGGAAAATTGACCTTTCACCCAGAAATAGAATATTTCACCCCATGTCTAAATCTACTATGTTGATATGGAATATTCACTATAAAATGAACAAATCACTGGACACATACACAGTTCTAGTTAATTTATTAAATTTAATGAAACCCAAAGATAATTTGACCTGTCAGAACTTCATATTTCCTATCCAGAAGTGATTAAATATGACCTTATGTACCTTTAAAGGGTTATTCAGAATATAGCACACTTAAATGATGAACTGCTATTTGTACAGTTACAGATTATTACAGATTGGTCAGTTTTAATTGATTATTGACCTAATGACCAGTACACAAGATGTCATTCTGAGTTTGGATTTTTGTCTTACCTTTTAGTTCCACAATTTCTAAAATTTTTAGACTTAAAATTGTACCTCATACTGTTCCTTACTTTTAATTTAGTACTTGTTTCACTATCCAAATTCCACATGTTAATTTCCAGTTGCCCTAATCTTGACACCCAATTATCACTCCCCATGCTTTAGAAGTACCATACTCTGGAATTTCTTTATTACAAGAACATTGTAGGGACAAAAATTTTTTCCAGCAAATACCTGATTTATATGCCAGATGCTCAGTTTTTAAATGTTAGCCTCCAGTATTTTGCCATGTTATTTGATAAGGTCAAATAGATTGGCTTAATAAATGCTTCCCTATTATTTTTTTATAGGGTCTAGTAAATTGCCTTAATACATGTTATTTTCTAGAGTCCAGTAGATTGGCCTCCTGTATTGTGGCAGCTATTGTATAGGGTTTTTAGTAGATGGACTTAATACATGTTGCCTTTATTTTCTGGGTCTGGTAGATTGCTTTTATACATGTTGCCCTGTTATTTTATAAGGTATAGTTGATTGGCTTCATGCTTGTTGTCCTGTTTTTTTTCTTCTGAAGTCTGGTAGATTGGCCTTCTGTATATTGCCTTGTTTAGTCAGTTGTTTGGAGAATCAAATGCCAACTGATTTCGATTTTAGAGCAGTCTGTACTGTTATAAAATCTGTTAGCACACACTACATATTAGACACCAACTTCCAAAATTATAACACATCTGCAGATGTTATTTATTTTAGGATTAGTCAAATATGCAACAATAAAATCCAAGAAACATGTATACTTGGGGAAAACATTGATTCCATTGTAAAATCCAAGAAACATGCATTCTTAGGGAAAATATTGATTCCATTGTAAAATCAAAAAAACCATGTATTCTTAGGGAAAATATTCCATTGTAAAGTTACAACTCCAGGTGATGCAGCTCTGTATACTATTGACCAAATTTTGACAATATTGTTGAGTGTATTTATGAGGTACACATGTTTCAGAGTGTTATAAGGAGGTAAAATGTTAAGAATGTTATAATTAGGTTAACATTTTTCAGAGTGTTATGATATTAACATTGTTCAGAGTATTTTAATGAGGTTAACAGTATTCAAAGAGTTATGATGAGGGGAACAGTATTCATAGTGTTATGATGAGGGTAACAGTATTCATAGTGTTATGATGCGGGTAACAGTATTCATAGTGTTATGATGAGGGTAACAGTTTTCATAGTGTTATGATGAGGGTAACAGTATTCATAGTGTTATGATGAGGGTAACAGTATTCATAGTGTTATGATGCGGGTAACAGTATTCATAGTGTTATGATGAGGGTAACAGTTTTCATAGTGTTATGATGAGGGTAACAGTTTTCATAGTGTTATGATGAGGGTAACAGTTTTCATAATTATGACAAGGGTAACAGTATTCATAGTGTTATGATGAGTGTAACAGTTTATGTGTTTGAGAATTTAAGGAGGTTAGAGTTGGCATTTCCTGTACAGTACATTATATTATATCCTAGTTTGAAATGCAGTCATTGCTTTTGGACAATGAGCATTTCAAGATGTTTTTCTGTTTCTATCCAAATTGTACACTGATTACACTGGTGTAAATTCCTAATTTTAACTAAACATTATAATAGTTTTGTGGTGTGTGGCATAACAAAAATTAGCAGTAAAAGTGTCAACATTAGCAGTGACATTGTCAACATTAGCACTGACAGTGTCAACATGATCATTATAGATTCAGCTGAAGATTTTCATTTGCTAATATTTTCTCAATACATGAATGAATATCTCATTATCTAGAAAAGACAATTCTGTGATCTTTTTGTGGGCAGTCTTTTGACATTGTATTTGATTTTTCTGTATGATTGACAAGGAGACAGTGCCTTGTTTGTTTGTCTTTTTTTCACAATCGAAAATGTTTCATATAATATAGGTTAATATCAAGACATGAATATTCTCGTATATGTGATAAATATTTGACATAATTGTGCTGTGTCTTTGTAGTACAAGATAGATTTAACTTGTTAATACTATAAATCTGATTTTAACAAATATGGCACCCCACTCAAACTGGAGTGTATCCAATTGGGCCTGTGTGTCATGGACTGTTGAAAAAAAAAATGTAAAAACTTAGCTTTGTTAAATTCCTTTGAATTCTCAGGAGTGGAATTTAATTAAACACCTTTCAAAGTCAAAGAGTTGACCTTGACTTTAGCTTGCTTTAAAAAGTATCAGGTGACTGGTTGTCAAACAAGTCAGACATAAGGAACATGATACTTTGTAACAAACTGTTTATGTGGAGGAACCTATACCTTTCTTTTAAGTCAGAAGAAAACCTCTTATGTCGGTGTATTTGTTGTTGAAGGGAGTGGGTGCACAAGGATAGACAAAGAAACAAATCCCCAAAATAAAATTCCTGTACAAAAAATTGTATACACTTTAAAATGTTTCCAGAATGTATATGGACTAAATAATGGATCAATTAAACAATTTCATGCCAGTAAGTATATTGTTAACTGAAAGCAATTTTTTTTCGAACTTTATTATTTTAAGCAGTATTTTATTTTCCTCAGAGAGAACGAGTTAGTATTTCAACACATGTTAGTGCCATGAATGGTATTCAGAATGGCTTCCATTATCTTGCATTTAAAGATTGCATAGAACCCAAAATAAAACAATATCAATTTTGGATATCACAAGCACAAAGTATCCAACAAGTTAGGAATCACTCAATTGCTAATCACATTCATACTGTTCTAGTATTTTAATCACTTTATTTTGTTTGCAAAATGCAAGTGGTTCACTATGGATCAATTTGATATTTGTACACTATGGACACACTTTGATATGTATACACTATGGATACTCTTTGATATGTATATGCAATGGGTACTCTGATATTTATACACTATGAATACTCTTTGATATTTATACACTATGGATACACTTTGATATTGATACACTATGGATATTTGATATGTATATGCTATGGTACCCTGATATTTATACACTATAGATACACTTTGTTATTTATACACTATGGATACACTTTGATATTTATACACTATGGATACACTGATATTTATGCACTATGGATACACTTTGATAGGTATACCCTATGGATACACTTTGATATTTATACACTATGGATACACTTTGATATTTATACACTATGGATACACTTTGATATTTATACACTATGGATACACTTTGATATTTATACACTATAGATACACTTTGATATGTATACACTATGGATACACTTTGATATTTATACACTATGGATACACTTTGATATGTATACACTATGGATATACTTTGATATTTATACACTATGGATACACTTTGATATTTATACACTATGGATACACTTTGATATTTATACACTATGGATACACTTTGATATTTATACACTATGGATACACTTTGATATTTATACACTATGGATACACTTTGATATGTATACACTATGGATCCACTTTGATATGTATACACTATGGATACACTTTGATATTTATACATCATGGATACACTTTGATATGTATACACTATGGATACACTTTGATATTTATACACTATAGACACACTTTGATATTTATACACTATGGATACACTGATATTTATACACTATGTATACATTTTTATATTTATACACTATAGATACACTTTGATATTTATACACTATAGATACACTTTGATATTTATACAGTATGAATACTCATTGATATGTATACATTACAGATACTCTGATATTTATACACTATGGATACACTTTGATATGTATACATTATGGATGCACTTTGATATTTATACACTATGGATACACTTTGATATTTATACACTATGGATACACTTTGATATTTAGACACTATGAATACTGTTTGATATGTATACATTATGGATACTCTGATATTTAAACACTATGGATGCACTTTGATATTTATACACTATGGCTGCACTTTGATATGTATATACTATGGATACACTTTGATATTTATACACTATGGATATACTTTGATATTTATACACTATAGATATACTTTGATATTTATACACTATAGACACACTTTGATATTTATACACTATAGATACACTTTGATAGTATATAGTATGGATACACTTTGATATGTATACACTATGAATTCTCTTTAATATGTATACACTATGGATACACTTTGATATTTATACACTATGGATACACTTTGATATTTGTACACTATGGATACACTTTGATGTTTATACACTATGGATACACTTTGATATTTATACACTATGGATACACTTTGATATTTATACACTATGGATACACTTTGATATTTATACACTATGGATACACTTTGATATTTATACACTAAGGATACACTTTGATATGTATACACTATGGATATACTTTGATATTTATACACTATGGAGACACTTTTATATGTATACACTATGGATACACTTTGATATTTATACACTATGGATACACTTTGATATTTATACTCTATACATACACTTTGATATTTATACATTATGGATACACTTTGATATTTATACACTATGGATGCACTTTGATATATATATACATTATGGATACTCTGATATTTATACACTATTTATACACTTTGATATTTATACACTATGGATAAACTTTGATATTTATACACTATGGATACACTTTGATATTTATACACTATGGATGCACTTTGATATGTATACATTATGGATACTCTGATATTTATACACTATTTATACACTTTGATATTTGTACACTATGGATACATTTTCATATTTATAAACAATGGATACCCTTTGTTATTTAATCTTTAGCATCCCGGTTTTAAAATGCACAAATATTATAAGACCAAAAAAAATATTTGTCATGAAGTACGAGTGCTGTTTCTCAAAAGGACATCTTATGCAGCATTTGTAGGTAGGTTTAAGCAAAACACCTTCAAAACTTGAAATTGATTTGAAAGACAAACAAATAATTACTCTTCAGCGAATCAAGGTAACCCAGGACTGCTTTTAAAGTACAAGAAATAACTAACTCTAGTAAATGAAGGTGACCTACAGATGGTCTGAAAGTTCAAGAAATAACTATGGTAAATGAAGGTGACCTACAAATGGCTTGAGAGTTCAAGAAATAAATAAGTCTGGTGAATGAAGGTGACTAACAGATGGTGTGAAAGTCCAAAAAACAATTACCCTGTGATGAAGAAAGATGATGCAGGGATGGTTGGAATGTCCCTTCATTGAATGAAGGTGAACTAAAAAAGTTTGGATGGTCCAAGAAATAATTACCCTTCTGTGAATGAAGGTGACCCAGGGATGGTGTGAATGTCCAAGAAATAATTACTTGCAGATGAATGAATGTGACCTAGAGATGATGTGAAAGTCCAAGAAATAATTACCAGTGTGTGAAGGAAGGTGACCCAGGGATGGTTTGAAAGTCTAAGAAATAATTACCTGCAGGTGAATGGATGTGACCTAGAGATGGTGTAAAAGTCCAAGAAATAATTACCAGTGTGTGAAGGAAGGTGACCCAGGGATGGTGTGAAAGTCCAAGAAATAATTATTTTGCAAGTGAATGAAGGTGACCCAGGAATGGTATGGTCTTTTAATACAAAGATGGCATAGAAACTGTAAAACTAGTATACAAAGACACATAAAAACTGTAAAACTAATACACAAAGACCGCATAAAAACTGTAAAACTAGTATAGAAAGATGGCATAAAAAAATGTAAAACTATTATACAAAGACTGCATAAAAACTGTAAAAATAGTATGAAAATACCACAAAAGGAACAAACTAGTATACAAAGATGGCATAAAAGCTATAAAACTAGTATAGAAAGATGGCATAAAAACTAAAACTAGTACACAAAGATGTAAAAAAAACCTGTAAAACTACTATAGAAATATGACATAAAAAGTGTTAAACTAGTATTCAAAGGTGACATAAAAACTAAAACTATTATACAAAGTTTGCAGGACAAATAAGGAAAAGCCATTAATAATATACTGGAATATGAAAATTCATTGCATAGATTTTCAACCTTGGGAGTATTTCCAAAAACTTAACTGTACACACACACACACACACACACACACACACACACACACACTTGCATGTGCCTGTACCTTACAGAGAAATAAAACAGGAGGGGGGGCAGGGGCAGGGACAGGCTTCCACTGGTTGGTTGAATGTCAATTACACACAGGGGACATTGTCATTAGTAATTAATTTTGCAATCTATTTTGCAGTCTCCACAAATTATCTCCCACAGGATATTAATGTTGTGAGCAAGAAATTTTAACACATAGATGCTTAATTCATCTTGACAGCAAATTTAATTGAATTACTGAATTTGTATGGGAAGCAAAAAAAATATAAGGGGGTCATAATGATTTATTTTCCAATTTACTTGATTAAAAAGATATTAAATTTCATTTTTTCAAAAATTATGTTCTCATTTGCAGTGATCCTTATCCTAGTTTTTATATTGTTATTAGCATAAGAAAAAATAGAGTACATTCAGAGTGGAAAAAATACAAACTTTTTCAACTTGAATGGAAGCCAGTAAAATTAAGATTTTTCCTTATTGGTATATAAAAGTTTGGAAAATATGATAATTTTGTTTCTTACAGCACCATTTTCAACTTATAACATTCAGCAGAACTGCAAATGTTTTAAACTTGTCCCAGTCTGCTGGAAAGTAGATTTTTCCACCACTAACATCTAGACAATAAAATGCCAGTTAAATGATTCTAAATTCAAACTTGAATTTTACAAGAATAGCTTAGGTTCTTCTTTAATATATAGATATTGTATACCTTTCTCTTTCTATCTATCCATCTGTTTGTAACTCTGTCTTGTAAATGGGTAAGTAGTAATTCTTTAACTTGCAACACTTCTCCCTCATTTTAGCACAACTAGATAACTTGTTAACCCAATTATAACACGGGGGTAGTTATGAGTTCCATTTTCTCTTGCAAAATAATAGCCTCAAAATAGGCATGTATCTGCGGAGACTGAGTAAAATTACAATCTAAATTGGCAAACTTAACATTGATAAATTAGTAATTTTATTTTAAAAAGTGGCAATAAATGCCTTAAAATTTTATTGACAATCATGTAATTTGTAACTTTTAATAAAATGTTATATTTTTAATTTTATAGCAGTTCTCAGTGAACTGTAACAAACAATATACATAAAATATTGATAAGTTAAATGTTACTCAATTCAATAAAATAAGTATTTTCAAGGGAAATTTGTTAAGTGGGTTGCAGCTCATCATCATAAATAGGCCCACTTATATACAGATATGAAAAGTGTCAATCAAAGCAATGTGAAAATCGAATTAAATACCAATTGTGATTTGATCTTAACTTTCAGAAGTGTTGGTTGTATTGTTATGATCTATCAACAGTTGACCTGCACTATTAATTAGTCTTTGTATCAAATCAAGTAAAGGCAGCAGATAAAAAAGTAAAATGGCTTGTAAATTGTACCTACATAATGGCATGCAAATTGTACCTGGTAAGACACCTTCCATTTGGCAACTGAAATGAGTTGATACATGGCTGTAAGTGTAAGAGCTAGCACTTACACTTACAGCCATGTGTCAACTCATTTCAGTTGCCAAATGGAAGGTTGAGAACACCTGATATTGATCAAAGTTGAAAGTGAAGAACAATGATACAACATAAATATAATGGATTGAAATTATGACCCACGGGTCAAGGTCATGAGTATCAGGGATAGGGTGCTGATGTACAACAGTCAGCATGAGGATTTGCCATTGAAGTAGCACAATTGTAATCAATTCCTATCATACTGGTATATCCCCCTTATTCCTATCATACTGGTATATCCCCCTTATTCCTATCATACTGGTATATCCCCCATATTCCTATCATACTGGTATATCCCCCTTATTCCTATCATACTGGTATATCCCCCTTATTCCTATCATACTGGTATATCCCCCTTATTCCTATCATACTGGTATATCCCCCTTATTCCTATCATACTGGTATATCCCCCTTATTCCTATCCTACTGGTATATCCCCCTTATTCCTATCATACTGGTATATCCCCCTTCTAAATATTTTATCATGGCCATCTTTTTTAAAACTCTTTTACAGAACTATATTTTATTTTATAGTACTTCATGTTTGTGTTTATTTGGAAGAGTTTATTTATTTAAAAGTTTTCATTTCTTTATATTTCCTTTTTTAGAACATGTAATTGACATCATAGGATCTTGTTAATATGCAAAAAAGGAAGAACTGGATGGAATTTATTGAATTATTATGTCTAGTTCAGCTGGTAAATGAGCCCACAAGGATAACAAAAATATCAAGCAATAAAATAACAAGTATAACTAAAAACTTATTATCAATCATTGCTTGAAAGCAAAGAGAGCAACACAAACTTCATGTAGAAAATCTTCAGTGAACTCAATGGAGGAACACACAAAGATCAGACAAATAAATTCACTCACTTCTGGTAAATGACACCATAGTTACTGATGACAGAGACATTGCAAATGGTTCAATGATTTTTTTTTCACCAACATTACTACAAAGTGAAATGAACCAGTGATAGAAAACAACCTTAATGAACTGAAAAAGTTTTGCAGCAGCAAAATCTCTAAGGAGGTATGTTTCTCTATCCCACCAGTATCAAAAAACTTTGCTAAGAAATGTATCAGCGAACTTGATGCCAACAAAGCTACAGGACTTGATCAGATTGGTCCTTGACTTATTAAATCTTCTGCCTCTGCTATTTTAGAAAGCATAACACTCATAATCAGTTTAAGTATTGCATTATCTGTCCGCAAATATGGACAACTGCAAAAGTAACTCCTATTCACAAATCTGGTTCTAAGGATGATGCTGATAACTACAGGCCAATCTCAATACTACCAAACTTGACAAAATTGATTGAAAAGCATGTCCGTGACTCATTCATATCATATTTAACCAAACACTAGATGTTACACTAATCAATCAGGCTTTAGACAGAAACATTCATGTGAGACTGCCTTGATCTTCCTAACTGATAAATGGCTTCAAGTATTTGACCAAGGTAGAATAATATAATACTTACTTGTAGATTTCAGGAAAGCTTTTGACATGGTGGATCATGAAATTCTTTTGAAGAAACTGAAAATCTACCAATGTGATGAAAGCACAGTTAGATGGTTTACTTCATAGTTAAGTGAGGGAACACAATATGTTTATATTAATGATGTTCTGTCTGAACCTGGAACAATTAGATGTGGAGTACCACAAGGCTCAATTCTGGGTCCATTACTGTTTATTTTATTTATTAATGACCTACCACTTTTACTAAGGGACTCAATATCATCTACAAATCTCTATGCAGATGACACAATTCTGTCAGACATCCAAAACACAAAGCAGAACTGTAAATTTCTTTACAGGATGCCCTTAACAAATTTGACAACTGGTGCACATGAAATGGCATGGTGGTAAATACTGGTAAAACTATTACTTATCTCAAAAGGGCAAAAAGGACAAATCTTGATACTGATGTCTGATATGAAGGATAAAAACTTGCAAATTGTCATGCTAGACAACTTGGTGTTTTAATAACCTATCATATACTGAATGTATCAAATGTGTCAGTCAAAGAGTTCATTCCAAGTTTATGGCATCTCAGAAGGATAAGATACTTCCTCTCTGAAAGGCACAGAAAACTATTTTATAGCAGTTACAACCCTATGGAGACCTCATGAGGTTATTCAGAGGCCAAAAACAGCAAAGCTGACATAGCTTAAAAAAAGAGCATTTGGAATAATATCAATCCAGAAAGAAAACAAGGAAAATTTAGTGGGTAAGTTAACAAAAACTACCTATTAAAGACCGAATCTATTTAAGAAAAGCCAAATTAATGTACAGGATAGCCAATAATAGTGCTCCTGAATATTTACAATCACTATTCAAGTATAGGCTACCAGGCAATACTCCCCACCTGCGATCCATGTCTACCAAACCATATACAATTCCCAAAGAAAATAAGGAATTATTTGTACTCTGGATCTTTGCTCTGGAATAGTATTCCAGTTGAGATTAGAAATGCCCACTCTATTTCCTTCTTCCAAACCCAATATATTCAGTGGCTTCAGAGATGCATCTAAAGTAAATAAATTCCTTTGCATGAGGGCCTCAATGTAGAATAGTAGAATAGTTCTTAGCTAATTGTGTTAGCCTCTTTTAATAAAGTCATTCTTCTTCTTCTTCTTCTTCTTCTTCTTCTTCTTCTTCTTCTTCTTCTTCTTCTTCTTCTTCTTATTATTATTATTATTATTATTATTATTATTATTATTATTATTATTATTATTATTATTATTATATTTTTATTTTTATTATTATTATTATTGTTATTATTATAAGAGTATCCAATCATTTTTAACTGTTCATGTATTTATACTTGCTTTTTGCCAAAATATCATTTGTACATGAAATATTTGTACCATATGAATCCCTCATACAGCACAGACCCATATCTATCATCAGATAATGCACCAGCATATACCTACGGGTCTTTGCATTAGTTTAAGAGTAATCAGTAGAGAAGACAACAGTGTAGACCCTGATCTACAAGTGTATTATGCTACTGCAGATCAGGATTTTTATTTTTAGTTTGCCTTGAGTTATTAGCAATTATAGGCGGTAGCATTTATGACTCGTATCCATCACCCATTTTATTTGTGGGGATACATAATACTGAAGGTGTTTATTAGTGAGGGACCAGTCTGGCATGATCCTGTAAAGAGATGGTAATTATTCTTTGAAGGTGTTTATTAGTGAGGGACCAATCTGGCATGATGGTGTAAGAGATGGTAATTATTCATTGAGGGTGTTCACACATCACCTTTCAAGTCCTGCCAGTTCTTGGACAGAGCCTGTCAAGGAGATAATTGGGATTTAATTTCTTTTTTTAAAAAAATAGTCTTAAATAAATTGACTTAATGTATGAAAATCACACATCACCTTTCAAGTCCTGCTAATTCTTGGATAGAGCCTGTCAAAGAGATAATGTGGATTTGTGGTATGTACTCCGTCCATTTCTTGGTTTGGAACATGCTCTAACTTCAGTGTTGCTTGACCTAGGTGACTTGATGGCTTGACCTTTCATGAGACTTTTTTATGAGACTTTATTCTTTATTCAGCTACATGATGGAATGTGTTCATGCATTTACATTTACTGCTTATTCAGAAACATTATCCATGTTCTTCCTCAATATAAAACATGCCTGTGTCTTGTATTTACATGGACCATGTCTTATTGAATATTCTTACAAGTTTGCCAGAAGCTTGATTACCTCTGTAGCTTGTAATTCACTGTGTTTTTCAACCATTCATATAGAATCTGTTTACTGCAAACAATTATTAGACACACAGGCCATTGAGGACAAGTGTCAGTTTTTAAACAATCATTTATTCCATGTAAAGTATATTTGTTTTGTGCACAATTATTAAAAAAAAGTCACTTTGGAGAAGTGCCCATTAAAATATATGGCCTGAATAACATTTAGATAGGTTTCTGGACATAGGGCTGTCTTGTTTGGGAGCACTAATGAGTAGTGTTGCATGTAGGGATGTCTTGTTTATGAGTACTATTTAATGAGTAGGGTGGTTAGAGTGATGTCTTGTTTATGAGCATTAATGAGTAGGTCTGTCTTGTATTTGAAGATGTAATGAGTATGGATAGACATAGAGCTGTCTTGTTTTTAAACATTAATGAGTAGATGTGGACATATGGCTGTCTTAATTTTGAATATTAATGAAAAGGTATGAAATTAGGCTGTCTTGTAAGCACCAATGAGTAGGGGTGGACATAAGAATGTCTTGTTTTTGAGCACTAATGAGTAGGGGGGTGTGATTTTAGTGATAAAGTGCTATATTCTAATAAGGATTATGCTGCACTATGTAGTGCTGTACACAGCCCACGTATTTTTGAGCCTATTATATAGACAAAAATAAAAGATATTTCCATTAAGAAAATTGTGTACATTTTTTTTATCCTGCCTGTTGTTTAGCAACAACCCAAAATGGTGGACATAGTTAAACCTTGCATGAGCTGGTGAGGATTAAAAAGTTAAAATCACTCATTTGAAAACATTTTGCATGAACTTTTCCAAAAAAGATCAAACAATGAATTCAGCTTAAAAGCTTATAAATGTAACAATGTATAAATGCTAACACATGTAATATTGTATGAAAGCTAATAAATTTAACATTGTATAAAAAGCTTATACAGTGATGTATAAAAGCTAATACATGTAAAATTTTGTAAAAGCTAATACATGTAACATTGTATAAATGCTAATACATGTAAAATTTTGTAAAAGCAAATATATGTAACATTGTATAAATGCTAATACATGTAAAATTGTGTAAAAGCTAATACATGTAACATTGTATAAATGCTAATACATGTAAAATTGTGTAAAAGCTAATACATGTAACATTGTATAAATGCTAATACATGTAAAATTGTGTAAAAGCTAATACATGTAACATTGTATAAATGCTAATACATGTAAAATTGTGTAAAAGCTAATACATGTAACATTGTATAAATGCTAATACATGTAAAATTTTGTAAAAGCAAATATATGTAACATTGTATAAATGCTAATACATGTAAAATTGTATAAAAGCTAATACATGTGAAGTTGTATAAAAGCTAATACATGTGAAATTGTATAAAGGCTGCTTCTTGTACAGTGTAAAACTGGAGTCAGATTGAAGTCTTATATTCAACATATCAGTCCCTAATCTGTTTACATTTCGATGTGTTTTTATATTAGAACAACAAGATACTTGTATCTTGATTGTTGGAATTCTTTTATAGACCTGAATACTGTAAGAGTCTCTGATCCTGAGTTCTCTCTGGAGACATAATAAAAATTGACAGGAAATACAAACATTAATTGCTTACCTCTGGGAGGGTGTAGGCAATGAAGGGTCATAGTGCCAGGTCACTCTGGTTCCTTAGAACAACATTCCTGCTTAGCTGTGGCAGGACAGCAGCAACTGGAGGAACATTCTTTATCTGTCTTTGGCCTATCCTTTGATTGTTTTCTTTGTTGAGTCAACATCCAGCCTGTCTGTTCCTCAGCTGGAAGGAGCTGAAAGAATTGGATTCCAGAAACTGCCTGAGGCACATTGAAAAATTTGCAGCCATCTTTTGCCCTTCTGTAATGCTGGCCCACAGTAGTATTGGTAACTTTCAGTTAAGTCAAATTTAAGACCCATTTTGTTCTAGCTTTATCTACTTTCTTGTTTTCAGTTAAATCTAATTTAAGACCCATTGTGTTCTAACTTTATCTACTTTCATGTTTTCAGTTAAGTTTAATTTAAAACCCATTGTTTTCTAGCTTTATTTACATTATTTGTGAATAATATATTTATTTACTTTCACAATTAATAATTGATTTGCATTTAAAAATTCAGAAATTTTTGTCTTTCAAATCATTGATCAATTTCAAATTTTTTTCAATGCAAAATAATATACTAGTGTGGGTGTGTCCTTGGTTTATGTCCAAATATTGACTACTTCAAATTTTTCCCAATTATTTTTTTTTTATACATGAGATGAGCTTCTGTTTACAATAATTTGGTAACAAAATGAAGCGCAATATTTTTTCTTGTTCTTGCTACACTGAGATTGAGTTATATATATATATATATATATATATATATATAAATATAATACTGATTAGACTAATGGTCAAGATGCAGACTTTAAAACTGGGTACACTGATTAAACTGTTTGTCCATAACATATACATTAATAGGATTAGTAGCCAGATATGGCCTTTATAGTTGGTACCCTTATTAGACTTGTGATCCATGTGCCCTGGAGATTTGGTATGGGTAATCAAGATGTGCCTTGGTACACTGATTAGACTGGTCAGTATGTGCTTTGGATACAATGATTAGACTGGTTGTCAGTATGTGCTTTGGGTACAATGATTAGACTGGTCAGTATGTGCTTTGGATACAATGATTAAACTGGTTGTCAGTATGTGCCTTGGGTACAATGATTAGACTAGTTGTTAGTGGTGCCTTGATACACTGATTAGACTGATCTATAGGCCTAGATGTGCTATTTTGCATTTTATGATCATATGTTTCAATATTTTTTAACATTTTCATCCAATTGATAGTACATGGCTTTAGATAAGTCATCACAAATAGTATAAAAATTGACAGTACATGCACTAGGCCTTGGGTATCCCAGCAAAAATATCAAAATTGGGTGTTGGGCCTTAGGGTACTTTCATTTAGAGTCTTTACAAAAGTCTTACAAAAGCAGGATCTATCTAGGGATGGTGAAATATTTTTGCATTAGTTAAAATAATGGATTATCCATGAATGATTGAATGTGCCATTAAAAAACAGATGGCATCATATTCTATTACAGATTATTGATAGTGATTGTGGTCATGTAACCATATCCAATTATAGATGGCGATTGTGGTATATAACATATCCAATTATAGATGGTGATTGTGGTCATGTAACCATATCCAATTATAGATGGTGATTGTGGTCTTGTAACCATATCCAGTTATAGATGGTGATTGTGGTCATGTAACCATATTCAGTTATAGATGGTAATTGTGGTCATGTAACCATGTCCAATTATAGATGGTGATTGTGGTCTTGTAACCATATCCATTTAGATGGTGATTGTGGTCATGTAACCATATCCAGTTATAGATGGTGATTGTGGTCATGTAACCATATCCAATTATAGATGGTGATTGTGGTCATGTAACATATCCAATTATAGATGGTGATTGTGGTCATGTAACCATGTCCAATCATAGATGGTGATTGTGGTCATGTAACCATGTCCAATTATAGATGGTGATTGTGGTCATGTAACCATGTCCAATTATAGATGGTGATTGTGGTCATGAAACCATGTCCAATTATAGATGGTGATTGTGGTCATGTAACCATATTCAGTTATAGATGGTGATTGTGGTAATGTAAACATATCCAGTTATAGATGGTGATTGTGGTCATGTAACCATATCCAGTTATAGATGGTGATTGTGGTCATGTAACCATATCCAATTATAGATGGTGATTGTGGTCATGTAACAATATCCAGTTATAGATGGTGATTGTGGTCATGTAACCATATCCAGTTATAGATGGTGATTGTGGTCATGTAACCATGTCCAATTATAGATGGTGATTGTGGTCATGTAACCATATCCAATTATAGATTGTTATTGTGGTCATGTAACATATCCAATTATAGATGGTGATTGTGGTCATGTAACCATATCCAATTATAGATGGTGATTGTGGTCATGTAACCATATCCAATTATAGATGGTGATTGTGGTCATGTAACCATATTCAGTTATAGATGGTGATTGTGGTCATGTAAACATATCCAGTTATAGATGGTGATTGTGGTCATGTAACCATGTCCAATTATAGATGGTGATTGTGGTCATGTAACCATGTCCAATCATAGATGGTGATTGTGGTCATGTAACCATGTCCAATTATAGATGGTGATTGTGGTCATGTAACCACGTCCAATCATAGATAGTGATTGTGGTCATGTAACCATGTCCAATTATAGATGGTGATTGTGGTCATGTAACCATGTCCAATTATAGATGGTGATTGTGGTCATGTAACCATGTCCAATTATAGATGGTGATTGTGGTCATGTAACCATATCCAATTATAGATGGTGATTATGGTCATGTAACATATCCAATTATAGATGGTGATTGTGGTCATGTAACCATGTCCAATTATAGATGGTGATTGTGGTCATGTAACCATGTCCAATTATAGATGGTGATTGTGGTCATGTAACCATGTCCAATTATAGATGGTGATTGTTGTCATGTAACCATGTCCAATTATAGATGGTGATTGTGGTCATGTAACATATCCAATTATAGATGGTGATTGTGGTCATGTAACCATGTCCAATTATAGATGGTGATTGTGGTCATGTAACCATGTCCAGTTATTGATGGTGATTGTGGTCATGTAACCATGTCCAATCATAGATGATGATTGTGGTCATGTAACCATGTCCAATTATAGATGGTGATTGTGGTCATGTAACCATGTCCAATTATAGATGGTGATTGTGGTCATGTAACCATGTCCAATTATAGATGGTGATTGTTGTCATGTAACCATGTCCAATTATAGATGGTGATTGTGGTCATGTAACCATGTCCAATTATAGATGGTGATTGTGGTCATGTAACCATGTCCAATTATAGATGGTGATTGTTGTCATGTAACCATGTCCAATTATAGATGGTGATTATGGTCATGTAACATATCCAATTATAGATGGTGATTGTGGTCATGTAACCATGTCCAATTATAGATGGTGATTGTGGTCATGTAACCATGTCCAGTTATAGATGGTGATTGTTGTCATGTAACCATGTCCAATTATAGATGGTGATTGTGGTCATGTAACCATGTCCAATCATAGATGATGATTGTGGTCATGTAACCATGTCCAATTATAGATGGTGATTGTGGTCATGTACCATGTCCAATTATAGATGGTGATTGTGGTCATGTAACCATGTCCAATTATAGATGGTGATTGTGGTCATGTAACCATATCCAACTATAGATGGTGATTGTGGTCATGTAACTATATCCAATTATAGATGGTGATTGTGGTCATGTAACATATCCAATTATAGATGGTGGTTGTGGTCATGTAACCATGTCCAATCATAGATGGTGATTGTGGTCATTTAACCATATTCAGTTATAGATGGTGATTGTGGTCATGTAACCATGTCCAATGATAGATGGTGATTGTGGTCATGTAACCATATCCAATTATAGATGGTGATTGTGGTCATGTAACATATCCAATTATAGATGGTGATTGTGGTCATGTAACCATGTCCAATCATAGATGATGATTGTGGTCATGTAACCATGTCCAATTATAGATGGTGATTGTGGTCATGTACCATGTCCAATTATAGATGGTGATTGTGGTCATGTAACCATGTCCAATTATAGAAGGTGATTGTGGTCATGTAACCATATCCAACTATAGATGGTGATTGTGGTCATGTAACTATATCCAATTATAGATGGTGATTGTGGTCATGTAACATATCCAATTATAGATGGTGGTTGTGGTCATGTAACCACGTCCAATCATAGATGGTGATTGTGGTCATGTAACCATGTCCAATTATAGATGGTGATTGTGGTCATGTTACCATATCCAATTATAGATGATGATTGTGGTCATGTAACGATGTCCAATTATAGATGGTGATTGTGGTCATGTAACCATGTCCAATTATAGATGGTGCAGATAACAATACCTAAGTATGGATGGTGGTTGGGGTCATGTAACTGTGTCTAATTATTGATGGTGGTTGGGGTCATGTAACTGTGTCTAATTATTGATGGTGGTTGGGGTCATGTAACTGTCTAATTATTGATGGTGGTTGGGGTCATGTAACTGTGTCTAATTATTGATGGTGGTTGGGGTCATGTAACTGTGTCTAATTATCGATGGTGTTTGGGGTCATGTAACTGTGTCTAATTATGGATGGTGGTTGGGGTAATGTAACTGTGTCTAATTATGGATGGTAGTTGGGGTCATGTAACCGAGTCTAATTATGGATGGTGGTTGGGGTCATGTAACTGTGTCTAATTTTTGATGGTGGTTTGGGTCATGTTACTGTGTCTAATTATTGATGGTGGTTTGGGTCATGTTACTGTCTAATTATGGATGGAGGTTGGGGTCATGTAACTGTGTCTAATTTTCGATGGTGGTTGGGGTCATGTAACTGTGTCTAATTATGGATGGTGGTTGGGGTCATGTAACTGTGTCTAATTATGGATGGTGGTTGGGGTCATGTAACTGTGTCTAATTATGGATGGTGGTTGGGGTCATGTAACTGTGTCTAATTATGGATGGTGTTTGGGATCATGTAACTGTGTCTAATTATGGATGGTGTTTGGGGTCATGTAACTGTGTCTAATTATGGATGGTGGTTGGGGTCATGTAACTGTGTCTAATTATGGATGGTGGTTGGGGTCATGTAACTGTGTCTAATTATTGATGGTGTTTGGGGTCATGTAACTGTGTCTAATTATGGATGGTGGTTGGGGTCATGTAAATGTGTCTAATTATGGATGGTGGTTGGGGTCATGTAACTGTGTCTAATTATGGATGGTGGTTGGGGTCATGTAACTGTGTCTAATTATTGATGGTGGTTGGGGTCATGTAACTGTGTCTAATTATTGATGGTGGTTTGGGTCATGTAACTGTGTCTAATTATGGATGGTGGTTGGGGTCATGTAACTGTGTCTAATTTTGGATGGTGGTTGGGGTCATGTAACTGTCTAATTATGGATGGTGGTTGGGGTCATGTAACTGTGTCTAATTATGGATGGTGGTTGGGGTCATGTAACTGTGTCTAATTATTGATGGTGGTTGGGATCATGTAACTGTGTCTAATTATGGATGGTGGTTGGGGTCATGTAACTGTGTCTAATTATGGATGGTGGTTGGGGTCATATAACTGTGTCTAAATATGGATGGTGGTTGGGGTCATGTAACTGTGTCTAATTATGGATGGTGGCTCGGGTCATGTAACTGTGTCTAATTATGGATGGTGGTTAGGGTCATGTAACTGTGTCTAATTATTGATGGAGGTTGGGGTCATGTAACTGTGTCTAATTATGGATGGTGGATGTTTTTGTTTAACAATATCTGATTATAGATGGTTGTTTTTTTTTTCTGTAATGCAACTTTTGTATTTGTATTTGCTCTAATGCTGTAATTAATGCTTGACATAAGATTCACCTTTAACCAAACTCTGCCTTTAGAACTGTTGATATATTCTGATATTTTTTTTAGGATCATGCTTGATCTCTCCCTTACCATGACTGTAATGTTTATGAAATAGGGGAATGAAACCCAATAAATTGAAAACCAATCTGCTTCTAGCAGGGAGAAAACCCTCAAGAATTTTGTAATTTGTTCTCTGCCAAGTACAAATATTTACTGTCTGGTTGTTCTGACAACAGGGGATGCAGTTTCTTGAGAAAGTTCCTGGCTGGCAGGCAGTTCATTAAATTGGCATGTGGTAACATTAATGATTGCCAGCATTCACATTTCATGAAAAGTCAGCCTATTCCAGACTAATTAATGCTGTTTGTTCATACATTCACTCAGTATTATTTGTATGTCATATTTTACATAAACATAGTTGGATAAAATATCTTATTGCTTGAAACAACAACAGTCACACACATTTATTGCAGATCTGTACATGTGGCCAGATGTCTACATAATTGTTGCACATTTGTATTACAGACAAACATTACATGAGGTTAGTTCTCTTTTTCTTTACTTCTGTTTCAAAATAATAGCTTTTTAACAAGTCTTCTTTTGTGTCATTGTTCTTTAACATCAAGAAGATGTATTTAAGATATTCTTGTTTGAAAGAAATATTTTTATGGTGATATATGGTAGATGCAATTCTGCTTTAAACTCCATCATATTTTTATGGTGATATATGGTAGATGCAATTCTGCTTTAAACTCTATCATATTTTTATGGTGATATATGGTAGATGCAATTCTGCTTTAAACTCTATCATTTCACATAAGAAGATATATGGTAGATACAATTCTACTTTTCAATGTATCAATTCACATAAGAAGATATATGGTAGATACAATTCTGCTTTAAAATTTAAAATGTATCATTTCACATAAGAAGATATATGGTAGATACATTTCTGCTTTAAAATGTATCATTTCACTTAAAGATATATGGTAGATAAAACTGTACACTGTATCATTTCTCTTAAGGTGTACAAATTATACATATTTGAAGGAGAATTTCAGTAAAGATGCTTTCCATTGTTAAAATGGTGACACCTGGTTTTGAGTAGTTTGCACTCATTCATGGATGCCTGAAGCACTTAGCACTTTGTTGCAAATGTGCATTCATCACCTACATAATGTTATAATTAAACTTGAGTTTCATGGTGTCTTGTTTTAACAGGGAATAATGTTGCTTTTTTTCCTATAAAATAATCAGTCATTAGTTCAAGACATTTTTGTTTGCTGCAATGTGTAAAACATTTGCTGTTGTGCTGCTCTTTCAACATCTTGTAGAAAGGAATGAGATGGAAGACTGCAAATTGCACTGATGAGGCATACAGACAGTTTGGGAGCTGGTTTTTACATGTTCCATCCCATAGCTTCTTTCGTCAAGTCAGAAATAGCATTTTTGTACTGGCTGGAAATGTTCAGCCTGGTGGGAATGAGCCCTCTATTAAGGTCAATATAGGTTGCCTTTAGGTTTTCATAAATTGCCCATGTATACCATTCATCAGAGGCAGCAATACCTGCCAAGTATTATGAAAAATTGAAAAGTGATAGGTCTTATTTAGTTTTCTAAAGGAGATATATCTCCATGTTGGGTGGGCATGTAGTAGCAAAGTTTTATAGTAATTACCTCCACCCATGTATAAACATCCATGCATAAACAAGTTGATCATGCATAAACAGTTTAGTTTCTGCAAGATAACATTTATAGGTATTATTGGACTTTAACCAGATTTAAAGTGTGGCTTTTTATTAGCAAGACCTTTTCATTGTTGTTTTTTTAAGCCTTTTCAATGAAGAGGAGTCGTAGTCCCTGATTGCCTATACCTCTAGCTTTTGTTACCTCTGCAATTTCATTAGCCAGCTTTGGATTATAAAACCAAATTTGGTATTTGTCTTTTTTTCTGATAAGATATTGAATGTCCAGCATTTTCAGACTTCATTTGCAAGAGTTATTAGCCCTGATTTCATGCCCTCTGGACTTTAGTTTCTGCAGCATTAGTTTAGCAGTGAATGACAGATTTCAGTCAAGTTTGTCAGTCAAGTTTGTCTTGTGAGACCTTTAAATAGTTTGAATAGTCAGCATTCCATATTATCATTTTGGCCAAGATTTCCAGTTCCTGTTTTCCACACCCTACAGAGAGAATTGGAGTGGGACTCTGCAATGCACCTGTTACTAATGCATCTAACATTTCTATTGTCATTTCACCAAATTGTTGTAAAATTGCACCCATCACTAATGCATCTAATTTACCATACATTTAAGATTTGTCATTTTACCAAGTTGTAAAAAGAAAAAAAAATGGCTAAATACAGTTGTTTGGGTTTAATGTCATTTCTCAGTGCAACTGTGCATGACAGCCAGTATAACTGTTGGAGGAAGAACTGGGGGAAAACCCCAGTAAGAACCACTGACCCCTGTGAAGGCACTGGCAAGCATTCTCACATGCCCACATTGGCTGAGCCCAAAATATGAACACACAAGAATATAGACATCTAAAAATTGACTAAAGTTTTAAAAATCTCACATAAGATGTTTTTCAGAAAAGAGAAATTGAGGTGGAAATCAAATCGTTAATGAAATTATTTCCTTGAAGAGTGTTGATGAGGTAAGATAATAAAATCAAAGCTTGTTTTGTTGCATAAATATGATCAAGTTTGAAGAAAGAGAAGTAAAGCAAAAAAGGTAGAAAATATGACGTTTCTACTACATCTTGGCTTTTATATATTGAATTCATCTGATTTTAGGCATGATCTCCATTAAGGGTCAAAAGAAGTACAAGATATTCATGACCTTTAACAGCATCTGTAACATAAACATTATTGTTTATGTTGAACCTACTGTGAGCAGCAGTTATCCAAATTCTAGCTGATTTGTTTGGGTAGAGTTTCTCTCAAGTTTTGGTTGTTTGGATTAAAGTGGAGAAATCTGATAGATGTATTTGGTATGGATAATATGCAGGGCAAAGGGATGAACAGTCAGTCTGCATCTCCTAACAATTACATAACATTTATTCAGTAGGAATGTTTACTGTGTACAGATGGAACAGTCAGTCTGCTTTTTCTAACAATTACATAACATTTATTCAGTAGGAAAGTTTATTGTGTAGGGATGGAACAGTCAGTCTGCTTCTCCTAACAATTACAAAACATTTATTTAGTAGGAAAGTTTATAGTGTACAGATGGAACAGTCAAACTGCTTCTCCTAACAATTACATAACATTTATTAGGTAGGAAAGTATATTTTTAGTAAGGGCAGTATGTATCATTAAAATATGAATTTTGTTATGTCAGTAGCAGGCACAAGTCATATAGTATATGTTCTTTATTCATCCTTTCATTTATGCAAGGGCCCATGCCACCAAGTCATGTAGTTACATAGTATATTTCTATTCATCCTTTCATTTATGCAAGGATCCATGCCACCAAGTCATGTAGTTACATAGTATATTTCTATTCATCCTTTCATTTATGCAAGGACCCATGCCACCAAGTCATGTAGTTACATAGTATATTTCTATTCATCCTTTCGTTTATGCAAGGGCCCATGTCACCAGTCATGTAGTATATTTCTATTCATCCTTTCATTTATGTCACCAGTCATGTAGTATATTTCTATTCATCCTTTCATTTATGCAAGGCCCATGCCACCAGTCATGTAGTATATTTCTATTCATCCTTTCGTTTATGCAAGGGCCCATGTCACCAGTCATGTAGTATATTTCTATTCATCCTTTCATTTATGTCACCAGTCATGTAGTATATTTCTATTCATCCTTTCATTTATGCAAGGCCCATGCCACCAGTCATGTAGTATATTTCTATTCATCCTTTCATTTATGCAAGGGCCCATGCCACCAGACATGTAGTATATTTCTATTCATCCTTTCATTTATGCAAGGGCCCATGTCACCAGTCATGTAGTATTTTTCTATTCATCCTTTCATTTATGCAAGGGCCCATGTCACCAGTCATGTAGTATATTTCTTGTCATCCTTTCATTTATGCAAGGGCCCATGCCACCAGTCATGTAGTATATTTCTATTCATCCTTTCATTTATGCAAGGGCCCATGTCACCAGTCATGTAGTATATTTCTTGTCATCCTTTCATTTATGCAAGGGCCCATACCACCAGTCATGTAGTATATTTCTATTCATCCTTTCATTTATGCAAGGGCCCATGCCACCAGTCATGTAGTATATTTCTTGTCATCCTTTCATTTATGCAAGGGCCCATGTCACCAGTCATGTAGTATATTTCTTGTCATCCTTTCATTTATGCAAGGGCCCATGTCACCAGTCATGTAGTATATTTCTATTCATCCTTTCATTTATGCAAGGGCCCATGCCACCAGTCATATAGTATATGTTCTTTATTCATCCTTCTGTTTGATCAAGAGCTGTGTCACCGTTGTGTAGTATATTTCGTTGTGTAGTATATTTCTGTTCATCCTTTTGCTTGTTCAAAGGCTCCTGCCACGATTGTGTAGTATATTTCTGTTCATCCTTTTGCTTGTTCAAGGGCTCCTGTCACCGTTGTATAGTATTTCTATTCATCCTTTTGCTTACCAGAAGGCCCCTTTTACAAGTAGCACTATTAAATCATTCAGCTGTTATTGTATCCTGATGTTGTCCCCAAGAAAATAATGTTTTCCTTGATTTTTCTGGATATCTGTAAACTGCAAACGAATATTAAATGTTAAAGACAGATTTAACACTGAAGCAAAACATTCAATGTTTAGTTGAGTTTACCCTCTTTTTTGTGTAGGGTAACAAAGAAAACAGATGTGATTCGGCCTAATCTAAAATAGGTCACTTTGCATTAGGTATATGTTTTGTCCAGATAAATGCCTAACACAACTAAGGTAGATAGTATCCAACTTTGTGTCTGACATAAGTAAAATATATGCTTAATCCATTTTTGTGCCTAACATAAGTAAAATAAGTGCTGAATCCAACTTAGTTTCTGACACAAATAAGATAGGTGCTGAATCTAACTTTGTGCCTGACATAAGTAAGTTAGGTGCTGAATCCAACTTAGTGTCTGACAAAAGCAATACATGTGGTATATTTACTTAGTGCCTGATACAAGACAAGTGCTGCATCCAACTTGGTGCTTGACACAAGTAAGACATGTCACATATCCAACATAGTGTCTGACACAAGTAAGACAGGTGGTATATCCTACTTAGTGATAGAGGCAAGTAAGACAGGTGGTATATCCTACTTAGTGATAGACACAAGTAAGACAGGTGGTATATCCTACTTAGTGATAGACACAAGTAAGACAGGTGGTATATCCTACTTAGTGATAGACACAAGTAAGACAGGTGGTTTTTTGAACTTAGTGACAGACACAAGTATGACAGATGTTATATCCAACTTAGTGACAGACACAAGTAAGACAAGTGGTATATCCTACTTAGTGATAGACACAAGTAAGACAGGTGTTATATCCAACTTGGTACCAGACACTAGTAAGAGGGGTGGTTTTTTGAACTTAGTGACAGACACAAGTAAGATAGGTGGTATTTCCAACATAGTGACAAACACAAGTATGACAGATGTTATATCCAACTTAGTGACAGACACAAGTAAGATAGGTGGTATTTCCAACTTAGTGACAGACACAAGTATGACAGATGTTATATCCTACTTAGTGATAGACACAAGTAAGAAAGGTGGTATATCCAACTTGGTACCAGACACTAGTAAGACAGGTGGTTTTTTGAACTTAGTGACAGACACAAGTAAGATAGGTGGTATTTCCAACTTAGTGACAGACACAAGTAAGACAGGTGGTATATCCAATTCTCTGTGTGTGTGTGTGTGTGTTTGTGATTTAGATTTTTAATGTAACTTTAACAAGTTTTCAGTCATATTGCTATGATATCTGCAGTGTGACAGTTTATAGTGATGTCTAGCACTGGGGCATCATGTCTGCAGACATGTAGCATGATGTCCCACCATGTCACATTATCCTGACACCAGACCAACCAGTCCTAATTCTAACCTTTTAATGCTGAGCGCCAAATGAGGCAGCTGTTAGTACCATTTTAAGTCTTTGGTATGAATCGGCCAGGGATCGAACCCGTGACCTCCCGCATCTGAGTTAGATGCTCTAACCACTAGGCCACCTAAGTGGTATATCCAACTCAGTGCCAAACACAAGACAGGTACCTTAGAGACAGACAAAAGTAAGACAGGTCTCAGTACATCTTAATTTCTATATAAGGCACTAGATATCTCCAAGAATGTATACTAAAGGAACTGAGTGAGTGTGGTGATACCTCCCAAGGTGATCAAAGTTTATTGAGGCTCTATAAAGTGACCACTCACCTGAGTGTGGGTCCAAATTTTAAGTACATACAGGTTTTGGGAACCAAATTAACCACTTATTATTTTGGAAGTGTGTTTGCATCTAATACAAGTTTAGTTTATGTTCTGGTATCACTTTTCACTATTTTATTTTGGCCAGTTGCATGATGCATGCATTTAGTTTACAACTGCTGGTAAATGTTATGGGTTGAGTTGGGAACTTGGTGAGCTCTTGTTATTATAAAAAAATGGTACATATATAGATACCATGACATTGCTCATGAAACTCAATGATGCAACCTTTATTGGAGATCTGGTGCCCTTTGCATCTGTTACCTTCCTATGTAATAGCCGATAATGTCTTAAAAATTGCTGCTAAAACCAAGAGTTGAAGTTTTTATGATGGTCAGTTTTGCATTCATTGGTCCTTGTTAATATTGGACACCTTTATGTTGTAATTGGTTAGTTATACCCAGACTGGATGGTATGTGGAAGGATGTTGCTTTCCTATGGCATGACCTAAAACCCACCTTATACATGTATATGCATTTAGCTACATGCTTTCCCACTTTCCTTTCCAGCCTAGAGGTTTGAAATATCACCTAGTTGCTCAAAGTCACAAAAGATGTTTTCAAACTAAAGAACATTATAAGCAACAGTATGTTATTAATAATTATTTTAGTTCTTTGAACATGTTGGTAAAATATTTTAATGTTTTTGGGCATTTTCCAGGGCACCTGTTTACTGTACTATACAGACCAACTTGGTGGGGGATAGGAGATGAAGGCAATTTGGCAATAACACTTTATGTGCTTCTAATTTAGCAGTTAATATGGTTCCTGGAGTTCAGTAATTTGCACAATACCCTAATTAGGGATGAAATTGCTATGACAAAAGTTTCCTTATACTCAACACACATTTTATTGAAAAATGCATGTATTTCTCCATGAAAATAATGCATGGTGTAAGAAATTGATTATATATTTTAAAGAAAAGGCCAAAGTTGTACTGAGATTGCTCAACTGACATCTCTCTAATAGGGAAGTGTAAAAATATTTATAATGATTTTTCTTGAAATTTCTTCCAGAGTGGTTGTTTATATATATATATATATATATATATATATATATATATATATATATATATATATATATATATATATATATATACACATATTATGAAAACATTGGCTTAAGGTTTCTCTAGTTTTTTATGGCAAATAATTTTTTGAATATTCCAAGACCATATTCCCCAGGATACTTCTGTCAAAAGTGATCAAATTCTGTTTAGAATGTTTTTGTTGTTATAGAGTTCAATGCAATTTTTTAGCCAAGAAAAGCTATACATGGTGGCCAGTATAAATGGTCCTGAAAACCCCACAGAAAGATCCACGACCCATGAGCTTTCTGACACACCCACATCGGCCACATTGGCTAAACCTGTAGAATATTTTTCTTTTTTAAATTAAAATTGTACATGTGTGCTTCTGTGTTCTGTAATTAAAAGTCCTCAAG
Source organism: Potamilus streckersoni (assembly GCA_016746295.1). NCBI lineage: Eukaryota > Metazoa > Mollusca > Bivalvia > Unionida > Unionidae > Potamilus > Potamilus streckersoni. Next base: position 957,007 of record JAEAOA010001044.1, on the reverse strand, counting down.
AGAGTACTTGGTTGAATAAATTATTTAAATGAAAGACTTTTTTAAGTATAGTTACTGTAGCTCCATTGGTCAAGTGAAAACCTTTAATTACAACGGTTGTTGCTTTGGAACTTGCTCAGACCAGCCTGGGTTGTCTTCCTTGGGGTTCCCTTAGAAATGCAATTAGCTCCACTTTCTTAAAATGATATTGCCAATAGCATGTTAAAAATGACGTTAAATCTCACCAAAATAAACTTTAAAAAAACACTTTATTTTTGGCAGTAGCAGCTATGGGTTGATGGAAATTAGTTTTTTTTCTACAGACCATATGGTAAGACATGTACCATCAAATTAGGTTGGAATCCATTGAATTGTGGCTATTTAAAGGTTTTTCTTTTTCTGAATAACAACAGATGTATTTCATGGTAAATTGGCATCATCTGTAGGAATTTGAAAGGCATTTTTGCCAGGATGCTGCCAGATTTGGCTGAATTCTATTGAATTTTTTTTTAATAAAATTTTTGTTAGAAGTTCATTAAAGGCTTTGAAATTTGTACCTACTAGATCAAACCAAACACTATCCCATCACTCATTATGCCTACTAGATCAAACCAAACACTATCCCATCACTCATTATGCCTACTAGATCAAACCAAACACTATCCCATCACTCATTATGCCTACTAGATCAAACCAAACACTATCCCATCTCTCATTATACCTACTAGATCAAACCAAACACTATCCCATCTCTCATTATACCTACTAGATCAAACCAAACACTATCCCATCTCTCATTATACCTACTAGATCAAACCAAACACTATCCTATCACTCATTATGCCTACTAGATCAAACCAAACACTATCCCATCTCTCATTATACCTACTAGATCAAACCAAACACTATCCCATCACTCATTTCTTTTCTTTACCCTTCTTGTTTTCATTCTGTGTTTGTCTCCCATCTTGACATCTTGACTTTTCCATAATTCTTGATTGCTTGCTTATTATTTAATTATATATGTTCAATTATTTAATTAATTATGTTCAATTATTTAATTAATTATGTTCACAGTGGAGAGGAAATTTAAAGTTAAGGTCCTCAGTTTGCTTTGTATATTTTTTTTTCTTTACAATAAAATGTGTTTGAAACCAGAAAAGTTTGTCTGCTTTTAGTTGTCACTATAATTATGAATGATGGACATGCATTAGTTTGTCATCTTGCAAGCCCATCTATTTGGCAGTTATCTTTAAATAATGTTGAGAAGGTTTTATGAAGCTCTTTAAAGTTTTTTTGCGTTTTTGTAGCAATGGTCATAAGTGAAAGTGCATCAGCATGATTTATACACAACTCCTATCTGATTGGTCAAATTTTGTCTAGCTTGAGAAGTCATTCTGTTGTTTGCCTTTTTTCAGTAGTGTTTGATGGCACTGTGGCATCATTTGTATGAAATTGAAGCACACTTTCTATAATTTTGACAAATTATGTTGAACAGTTTGAAATTTTTTGATAGATTATTTTTTTAGTAACTGTAGTCATATTTAATATCAGAAAACATTCATTAGAAAATGCTGTCAAATTTGGCCTGATTGTTAAAAAAGAAATTGTTGAAATATTTTTAGTAACTATGAACATATTGTATGACATTGGAGCATCCATTTCTCAAATTTTGAAAAGCCTTGATTCAAAAATGCTTTTCAGAATCATATGCCAATCTGTCACACAATTTTGGGAAATAACCATTATGATGTTGTTGTTTTTGGGCTTAACGCTATTTTTCAGCACACGATAGGCTATACATGGCAGCCAGTATTAATGGTGGAGGAAGAAACTGGGAAATCCATGGAGAGAACCACCGACCAACGAGAAGCTACTGGCAAGCTTTCTCACATATCCAGATTCGCTGAATCTTGTACTCGACCCCATGCAGACAGAGGTGAGATGGCAGTGATCCATAATGATGAGCGCTTTAGACCACTCGGGGCCCCATTTTCAGAATCATATGCCAATCTGTCACATGATTTTGGGAAATAACTATTGTGAATGACAATGTGTGATAGGCTGAAGGGCCATACCATGAACCTGCAAGACCGTGTTATGACCATTTCTCTCTGAGTAATATTGAACTTGCCTGGCCATGTTAAAATCCCTTTTCTCATGGAGTAACTTTGAACTTGTCTGAATGTGTTAAAACTTATTTTGTCTTTGAGCAACAGAACCTGCATGGCCATCATATGCATAAATTCTTGCTCATGTCTATTTTCCCTGTTGTAGAAGTCTGTTTGCCCTTTCATGTGTTTTTGCCCTGTCAGGTATGTCTGCGGTTATTTTTGTTTGTATTTGTGAACTTAATGCATTCATTTCAATTTGATATGAGATGCTGTTTTAAGAATTCCTTGGTTAAGTTTAATTTAAAGCTTTTTCTTTTTGAACTTTTGTTTCATTGCAGAGATAGACATATGTTAGGTATTTTCATTTTGGCTGTTGCTATGTCATGGTTTTATTTTAGTACATAAAATTGCTGACTTTTTTTGCTAATTAAGAAACTGGTGCAGAAATTTCAACAGGTAGGAATTACATTGTCCAACGTAATCTTCATTACTTTATAAAATCCCTACCTCTACTGTGCAACTTTTGCTTGAATTGGGTTTGGAGTTTTATAAAACCTACCTTTCTTACCCATGTTTAATTTGTACATATACACATAATTATCAAGGTCATTTGAAAACCAGATAAAACCATGCTATCTTGCAGTGTACAGGTTAATCACTTTTGGCCTTAGCTTTTTCTACACAAAAACTTCAGTTCAAGATCTCTTTCCAAATGTTTGTAAAGGGCCTTATTCTGGACTTGTTATGGTTACAAACAAAGAGAAAGAAACAAGACCAACAAGTAAAACTTAACAAATAATATAATTATCAAAATTATAAACGAACATGTGCAAGGAACATGCAGTATTATGAAGTGAATTAAAAAAATCTCAATAAAATTCTGCGAAAGTAGTAAAGAATGAAAAGTTCTGCATAAATTTCAAATAATGGAAATCTGCTGGTTTGCCAGGAATCATGACATTCTCAATCAAGATGGTATTGTCCAGAACTACTTTGAATAATTCAAAGTAGTTCCAGACTAATATCATAGTTAAAAATGAGCACTTACTATTTCGACTGAATAGAAATCCAAACAAATGTTTTCCTGTTGAATAATATCTAAGTACAACATAAAACATGTCTGCAAACTACAACAAGGACACTGGAAGTGAGGATGACAACATTGACACTGGAAGTGAGGATGACTCCAAATAAGATGTGATTACTTTGCTTTCTCTTTACATATGCTTTCTGTTTTGACTGAATTTCACAACTAAAGGTTAACCAGATATATTTAGTAAAATTTGATTAATTTCATCTGCTAATGGATGTCATTGGAATTATCAACTGTCAGCATCTGAAATGGCTGGTATGATATATGTTTGAATGTTTTAGTAATAGGTACTATGCTTGTCTATGGACACAGGATCGATACTAGGTGTCCAACTCTTTTGGCCACTAGGTGCCTGTCTCATTGTATTAGTACCAGTCAATGGAGACTAGATGTCTGACTCTTGGTATTGGCCACTAGGTGCATGTCTCATAGTATTAGTGCCAGTCAATGAGACTAGATGTCTGACTCTTGGTATTGGCCACTAGGTGACTGTCTCATAGTATTAGTGCCAGTCAATAGAGACTAAATATGTCTGACTCTTGGTATTGGCCACTAGGTGCAGGTCTCATAGTATTAGTGCCAGTCAATGCATACTAGTTGTCCATCATTTAGTTTAGTGCTGGTGATTGGACACTAAGTGCTATCATTTGGTATATGTGCTGGTAAGTGGACACTAGGTGCCCAAATCTTGGTATTAGATTTGTTCAGTGGACATGTAGGGTCCATCTCATGGTCTTAGTGGTGGTCAGTGTACACTGGATGCCCATCTTTTTCTATTCATACTGCAAAGTTTAAATTATTGCTTATATACCATTTTATATTAGATTCTCTTATGCTGTTTGTCAGTGATTATTTGAAATCACAGAAGAAAATATATGCATATACATCAGCTTGATCCAGTTTGGATACATCATAATTCTGTATAGAATTTGGAATTTAAAAGCCAGTTGTTGGGTATGAGATGAGGATGGCATCATGTTTGGGGAAAGGTTACATTTTTCACTTTTGCGTGCACTTTTGGCACATGTAAAATAGTTTGTTCTAAAGAAGTTGAAGCTGATGTTGTCCATCAAACTATTTTACATGCTTCAAGTTCTTCACCCACCATTTGTTTTGACAAATGTTCCCACTAGGGTGTAAACAGCTGGCAAAATTAGTTTTTCAGTCCACCTGTCTGTAATATTCTTCTGACTTATTGAAACTTGGACAACACAGTTACCAGACTGCCAGACTTTTGTAAATTATCTCTGCCTTTTTATGTACAGGCTGTAAGACAGAGTGTGTTATTTTATGCAGTTGTCAGCTATTTGTCTGTTTCCTATTTGGTTTTCCCCACAACAGCTGGCCTTGTCAACAATGTAAAGTTAGTTAGCAAGTCTTGTGAATAGCATGAATTTGGGGGTGAGGAAGCAGCATTTTTAGTGGGATAAGACAAAATCAATGGATGTAGTCATTGTGATTCAGAAAATAAAACAAAAATGGTTTCAGTGCATACATTTTCACTTTTTATGATGCAGCATCACCAGAATAAGTGTATGAGATGCATATTTGGCAGGAAAGATTCATTTGGAATTAAAAAAGGTCCAGTTCGTTGAGAACAAATAATATTGTCAAACTTTCCATGACTAATGATTGTGGAGGACTTGCATATTAGTATGAATCAATTTTGGGGTCAAATGATCCTAATATCAAGGGGCCACAAGTTCCTTGACCAAATATTGTGGATACCTTGCATTTATGGTCACACAAATTTTGTAGATTCTGTGTTCTAAAGGTTAAATGTCATTCTTGTAGTTGGCTTGTTAAGTAATTAATGGTTTTTGTATATAATGTTTAATGTTACTTGCAAGCACTGAGTAAAGATGGGGCAAACAGGTTATGCAGTGTTAATGCCACTTATATTCAATTATACTTTACCATCCACCCACCCTCCAAAAATTTGAGCAAACTTATAAATCTCATTGTTTAAAGTCTTTCTATTACATCCCATTTCAAGTCTGTCAATCACATCCCATTTCAAGTCTATCACATCCAATTTCAAGTCTGTCAATCACATCCCATTTCAAGTCTTTTTCTATCACATCCCATTTAACGTCTCTCAATCACATCCATTTTAAGTCTTTTAGTAATATCCTTTCTAAAGTCTGTGAACCACATCCCATGATTCAATTCTGTTATTCACGTCCCATTGTTTGAATTCTATCACATCCCATTTGAAGTCTCTCAATCATATCCCATTTAATATCTGTCACATTCCAATTAAAGTCTTTCAATCATATCCCATTTAAAGGTTTTGAATCACATCTGATTTAGAGTTTTTCATTGAATTTTGTCATTCACTTCCGATTCTATTACAGCCCATTATTTAAATTCTGTCAGTCACATCCCATTGTTTAAAGTCTTTCCCACATCCCATTGTTTAAAATTTTTCAATCACATTCCCATTGTTTAAAGTCTTTCAGTTTCATCTCATTGTTTAAAATCTCATATTAAAGTTTTTACCTGGAACAGACATGTGACCTGCAGTCACATCTTGTTTAGTTGCAGTTTAAAGAGTTCACCTGGAACAGTGTGAGAGAAAATATTAACAATCACAGTCATCTGTGTAACTTAATTTAACACATTAATTACAAAGATTCTTTTACACATTATGTAGCCAGATTATGTATTCTTTTCTTTAGAAACTGAAAGAAAGCTAATAAGGACAATAAAGAATTTTCCAACTCCAGTGATATTGACAAAATGTGCAAGCAATGAACATTTTTGCATCCAATAACTGGTAAAAATATCTTGTAAAATATATTATATTTAAAATTAAAAGAATTAAATATATAAACCCAGTGTTGTACACTTTAGTGCAGGCAATATTATGTACTGTGTACCCAAATGTTGACCCTCTTTTCGTTAAAACAATGGCAAAAGTGCACTTTCACTATACTTACTCGTATGATGAGTCAAACTGCAAATTGCACAGACCTAGATCTTCCTTCCCATAATGCACTGATAGAGCTGGGTTTGTTGGGAGTAATCAGTAGAACAAACTCTATGGACTCTTATCTGCTGGTACATTGTACTACACAGCTGATGCAGGTACATTGTGCTACAGCTGATGCAGGTACATTGTGCTACAGCTGATGGAGGTACATTGTGATACAGCTGATGGAAGTACACTGTGCTACAGCTGATGCAGGTACATTGTGTTACAGCTGATGGAGGTACATTGTGCTACAGCTGATGGAGGTACATTGTGCTACAGCTGATGGAGGTACATTGTGCTACAGCTGATGGAGGTACATTGTGCTACAAATGCTGATCAGGATTTATGTTGTTTGCAGTTGGACCAGTAAGCAAATATATACTGTACATGTTTTTATTTTGTCCATCCAGTCTGGTACTAACAAAGGTTACACTGGCAGGAATGGGATAGAAAGCTGTAAGACAACAACGAATATGTTTTAAAACAGTGTGACTGACAAGGTAAACATTCCAGATTTATGGTTTTCAGCCTAGTTGCAATGTAAAGTGTTTTAATGCTGTTATTTTTCAGCTCATTTCAGTTTAACCAGATGTCCAAACATCATTTTTTCTTGAGTCACATGAACATGTGATATTAACTATTGCAGTAATTTAAATGTCCAAGAAAAATATGATAAATCAATGCAGACAACAATCTTAAGGTGCCAGAAATGGTTGACAAAATTATCTCATTTTTGCACCACTGTTAATGCATTATTTTAATATTCATTTGTCCCTCACAATGTTATGTTCCTCAAATTTTGGAGTGTATGGAATGCATTGCTCTTGGAATCCTATTTTGCAAAATTGGAAACCAAATTTGGCATCCTTTAATTTTACTCTGCATAGGATAGGTATGTTGTCATGTAGTAAAGTGATGGTATATGAACTAGGAGATCTAACAGTATCCTGTTTTCTTTTCACCAGTTGAACAGATTTTGTTTAGCTTTTGATCTTTGTATGAAGCTGAGGTGCACTCACTTTACAACAAGTCTCTAGATAATTTTGCTTGCTCCAGTGAGAACAGACAGCAGTCTACTGCTTTTCTTTCCTCCCTTGTCTGAGATTGACCAATCAGGACCAATGCCTATGAAGTGTTGTAGCCAATCAGAGTTCAAAACAACATGTCACTCAGCTGGTGGAGATAATATCTGGACTATGTTAGTGTTGAAATGGAGTGTTCATAATGGGGGGAGGTAATACAAATTGGTTCAGCCTACTTGCATACTACACTGCTACCTTTAAACTGTTTTGTTGATTCCCATTCAGTTCACCAATCTCACAAGATTTTTTTATGAAAGATAATTTGGATTAAATTCATTTGTCATCAGTTTATTTTCAAAAGGATTTTAGGATGTGAACTGAGAGGATATTTAGAAGCCAATTAAGGATTATAATTCACTGTAAAAGGTAGGTAGTTAACACAGATATAAATAAACTGAGTGCATAGTTAGAGCCAGTTCCTGTATTACTGGTATATTGGTAAATCACTGTAAAAATGTAGGTAGTAATATAGACAATAAATTGTTTTTACAAAAAATTTAATCTGTGAAATTGCCTTCAGTCATTTAATTTATTTGATCAAAACTACTGCAGTGTTTGTCTGGAAGGAACATATTGTTTGTATACCTAAAAGTTTAAATATTTGAAACAAATACCAAGGTAAACTGTAGAACACTTTCATAGGTAAACAGCGTGGAATAGACCAAATTTATGAATTACACTTTCATGTTTATGTATATTGAAGTGTATGTGCCAAATTTCATTTAGAATTACTAATTTCACCTGTCCAGGTAGATAGCCTTGTTATCTCTTTTGGTGGGAGGTCATGTCACTTGGTAAAATTGACAGGTAAAAGTGCTACCTTTACAAGATATAGCATGCACATTGGCTGAAAGTTCATCTCACTTGATACTTTGCAGGCAGTTTGTAACCCATTTGGGCTTTAAATTACATGCTTGACATTTTAAAATAGTTGAACTGATCCACTGTTTGTCTGATATTTGGATTAGGCTGTTGCTGGTGGATACAATCATACTAAGAGTAGGCTTTTACATGGCCTTATTAAGACAATGAGTGGAGGAGTATTCACTTAGGCTGGGACATTTTTGTGCCTTTTCTGCATTTTATCAGGACTTGAGAATAAATTCCAATGTTGACTGTGATCAATTTGGATTGAGACTGATTAGATGCATAAAGTCCAATGTTGACTGTGAATGATTTGGATTGAGATATAATGGGTGGCATAAAGTCCAATGTTGACTGTGATCCATTTGGATTGAGATATAATAGGTGGCATAAAGTCCAATGTTGACTGATCGCTTCGGATTGAGATATAATGGTTGGCATAAAGTCCAATGCTGACTGTGGTAGATTTGGATTGAGATAAAACAGGTGGCATAAAGTCCAATGTTGACTGTGTTAGATTTGGATTGAGATATAATGGGTGGCATAAAGTCCAATGTTGACTGTGATCCATTTGGATTGAGATATAATGGGTGGCATAAAGTCCAATGTTGACTGTGGTAGATTTGGATTGAGATATAACAGGTGGCATAAAGTCCAATGTTGACTGATAGATTTGGATTGAGATATAATGGGTGGCATAAAGTCCAATGCTGACTGTGGTACATTTGGATTGAGATATAATGGGTGGCATAAAGTCCAATGTTGACTGTGGTAGATTTGGATTGAGATATAATGGGTGGCATAAATCCAAAGTTGACTCTGGTTGACTTGGATTGAGATATAATGAGTGGCATAAAGTCCAATGTTGACTGTGGTAGATTTGGATTGAGATATATTGGGTGGCATAAAGTCCAATGTTGATTGTGATCGATTTGGATTGAGGTATAATGGTGGCTATAAAGTCCAGTGAGGGTCATTTAGTCAGACTGAGACCATGATATGTAAGTTCATGGTGATAAATTAATTCCTTTCCAGACATTTGGTTATATAGTTTATTTTGGAAGCAGTCACATTTTCATTTTATTTCACAAAATGGTGAAAATATTGATTGCAAACTCTTAATGAAAAATGTTGGCATTCCAGCTACCCAAACTAAGACAAAAAGTTTGATACAGTTGTTGAGGGTAAACAAACTTGATGTTATATTTTGTTTAGAATGACAGAAAAGGAATTTTGAACTAGTTTTTTTTATGAGGGTTTGACTTCAGAATAAAATTCTGATAGAAAATGGAAAGTTTATATTAGTTACACTTTTTAAAAAGTAATACTGCCCATGCTTTGTGCACATAATGTCATGTGTCATTGAACAAAACATTGCATTTCCCTCCTGCAATCATGTCTCCCTCAAGCATTTGTATTTCCCTGTCTTGTTTGATTTACTATGATAAACAGTCTTTTGCCTTTGTTTGGGGAATATATGAAGATTTGTTCATCTGCAACAAATCCTGTTCATTCTGTGCTCTTGTGGGATATGACTTGCCTTCATATCAGCCATAATGGGGCTGTTATAAAATTATACTGTTATAAGATTATACTAAAATTTTACTATAATAAAATTAGACTCTTTAAACAAAATTAATAGAAACCTTAATTTTTGCAAATTTTCATGTAAGATGGTTAATAATTCATGAGATAGTACTGAACTTTAAATATTAAATAAAGCATTTCTTTTTTTTGTTACATCCCAGTTTCTGTATAACACATAGAAACCTGGAAAAAAGGTTACAGTAAACAAAACTTTTGTAACCATTTCCATTGTAATCTGCTCTTCCTCCGGCCCTTTTCACTCCTTTTTTGACATGTTGAGGTTGGGGTGGGTGATGAGCTGAAGCTCTTGACTATTTACATGTTGTTTTTGTTGTTGTTGTTGTAGGGTTTAACGCCTTTTTTCAGCACAAAATAGGCTGTACATGGCGGCCAGTATTAATAGTGGAGGGAGAACCCTGGAAAACCCAGGGAAGAACCACTAACCCATGAAAAGCTACTGGCAGGCTTTCTCACTTTCCCACCTTAGCCTAGTCTGGACTAAAACTCACACAGAGATGAGATGGCAGTGATCCATAATGGTGACTATTTACATAGTAGCAGTCCTAATATTATATGGCAACATTTAGTTATTTCAGGTGCTCTGCTGTTTTTATTAGTCTTAGAAGAGAAGATATATGAGTGTATACATTTTCTAAATTCACTTCATAAATTTAATAATAGTATGTCTGTGATTGAGGAGTAGCTGTTAAATGGGAGGCCAATATTCTGGGTGAATACCATATTATCATCAGCTACTCAAAGGCATTGGTGTCAGGTTACATTGCTAGCTGAGAAATTGAAAAAGAAAAATAAGTCAGTATGACAATAGGATTATATAATTGTAAAGCTAATTAAAATTAATTATAGCAAGTTTTCCTTAATGCTTACTAATTAAAATTAGTGACCAGTAGTAGAGGAATAGAATCTCTTTTAGTAGGTATATAGTGCTTAAAATAGAGTTGGGTAGTTATAGCCTCATTTTGAATTAAATGACTCATAAGGCTAATATTCAGAAGTAATTTTTCTGCTTAATATAAAATTTTGAAAATTATAGCATACTGTCTCAGTGGGAAAAGAGTGTGTATGGAGAGTAGATATATAACTTTATTGTGGATTACTTAATTTAGATGTTGTGCATTTTGATATGCAGATCACAGTTTGATAAAGGGTTTGCACCTAACACAGTCAGAACATAAGTTTAGTTCTAGAAAAGGTCTTCAGGGCTTTATGTGAAGTCCCCTGGGATTGTCTATAAGCCAGGTCAAATATAGGTAGCACTACTTGTTGCTCCACAAACCCCTACCCCCAAAAGCAAGGGACAGTTAAAGTGGCATTGCCTGCTGACTCACAAGGCCCTTCGGACAATGCTGCCCTTGGAGGAAAAGGGCCCTAACACGGGACAAGCACAGAGCTCCATCTTTGGAACAGATGGCTCATATAGATATGCAAGGGTCCTTTTGGCAGACAAGACCTTGGTTGGCCCTTATCCAACCTTTATCCTTTAGATCCTCCATCTAAATTTATCACCACTCTCATTTATACCAAATTACCCTCAACTATTGGCACATCATTCGGACACACAAGTACACTCTGTACACAAAATTCCAACTTTCATAATGCAAGTTACCTGTTCTAAATTCACAACTTGTGTATTTGACAAAATTGCACATTGGCCTTAGGGTGCACACTAATAAAACTGGACATAATTTGAAAAACACTAAAGCGGCTGGCCTTGATGTTCAAAGCTTACATACCACCCCATGTCTGCCTGGGCAGTCAGCTTGTGGTATTCCTGGTGATTCCGAACTGTTTCACCCTTTATATTTGGTTGCACACTGAATGACTGAAAAGAAATTTGTCAGAGGTCTTGGTCAAGCTCCCAAAGGCTCAGCCCACTGACCTAAAGCCCAGCCAGGGGCTAAACACCTCCCTGGGAAAGCAGTATCATCCCATGGGTGATACCCGGCTATGGGGGTGTGCCACTCAGAAGGGGCTGATGCCCATCCTAGGGCACATGGCCTCTACCTGGGGCTGTAAATAGTCGTAAAAGCACAAAGTGCATAACTGACTTAAAAACTATGCTGATGCCAATGAAGTGCAAGGCTTTAACCAGTGTGGGACTTTAACCAGTTCGGGATTTTAACCAATTACAAAGTACATAGTGCATAGCCAACTATAATCAGGGATTCATTCAGTGAAAAGAGTCAGCATGAAGAACTAGAGATACCAAGAGTTCCTTTAAATGTAGAAAAGAAAAACGCTCTTGCTTGTGAATAATTCCCCATATTCGGCAGTTACAACTTTCAGCCTTTTTCTTTTTATAGACAATTGATAAAAAGTTTGCATTTTTAAAATTAATGATTTGTTTTATTGAAACAAAAGAATTGCGTGTGAAATGAAGGCAAGGTGAAGAGAACGTAACTATTCTGGGTCAGTTTAAACCAAATGACAGCCTTGATAGCATTGAATCATATAAATGTATGTGTGTATGTTAGTGTGTGAATATGTGTATGTATACGAGTGTGTATATGTATGTATATGTGCATGTGTGTATGAGCACATGTATAGTGATTAACAGCACACTAATCAATATAAACATGGTGATACCTCTGTCTCGAAGAACTAATAAACATGGCTATAAAGTGCCAAAAAGTTGGCAGTAGAAATGGAAAAGGCATTAATCTTACCAAAATCTCAACAAAAAAAATTGATCAAGCCACAATAAGTATGCACCTTGAAATAAAATGTAAAATAAAAAAATGTTTTAAAACTCTAACCAGTCATCCAGAAAAGTAAGTGATATATACTTCAGTATCAAATATAGAAAAAAAAATTGTGAAATAATTTTCATATATTTTATTTCAATGTTTAAATTCCCAAAAATATATCCTTACATTTTCGTATCTGAAATCACAATATTTTCCATAATTATAATTCATTTTGATGATTTGTCCTTACAGAACTTAAACCTGCAGGAAGAGAAAGAGCATACTGTGATTTGCAATGAATAAATGGAAACTGCATTACCTTTCATACATAGAATTTTTTTGTGCGGAAGGAGAATGTAGTGATATCTTGTAATGACCATGGCAAAAGATGATGCATTGATGAATTGGACTTACTTGGTGATTAGTTTGAGAAAAATAATGTACAAAATATCAAAATGTAATTTAACACAAAAAACTAGGTTACCATTGAGAAAAATAATGTACAAAATATAAAAATCCAATTAAACAAAAAAAAACTAGGTTACCATTGAGAAAAATAATGTACAAAATATAAAAATCCAATTAAATACAAGACACTAGGTCATCATTTTGAAACAAAATGTACAGAATATCAAAATGTAATTGAACAAAAGAAACTAGGTCATCATAATTGTACAGCTGACAAATATTTGTATGATCCTCAGCCAGTGAAAGTGAGACCAGTTGGCAAAAAGGGTGGTGTTCTGAAAAAGTGTTTTTAATCTTCTAAGCTTTGTATAATGAATGGAGATATGTCAAATAAACAGTAATATGAAAGTCAACATCAATAAGCAAATAAAAAAATTCATGAAAAGACAAAATAATAGGGACACACTTTACATTTTGAAAAACATGAACTGCAAATCCAGTTTTCAATTGACTGCATTTTAGTGACCATAATATTTTGCCACACCTTGAGTGACAGTTCCTCCAGTTACCTAAAAGTACTATCTTGTGTGATACAGAAAAACAGAGGAATTGATTCAGTTCTAAAAGCAGCAGCAAGTACTTGGATTTTGTCTAACAGATCTAGATTGTAAATCCATGGTCTAAGATTTACAGCTTAAAGGTGACTGTAAACTTTCCTATTTATGAATTGTTGCATGTGATAACTGTCAGGTCATATTGGGACACGCTAAATAAATGAGTAAGGAATTGTCTTAAGGTTGACCCTGACATTGTAAAGATAACCCCAACACTCCTCTATAAAGAGTGATGCAGTTTTTCAAGGTTGGCAGTGACATAAAGGGACCTCCCCCCACAATAGGTCATTGAGGAATTACTTCAAGGTTGACTGTGACATCATAAAAGGACACCCCCACCCCCAGTAAAATAATTAGTGATTCTTTAACTTCAAGAATGATAGTCCTTGCATCAAGGTAACTTACCCATCTGGACATAAATGAAAATTGTTTAAAGGCTGCTGCCGTTAAGAGGAATAAATTAATTTAATTCATACTTCAGGCAATCACATTACAAATTTATAATGTGTATCAAATTATGACTGACTGAGATTTCCTTTGGAAAGTTGCTCAAACTTTCTCATTTTCCACAAGCTTATCTCACAAGAGCTATATCAAAAGTCACTCAATACCATAGTTGGATATGGCCTCAGATTATGAGCCCACTTTTCACAGGATAACCTTGCATAAAATTGTTTTGTCCTCACTATTTGGACTGGGTTGATTAGGTTACAGATTATTAGTGGAGGTTAAATTGGTACATGTAAGTCAATCTCCTGAAAAACATCAGACCCCATTAAACCCAACCAGTGGCATGGAGAGTCATTGAGCCAGAAACATTAGGTTTTTTGATCACTGAGTACAAGATTTTACAGATGATGTGAAAACAAATGGCTTGTTGTAGATCAAGTTGTTATCATTGACTTATTTTAACTTCACAGGCAACATGCAAAGTCCAGTTTATTTTTCTCAAACATACTTGGGTGGGAAATTGATACAACTGTCACTTTAGTTAGCATACATGTGCTGTCCATACATCCTTCCATCCACACATCTGTCTTTAGGAACACATCTGTCTGTAGGAATACAGGTCTGTAGGAATACATCTGTCTAGGAATACATCTGTCTGTCTGTAGGAATACATGTCTGTATGAATACATCTGTCAGTAGGAACACATCTGATCTGTCTGTAGGAATACATGTCTGTAGGAATACACCTGTCAGTAGGAACACATGTCTGTAGGAATACATGTCGGTAGGAACACACCTGTTAGTAGGAACACATCTCTGTGTCTGGAATACATCTGTCTGTCTCTAGGAATACATCTGTCTGTCTGTAGGAATATATGTCTGTAGAAATACATCTGTCTGTCTGTAGGAATACATCTGTCCATGGCTAGGATTTTTTTGCTTTACTTCTCAGCTGGATAAAAAGCTGGGCCTAGATTCCTACTAGATCTTAGGATAACCATTTGCTTTTTGAAACTTTAAATTTCTGTTAAATCTTAAGACAAATTGATATTTAAGAGTAATGAATTTGGTCTGTGTAATCCCACCCCCAATTGCTTAAACTTCATGCAAATACATTTAATGTATTGTTACTTGAAAAAAAAATTGCCTGCATGTCCTGACATTTTTGCAACCATTCTGATGCTTCTAAGTAAACTATACTCATTTGTTTCATTGTATTTTTAAAGCTGTCAATATATACAGTACATGACTTGATAGCTATGTATTGTCCATCAAGATAGATCTGTGCCATTGTTTTAAATATGCAAGTAACAAACACCTATTCTTGCTTGACACAAATCCCAGATTTTTGCTGTCTAATTTAAATCAGTCAAACATTTCACAGACCTTATCCTAATTCTTTGTCCTGGTTTATTCTTTCAGACAAAGCTGTACACCTGTTTTGCCAATAAGACATCATACTGCATGTTGACATTGGTAAGTATTGAAGAATTAGTATCATAAAAATTAATGTCTTTCACATTAGAGTGGACACTGGTCACATTAGAGTGGACACTGATCACATTAGAGTGGACACTGGTCACATTAGAGTGGACACTGGTCACATTAGAGTGGACACTGGTCACATTTAGAGCAGACACTGGTCCCATTTGTTATGGTCTTGATGTCAGTATTTTTTTGTGCAGTTCATTATATTTATATTTTCATGCATGTGACAGAATCAGGATATAAAATCAGCAAATTTCACAATTTTGATCAGTAGATGGATTCTAAGGTAGTAGATCTTTTCAAAACATAAATTTTCCATTCTTCAAGGGGATTTAAAACAACAAATGCAGTTTTTACCAAAATAAGTACTGTGTTCTCAAACATAACATGGAACATTCGACTTCTTATCCCATTTTCAGAAATTTTTATTCCATTGGAAGGCGATGACCTCAGTAACTATTGTTTTTCAACTCTGAGGTAAAAATAAAATTGATGCATATAATGATATGTATTATTTAGTATATATTGTGTGACATACCCGTATATAATATATTGCGTGACATATCTGTATATAATATATTGTGTGACATACCCATATATAATATATTGTGTGACATACCTGTATATAATATATTGCGTGACATATCTGTATATAATATATTGTGTGACATACCCATATATAATATATTGTGTGACATACCCATATATAATATATTGTGACATACCCATATATAATATATTGTGTGACATACCCGAATATAATATATTGTGTGACATACCCGTATATAATATATTGTGTGACATACCAGTATATAATATATTGTGTGACATACCAGTATATAATATATTGTGTGACATACCAGTATATAATATATTGTGTGACATACCAGTATATAATATATTGTGTGACATACTAGTATATAATATATTGTTTGACATACCCATATATAATATATTGTGTGACATACCAGTATATAATATATTGTGTGACATATCAGTATATAATATATTGTATGACATACCAGTATATCATATATTGTGTGACATACCAGTATATAATATATTGTTTGACATACCAGTATATAATATATTGTGTGACATACCAGTATATAATATATTGTGTGACATACCAGTATATAATATATTGTGTGACATACCATACCTCCAACTTCTGTATGATGCATTTGTTTTGGAGTTTCACTCCATCTTGAGAACTTTTTTTCATAATGCTGCCAGATGGTTATGGGACTAGGTTTTGCATTTCCTTAAAAGCATAGTTGTAAAATATTCTTTTGCTTTTGCCTGACTTGCTTTTATCTGGTGATTTAATTGAGGTTTTGGGATCAAACAATTAACACTGTTATGCCAAGATTTTGATTGAAGTGTGATTCCCTTATATCTCATTTGAATGAAAGTTAAGTATCATTCCTAACCATGAATTGGCTTACTTGTTTGATGTTAGGAAGAAATTCAGTTAAGGTTTGAAGACTCTTACTTTCAAACCTTGGCCTTAAAGACAGCCATTCTTTGATCCTTGTTTACTCAAGTGAATAAATATACATATCAAATTTCCTGTTTTGGAAATAGACCATCACTCAAGATTCCCAAGTTCACTTTGTTGTTTACATGTATACATAATAGTAATAAGGTAACTTTGGGAAACAATCTTTCATGAAACTGAATTGAATTTGCAGTCATCAGTCCATTAATAAGGTCCCTTTTCATGAATCTGAACTTGATTTTCAATCACCAGCTGGAATTCATAATAAAATAACTTGGAAACCCACTTTTATGAATCTGAATTTGGTTTTCAGTCACTAGTTGGATTCCATTCAGAAGCAGATATTTACTTATCAAGGACTGGGTAAATCATAACATTGTCAGGCTATTAACTCATTCAGTTGAGATATAATTTGCATTTTAGACTTGCTTTCACAAAACTGACAATATACTAGTAGATGTAGTAAACTGACAAAGTAAAAAACAAAGTAAGAAATAGTTATCTTAGTCAATACCAGTAATAGAAAATGGAATTTAAAAAAATACACTTCATGTATTATATATACAAAAGAATGTAAACAGGACTGTTTGACAACACAAACATAGACTATTGAAATTGACCAATCTCATGTGCTTTTCTATCAGTATTTTAGAGAAGTAAGTCATATTAGTACATGCAGATTGCTATGTACCATTTGGAGCACATTAAATTGTATGTATCAGACTGAAAATGACACTGCTGTTCTATTTAATTGTTGTAAATGAAATGTTATGTACATTTGGCCATTTTACTAGCATCACACTTATCTGTCCAAGCCGAATGTGCTGTCAGATCAGGTTCTATGTTGTCACTTCTGTTGCATACACCCAAATCTGCCACAGCATTATGTGATGGAAAATTGGGAGTGATGCAGCATGCAATTGGACCTGATAAGTACACAAGTGTCTCTTTGTTTATATATATATATATATATATATATATATATATATATATATATATATATATATATATATATATATATATATATATATATATATATATATATATATATATAGGACTGGGTTTTGATCATTCAAGGCTCTGGAAGAGTTAACCCAAATAGTCTTATGGAACTTGTTCCATTTTAAACAGTGTTACAAGATATTTTGTATTGATCTCTCCACATTTTACACTGTTACAAAAATTTCATATAGATCTTTGCACTTTTTAAACAGTGTTACCTCCACATTAAAACTCCTGAGGTCATAGAAGTTTCAAAATGCAGCAGAGAATTCCACAAGCTGAGAATATATTGGAAGATTCAGACTGTTGTTCTGGACAGAATTTTGCAATCAGAAATGCTTTACTTTCACATGATTATGTGTGTGAAAAGAAATGATAGCTATTTTTTTAGGTAGCTGAAGATTTGCAGATATGTCTTCAAAGATATTTCTGCTCGAATAATGTGATGTTTTTTGTTGTTTTTATTTTAATTTTGAAAGGTTTTCATTTAGATATGCTCTTCAAATTTGGCACAATTTTGCTTTGCATGCTTGTATGCTTATCTTACATGGGTTCATACTTGTCAGTTGGGAGTTAGTTCATCATCAACCATGAAATTATTGTGGAGCTTTCCCCCAGTATAACAGAGTTGTAAGAACAGCAAATTCTATACAAGATTAAACATTTGGTCAAAACTCATTAATTTAATTGCTGTAGAGAGCAGATCTTATTTAAAGTCCCTGTATTACTTTATACATTATATAGTTTTATTTTCTTGTACAAAATATATTTATCATATGGTTGATTCTTACTATGGTGTATGTCCACCAGTCACCAATTTATTTTCTGCACAAAAACTCCTCCCCATCTGCAATACCAAACATGGATGGCTTGCAATGTGGTAAAGATGTTGTGGTCAAGTGGTAGAAGGTCAAGGTCACAAGATGAAAGAAGAAAGCTTCTGTTTGCATGATGGTAGTACCTCAGGCCTGCACCAGACTTTGTTGCTGGCAAGTACTGGATAAAAGGAAGAAGTCTGTTGATTTAGGGGACTTTTATATATGGTGATAAAAATTGAGAAAAGTTGGGTGAAGTAGATAAGGAACTGAGCAGGTATATAGACTAGATATGTTGAGCTCCCATTACAAATAAGACAAAATTTAATGAAAATCTCTAACACAGTTCAAAACAAAAGTAATAATAATAATAGTACAATGTGATATAAAGATACACTTCTTTCTTTTGACTTAGCTTCTTGCAAAAATTTCAGAATACAAGAAATGATGAGACCAGTAACCTATCTGTTACATGATAGAATTTAAATTGTCATTTAGGTCACATTGAATATATCAAAGTTCTTGCCTTGTGTAGTTTTTGTAACCTGATAGTCTGGTTTCGGTCTGACTGTGACTGCTCCTTTTGACTCCCTTGCACTGGTAAGTCCAGGTCTCCATCACTTTGATTTTCTTTCCGAATTTGCAGGTGCTGTCTTTCAACTTTGTGTCCACTTTGGGCCTGTAAGACTTAATACTTAAAACATAGACCTCAGAGCTATCCCAGCCCTAATTTTTCCCCCAAACTTTTACTTGCAGAACATGTCTGTCAATTTTTCCAGACAATTCCTTTCCTTGGTGATTTGCTATGAGCAAATTTCTTATAAGTTCACTCAGAACCTCCATTTGTAAATTTTTCCTCTTGCAGGACAAAGCATAGACTAAATTTTAAAATTTATATTTGCACATTTGAACTGAAGAGTTTTTCATGTGAAACCACACCCTCTTCACAGTGTAGCTAATCAGAATTACAAAAACTCCCACATTCCCAAGCATCAAAACACTGCATTATGACTATCAACATATGGCTACTAACTGGGTCCAGGATGATGTCTCTGACTGCCAGCTCCCATGTGAACCATAACTTGAACTCCATTCTGGTAAGTTTAAACAAACTAAGCCCTTAATTATAACTCAATAATCCTGACTTTGGCTGAACCAGTCCATACATTATGGCATTTAAAATGCAGCCATTTTCCATAAATCTCGTTAATGGTACATGTGTTTAACTTAATGTGTTCCACCACAATTAGCAATAACAAAACAAAGATCAACCTAAAAATTTGGTCCTTTACAGTCTGTAACATGTCTTGTACATATTGTGGTACAGTGTATCTGCTTAACATGTCTTGCAGATATTGTGATAAAATTTATCTACTTAATATGTCTTGTAGATCAATATGTATAGTACAATTCTGTCAGGCATTTATGTGTATGTAATGTTTCCGTCTTCAATAATGAAGCAAAACAAATACCAAATTTGACCAGTTAACGAAAATAAAATACTGCATTGCTTATCATTTGAAAAGAGGCAATTGTCACCAAAATTATGTTCAAAATAATATTAATTTTGGAAACGCTGGATATCATCCCCATTCTTTTTTATGACTCATGGATATGTTGGCCTATTCGGTGCAAAGCTTTGAAGAGATGTAATATTTATATGTCATGCTATAGAAATGAAATACATTACTTTGGACTATTTCTGTTAGCAGTTTAGCCAAGTAATTAGGTCATATTTATAGCTGGTTTTACAAATTCAACGTAACAATGCCAATAAATAGCAAAAGATATTAAGCAAACTAAACTGATTTTGTAAAGAAATCAGTGAAGTTCAATGCTTTATAAAAAGTAAGCTATTATGTGGAAGAAAAACAATAATGAATAGGATGTAATGTGTTTACCATGGCTTGTTTTGGAAAAAAAAAATTACTAAAGAATTTAGAAACAGACAATATGCTGGGGGATGCTTGAGAATCCCATTCAAGTGGTAACTTGATACATCGGGTAACAGATGATTTTGTATGTGTGGAACAACTTGCAAAATCGGAAACTTGGATAAAATGCAGTATTGTTTTAAGGTATTTCCTTCCTTTATATAATGTATTTATTTGTATTTTTGTAAAAGGTGCATAGTAAATAGGATTTTCTGGCAAGAAAGATTTTGTGATGCAAGTTCCATTTAGAGCTTTATTTACTAAAATAGCTTTACTGTTATCAATTTATTTATCAATTTCCATCCAGCTTAATTTTGAAAAAGGTTCCTGAAGTGGATACATGTTTTAATATGTGTTCCTTAGGTGGGTAGACATGTTTTAAAAGGGATTCCTTAGGTGGGTAGACATGTCTTAATAGTGTTCATTAGATAAGTAGACATGTTTTAATAGGTGTTCATTAGGTGGATAGACATGTTTTTATTGGGGTTCATTGGGTGGCAAGAGATGTTTTAATAGGGGTTATTTGAGTGACTAGACCAGTTTTAATATAGGTTTCTTAATGGCTAGACATATTTTAATAGGGTTCCTTATGTGGCTAGACATATTTTAATTGGGTTTCTTATGTGGCTAGACATTTTAATTGGAGTTTATTATGTGGCTGGACATGTTTTAATAGGGGTTCCTTATGTGGCTAGACATATTTTAATAGGGGTTACTAATGTGACTAGACATATTTTCGTAATGGTTCCTTATGTGGCTTGACATGTTTTAACATGGTCATTGGGTGGATATATATATATATATATATATATATATATATATATATATATATATATATATATATATTATTAGGGATTCCTTGTTGGATAGACATGTTTTAGTTTGGATTCTATACATATTTTTCACCAAGATACTTTTGTTAAAATTATACAGCTATTTATATTTCTGTTACATTCAAGTTTTGTGCATGTTGTGTGTTATGAAAATCATCAAGGCAATTAAATATTTGATGGCAGCTGAGTTTAGTTGCAACAAAGAGAGTGATTGAAAATAACAGTTTTGATGTTGATGGCTGAGTTAGACAGCAAAAACACCTTGACCCAATGTTTAAATTTAGGACATAATGGTTTGAACACCTGCATAGACAAAAAATAAATTAGGCTCAGGATGTGATTATCTTGTGTAATCTACCTGGCAAGATCAACACACCTAGGCTCATGTTTCTATTTGTTGTAAGAACATATAGATTGTTCCCCTCTGTTTAGTTGTTTTCATTCAGTTTTTCACTGATTGATAGGTTTTTGTGTGAAACCAGCAAAAATAGACTGCAAGTTCCAGATCATTTCACCATTGTCATTTCAAGTTAAGGTACTGGACCTATCACAAATCAGGTAGTAATTCTACTTGATGAAACTTTTAATTGTTATTGTTTGTGGTTATTGTAGACATTCAATGTATATTATTGTTAATCAGATGTGAGACACAGCTATTGCAGGATATATTATTGCTAATTAGATGTTAGACACAGCTATTGCAGGATATATTATTGCTAATTAGATGTTAGACACAGCTATTGCAGGATATATTATTGCTAATTAGATGTTAGACACAGCTATTGCAGGATATATTATTGCTAATCAGATGTGAGATAGGGCTATTGCTGGGTGTATTATTTTTAAGGAAGATCAAATACAGCTGTTTCAGGATGTATTATTAATCTAAGGTCAGATACAGCTGTTTCATGGTGTATTATTAATCTAAAGTCAGATACAGCTGTTTGTGGTATATTATTAATGTAAGGTCAGATACAGCTGTTTCAGTATGTATTATTAATCTAAGATCAAATACAGCTGTTTCAGGGTAAATTGTTGTTAATCTAAGGTCAGATAGGTGCCTGATGTGTTTGCCTGTACATCTCTTATCTGCTGGAATTTGAGTCTCACCTTGTCCATCATGGGAATGAGAAACAACTTGCAGCTATTTTCCCTGTGGTTCTTTTGTTGGGTTTTCCTGGTTCTTCCTTCACCAAATACACTGTTTGTCATCTATAACTTTTTGTGCTGAAATGTAACATCAAACCACAAAACCAAATTATGGTCAGATGCAACAGGGTGTATTATTTTGAATGGAAGGTCATATACAAATGTAGCAGGTGTAATATTTTTAATCCATGGTCATACACAGATGTAACAGGGTGTAATATTTTTAATCCCAGGTCATACACAGATGTAGCAGGGTGTAATATTTTTAATCCAATGTCAGTCAACAGGGAAAATGTAGATAACAGCTTTTATAGAATTAATGCAATTTTTTTTTACTGTAACACCTCTGCGGTCATAGAAGAGATAAAAACCATCAATAGATCAGAATGCATGTAGAACACTTTATTCCAGTAAAGACAATAGGCTGTTTTGGGGTTTTTTTTCAGGGAGTTGTTTATTCCAATAGAGACTGCAAGCTGTTGTTGGGTTGTTCAGAGAGCTATTTATTCCAATAGAGACTACAAGCTGTTGTTGGGTTGTTCAGAGAGCTGTTTATTTAAAGAAAGACTACAGGCTGCTGAATCAGTCAGAGCTGTTTAGTACAGTAATGACTTCAGGAAGTTGTTTGGTTGTTCAGAGAGTTGTTTATTCCAAAATGTGCTTAAGGCTTTTTGTGGGTCAATTAGTGTTGATTATTCCAGTAAATATTCAAGGCAGTTGGTGGGTGGATTAGGAATGTTATTCCAATAAACACTAAAATATTGTTGGGTTGATCAGAGAATTGTTTATTTCAATAAATACTCCAGGCTGTTGGTGGGTTGATCAGATAGTAGTTTATTTCAATAAATCCTCCAGGCTGTTGGTGGGTTGATCAGGGATCAGCACACATTTAAGATACTCTGTGCAGTGGCAA
Source organism: Potamilus streckersoni (assembly GCA_016746295.1). Classification (NCBI taxonomy): domain Eukaryota; kingdom Metazoa; phylum Mollusca; class Bivalvia; order Unionida; family Unionidae; genus Potamilus; species Potamilus streckersoni. The sequence goes on along the minus strand of JAEAOA010001044.1, from coordinate 933,496 downwards.
GGTAGCAGGTATATTATTACAAGAATAGTGGGTTTGACACAAGTAAGTCAGGGTTTTTCAAATACATATTTATCAAACACAGAATGCATGTGCTGCCACTCAGCTCAACCCTGTAATTCAGGATATTTATTCTCTCTGTAAGCAGATGCACTTCTTTATGTCCTTATACAGTCAGTCGGATATCCCATTCAATTTATGACAATTGATAACAATTTAACTAGACTGGTCTACCTTTGTATTTAATTCTTAGCAAACAGACTTGCTGGGTAAGCAGAAAATATGTATAGAGAAATGATGATGTCAGAATTCAATAAAAGTAGAAATCATCCAGGCGCCGATTGCCTAATGTATTTTATGAAAGTATTACCTTTAAACTTCAAGTGAATTATAGGTAATCAAGGAGCTTTAGTGGATAATAATGGAAGGGAGGGAGTGAAGTGTTCCTCCACAGTATCTTTAATTATGCTTATTTGAGAAAATTACAAAAGATAAATTTCATGATGTTGAGGGAGATATTATTCATGTAAATAAAGTCTGTCTGGAATTATTATAAATCTCATTTCAAACATTTCCAGCATAAAAAAAATTGGAGCTGAAAGAAAAAAATCTTTCTTAATACTATCAATAATTTTGAGTTAAATTACTATGGCCTTAGCTCACCTCACATTTTTTGTATCCACTTCATGATTATAAAAGAAAAAGCATCATTCACATAAAAAATGCGAAAATCTTAGTCATTTAATTCACTGATTTATAATTTCTAACCTAATTGGCACTAAGTGGTCCCTAACACTATTTAATTATTGGCATTTCAATACAAAGTGAAGTTCCTGATTTAACTAAGCAAGCAGACAGTTTGCCATCAATTTCTGGCATATAGAATAGTCAAGTTAAGTAAATTTCTGTTGTCTGCATCCAATATTTACAGCATCTTGTTTTAGGAATTCCAAAAACAAATTGAACAAAGAAATAGGAATTCTTGTATACATTTGTTAAACAGATAAAAATCCAAAATTTATGGAATTATTGAGACTATCAAAGATTTTGGTCAACATTGCATCTTTTGCTTGGTCCAAGTAAATATGGTGACAGTGGTGCTCAAGAAACATTTGATTTTATACTGCCAATAAGTCAATATTATTTGGGACCCGAGGTGACAATTGGGTTAGAATTTATAAATCAGTGAATAAAATGACTTAGTTTTGTGCCTTTTTTTATATCAGTGATGGCTTGTTTTTAAAATAAATAGTGGGGTGGGTGTAGAAACTAACTAGATGATGTAAGAATACTATAACAGAAATATAAGCAAGTGGAAAAAATGCTGCTTTACAGATTTTACCTTTTTTATAAATTCAAAAGTTGGTATGATTTGTATTTATGTCTTTTTGACTCCATAGCTTTCTGCCACTCCACTTTCCATAGCTAGTTGATCAATGTACCCCTCATCTACTCATCTCTCTAGTTCTCCATTTAATATTAGATAAATTGTTCAAATCATTTCAAATGATTCATTTGACCAGGACTCAGTATAAGGTAATGGCACAGATCTGGAAACATGTGGGCAATGAGACAAATATAGAAAATCACTGTTTAATCACCATAGAGGTAGAAATGTTAATGGCTTTATACTCAGAAAAAATTATAGCCTCTTTGTCATTAAATTCAAGTCTGGTCTCTATGAGTGAATTTGAGTCTAGACGGTATGCAGAGGAAAAATTGTTTAGAGAAATCTCCAAATAATGAATTTATATGAATGACCGGAGGTTGAAACGCAGATAATTATGCTTCTAATCAATATAGGTATACTATTGAAAATAACTTGCATGTTTTAGTACCTCAATAATTTTCAATGACTAAGTCATTGATTTACTGTCATATTCTTCCATCAATTACCGACATTTCAACTGCAACCTTAGCTTTGACAGTCTAAAACAATGTCTTCAGGTGTCACAGGTACCTCAACTGCCATTTTAAAATTACTATCATTGCATTTTCCTGCAAAACTTATATGTGGTTCTATTTAATAATATTGTTGAATCCATTTATCATTGTAATTTGTATTGATAAATTATTATGTAACTATAACATCCCCTAAATTCCACTGTGACAATAGTGTCCTCCTGGTACAGTACACATATGACACTATTGTTCCTGCTAAGATTAAAAAATATTAAACTTTGTATTCAGACAAAATTCTTTAATTCATGGCAGCATTACATCATCAATCCAACCCTTTTCATTCACATGTATAATCCATCCTTGTGGTGCATGAACATCTTGGAATATAAATTTAAACCCATAGAAATGTCCCAGCTGTCTTACATTTGTATGTTTAATTGGTCTTATTGATGAAGACATCTGTTTGGAAATTATAATGTAGGAAGTTAAGAAAGTTTTCAGACAAATTCTTGAATTTTGCTCCTGCTTGTACAAAAGAGACAAAAATCATTTGGAGGTAGAAAACAGTATTGTTATTTAGCAGTACTGTACAAATTTTGTTGTAATGTCCTGTTGTGAGCTCAAAATTCTGAAAGATGTCAGTATTTAGGCCAGGTGGAATGCTCTCAGTTGGATGTAGGAAACTGTCTGTATTTCATTGACCATATAGAAATTTTAAAAAATGAAAATATCTGTTACAGAAAACTTTTGGTTTATGCACTTGCTTTAACATATTTTCCAGAGATTAATTTACTTTATTCATCTTTCAGATGTAATTGAGATAATTTTACTTACCTTGCAATGTTTTGGTTGATCTTTCAATTTTACAGTTCACTGAAACAAGATAAATTGTCATTGAAGAAGGAAGAGGCTTTACTAGATTTACCTGCTCTTGATGACCTTTGAACTCAGTAGTTATATGTACAGGTAAGTGACCTTCACCTTGTTTCTCATGGGTTTGAAATAGCTGGCTAGGTCAATTACATGAAAATTGAGCATCAGATCTTGTTGTCTGGCCACTGTTGTCTGTCATAGAAATTGTTGAATAGACTAATTGGTTATGACAATTGGGAGATACTTTGAATGTAAATAGATAAAGAATATTTTTGTGCTGAAAAATCCATTAGTTAGATGAAAGCTAGAAATTTGTTAGAAAATAATTTACCAGTTAAAAGTGTATTATCAAGAGACAGCAGGTCTGGCATGCATATCTTTGCTTCCTTAAAACCTGACAGCTGGGTTATAAAAGTCACAGTGAAAAAAAGCAAAAGTGGTGTACCAGTGAAGCCTTTTATGTGATAGAGTTACACAAGTGTATCTGGTCTGTGAGAAACTAGTCTTGTCTTGCCAGCATTGTGTTAGTCAAAAATGTGCAAGATTATGTAAAGCTAAAGAGAAGTTTTCTACTCCATTTATGAATCATATAGAGGTAAGTTTGATGGGTCCTATGATTTGGAGTAAATTAGATATTTAAATAGATTTGTTGTTGACCAGTTAGTGTGGTACTGTCCTGGCTGGTATCAGGTAATTGATTGTTGATTATGTTACTTAGTAATGTTTAAATCAGGGATTGATTGGTCTTTCAAAAAAAGCTGACTTGTCACATGACCATGACTCTCCTCTTTTATACTAGCAGATTTGCATACCTTTTCATAATTTTTATATTCTATACTCATTGATTTTATGCAAAGTCATTATGTGATAATACAAATGCAAGTCACCTTTTTAATTGATTATAAAAATAAACACTTTGGCAGAATCTTTGCTAAAATTCAGTTGTCACTTAATTAGTTTTTTTGAGAAATTTTAGCAGGCACTGCTTGCCAAAATGGTATCATGACACTTTTCATGTTTGAATAAAAGAAGGGATTTTGAATTTATGAAATCAAATTAAAAGATAAAACCCGAACATGAATTTCACTTGACAAGACTTTTTTTTAATGGGTATTTATTCTTCAATTATTGCCACCAGCAGAGATTACTGACATTTTCATTCATTGAAATTTCTGTCAGATTTTCTTATCACCAGTGTTGGAAACTTTTTTGTAAAATGAAAATGTAACATAATATTATGTCTTATGAAGAATTGCGAATTTCGCATTTTCCTTGCTGTGTCAAATGTTTTATTTATAATATAGGATGTATTAAGTTTAATTTACCAGTTTTAATTACAGTTAGTAAAATAGGGTATTGTTAGGGTGTATTCTGTAAGATGTGCTTCACTCCGGACCCTGCATTAGAAGCAGATTTCTTGAATAATCCAGCCATACTTCAAAAGGGGGAGCATTGAAGAGTGAGTGAGTAAACATCACTTGTATGAAATTTGGTTTCTGTGTTTGTAAAGATCTTCATGCCATTATAGCAACTTTTCTGATTTTTCAGAATTTGTGACTTAAAAATACTTCTTTGATCTGCAATATTTAGAAAACAGTTTATAATTAGACTTCATGTGTTTCTAAACATGTGTTTCATGTGTTTCTAAAACAACTGATTGTTCGATGTTTTAGACTTAATATGGCACTCAATTACAATTTGTTCAGTGTTTTAGAATTCATGTGGTAATTACTTACAATTTGTTCAGTGTTTTAGAATTCATGTGGTAATTACTTACAATTTGTTCAGTGTTTTAGACTTCATGTGGTAATTACTTACAATTTGATCAGTGTTTTAGAATTCATGTGGTACTGAAAGATTATTTGTTCAGTGTTGTAGACTTCATGAGATATGAAATGACTATTTGTTTAGTGTATCAAATCTTACAGTCATTATGGCTGCTATAGTAGTTATTTTGAAAGTCTTTTCATTTGATAATATTCAAAGATGGCTAATCAGCAGTGGACAAGAAGAAATGGTTTTATCCTGGATACTATTGTCAGACAGTAGAGTGTATCTTAGAGGGACTGTTGTTATTACAGCTGTCACCAGTTATAATGTGTTTCATTTTAACGTACTTCATTATAATGTGATTTTGGGTATAATGCTGTGCTGCCATGGACTTCACAGCTAAAATGACACCAATGTAAAATAATAAGGGTTGAAATTAGGTAGAATTATAGATGGTTGTTTCCCCCCCCCAGATTGGGCCCATATTTTGTTACCTTAAATTCTGGAACAAGGTAACAATATATTGTATGTCATTCTCTTTCAAATACCTGTACAAAGTTTGGTTACATTTTTTTCTTCAGATAGTCACTTTAATTGAAATCTTATATTTGACCTTTGTTCCTCTAATACCGGCCCTGAGACAGGGGCCCAACCATGCCCCTCCCACACATGGATATAGCTAGGACTCCAAGAGATCAAGTTTTGGTTAATTTGCCTAATGGCTTATGAGGAGAATGTGTCATGGACAGACAGAAAGACAGACAGATCACAATATCCCTTTACTAAAGCATGGAGAATTTTGGAAAGTTAATTTGTATTTTTACTTTTGCATAGATATTCATTAATTTTGAAATGCATAAAATATATATTGCCCAAATGTAAATTTTGCAAACTTTTAAATGGATCTTAACACATACACCTGATTAAAAAATGTAATATTTGAATAAAATTAAACGGAATGTTGATTTTCATCCATTTTGTGTGCTAACTAGTATTTGATCAATAGGTTTTACCCAGAACTTCCAGAATCCAATAAATTTGATGTGATCTTCAGTCTGTCTTGACCATATAAAAACCATTGAAAACTAAAACTGTCTTCTGAAAAATCAGATCAGATTTGAATAAAAATGGACACATAAAAATATGATCCCTTTTTACACCAGAACTGAAATTATATTAGTCTTTTCCTTAATTAAAAGAAAAAAATTAAAAAGAAAAAATGTAATATGTATGGCATGTTGATAATGGAAATTAATATGCTTTGTTACCCCAGACACCCACTGTAAGATCTGTAATAGAGCCATCTGTAAAAAAAAACAAAAAAACAACATGGCTGCCAAATAAAATTATTTCATAACATTCATTAGCCAGTGTCTGTGTAGTCTTTACCACTAAGAAATGCAGTTTCTTCCTGTCCTTGACCAGTACATAAGGGAAGGCTATTCATGGAGTGAGTACATTGATACTGATTGGACCAGTACATAAGGGAAGGCTATTCATTGAGTGAGTACATTGATACTGATTGGACCAGTACATAAGGGAAGGCTCTTCATGGAGTGAGTACATTGATACTGATTGGACCAGTACTTAAGGGAAGGCTATTCATGGAGTGAGTACATTGATACTGATTGGACAAGTAAAGAATGGAAGGCTATTCATGGAGTGAGTACATTGATACTGATTGGACCAGTACATAAGGGAAGGCTCTTCATGGAGTGAGTACATTGATATTGATTGGACCAGTGCATAAGGGTAGGCTATTCATGGAGTGAGTACATTGATACTGATTGGACCAGTACATAAGGGAAGGCTATTCATGGAGTGAGTACATTAATACTGATTGGACAACTACTTAAGTGAAGGCTATTCATGGAGTGAGTACATTGATACTGACTGTACCAGTACATAAGGGAAGGCTATTCATGGAGTGAGTACATTGATACTGATTGGACCAGTACATAAGGGAAGGCTATTCATGGAGTGAGTACATTAATACTGATTGGACCTGAACCTAATGATTCATCTAAAAAATCTAATCTTTCTTTCATTGGAATCCTCATAAACTTCTACTACTGTTGCTGCTGCATCTCAGAGTTCCTAATCTAACAGATGGAATCATTTAATGGTTTTTAAGAATCCATACAGCCTCAAGATTCTTGACTGGTATGCTAGAGGCTAATTACAGTCCTGAAAATCAAGAATGATCTTTTGCAGTGCTCAATAAAGTGGTCTATGTGCAATATTTGTATAAAACTTGATTATAAAAAAAAGGAATTGAGCTTTATCATTATAACATATTGAATTGAATTGAGATTTACCATTATAATGGAATAAGCAACTGAAATGAGATTTATCATTATAAGGGAATAAGGAACTGAGTTGAGATTTACCATTATAATGGAATCATGTAGTGAATTGAGATTTACCATTATAATGGAATAATGAAGTGGGTCCAAATATACCATTATAATTGAATAAGGTACTGAAATGAGATTTACCATTATAATGGAATAAGTCAACTGGATTCAGATTTACCATTATATAATGGAATAAGGAATTGAACTGAGATTTACCATTATAATGGAATAAGGAATTGAACTGTGATTTACCATTATAATGGAATAAGGAACTGAGTTGAGATTTACCATTATAATGGAATCATGTAGTGAATTGAGATTTACCATTATAATGGAATAATGAAGTGGGTCCAAATATACCATTATAATGGAATAAGTCAACTGGATTCAGATTTACCATTATATAATGGAATAAGGAATTGAACTGAGATTTACCATTATAATGGAATAAGGAACTGAATTGAGATTTACCATTATAATGGAATAATGAAGTGGGTCCAAATATACCATTATAATTGAATAAGGTACTGAAATGAGATTTACCATTATAATGGAATAAGTCAACTGGATTCAGATTTACCATTATATAATGGAATAAGGAATTGAACTGAGATTTACCATTATAATGAAATAAGGAATTGAACTGAGATTTACCATTATATAATGGAATAAGGAACTGGATTCAGATACATGTATACCATATTAAGTCATTATAGTTATGCCATTACTGTTTTACATTAGTATTTTTTTAGGTGTTGCAGGTCAAACATATTCCTTTTTCTTTGAATAATTAGTCATGTTGGAACTTAATGCATTTTGTAGCATCAGAGTAAAGACAGAAGGTCTGCCCACAGTATAGGTATACCTAAGAGATATTTGACTGGAGATATTGTTCCCATATTGTGTAGCATTTATTGAGCCTAATAGACAGTTGTCTGGATATTTTGTTTTCACCTAGTGTAGCATTAAGTAAACCCATGAAACATTAGCTTGGTTATAAGTTGTATTATCTTTAGAGAGACATTGACACATAATCTCCTGTCCAACAAGCATGTCTTATAAATGACTGGATTTCTGTCCAATCAGCTTGATAGCCATCTTTACAAAACTGACCAATGAGATGTCTACTTGCCTCAGACTGAAAGTGGTGTTGATGTTTCGTATGGCCACCAGAGTAGCTGTCTTTAAAATCCTGTTATCATTACTTCTGAATAATATTACCATGGGGTTTTTGCCAGAAGACTTCAAATGCTATATTGTTAGTGAAGTATATTTAAAATTTTTGTAGAGGTTGATATTTTAATGTTTTGAAAGAAGATATTCAACAGTGAAGGGATACAACCCAGTGTGTTCAGTTGATGATTTGCCAGTTTCATCCAGTTCACCAGTTCACCAGGTTTTTTAAAAAATTTTTTAAATTTGTGTGTAAGTAGCATTTGGTTTGAAATTAGGTATATTTCATAGGACTTGTGGTACTATGTACTATTTCAGTTCCCTTAGTAAAGAAACACCACAATAATTCAATAATTTTCTGGATGCTCATGATCAAACTTATGTTCGTAAGTACAGATCCATCTTTGATGCATAGAGAAAACCCAGGTCAGCAGCATTTTCTTGATTTACATGTATATGAAACATGATTTCAATTTTACACCAAAGAATCAGGTGCTGAGTTTAGGAATGAGGTTTATAGACTCAAGTCTCAATGGTCTGAAATTCCATCAATTGGCAATCATTGTCTATATTTCTTTCAGTTACAACTGGGATAAACTCTTGAAAGATTCTGTTTACTTACCTTCATTGTCAACTAGTCCTGGCAGCCAAATCCATATACAATGGCCAACCAAATCCATGGTTGATAAATCAGCCCCACACCTGTAATGACATTTACTTGTATTGTAGGGACTGAGATTGTCTATTCATTAAAACCTATTCATTAAAAGGGACCACATTTAGTCCACCATTCTTAACAGATTAGAGGGAATTTATTTATCTGACTAGTCAAACCCATACATACTCTTTCATTATCAACTAGTCCAGGCCAGCCAAACCCATACATACTCTTATCATTATTGACCAGTCCTGGCCACCAAGCCCATATATACTCAATCATTATAATTCAGTCCTGGCCATCCAAAACCATATATGTTCTATCATTATAAACCAATCCTGGTGAGCCTCACCCATATATACTCAGTTTAATCTTCACCCATTTCTGGACAGGGCCCCTATTTCCATTTAATTAAGTTCCCTGAGTCCTGTAAAGAGAGAATGGTCATAACTCTGGATAATTGCATATGTGTAGGACAAGAAGGGCCAGAATTCAAGGGGAAAGTCATGCATTAAAACCTTTTGAAACACATTTCATTTATGGAAGACACATATGTATCACATGTGGATTGACATCATCCATACAGTGTTGTTGATGATAGCATCCAAAATGTTTTTTTTAAGGATTTTTTTGGAACAGTGAGAGTGGACTTAGCATTGGACCACTTGTTGATGCCATTCAGACTTTATATAAACTGTCAGAACTGTGTAAGATGGTAATTGCTTTTTATCAGGAAGTCAGAATAACAGCAAAAGGCCTGTCTATCATGATGTGTATTTCCCATATCTCAACCTTCAACAGGTGCTTGTAAATCCAGTACTCTAGTTACCCCAATTATGTACTTTAAATTACCATGGAAGCTAGCTTAACCAGTGACAAAATCTTGTACTTTAGAAATTAGTGTTTTTCTGTGGGATTTTTGTTTTTTATCTGCAATGTATTGCACCAGAAGTACGTTGTTTTTTTAAAAAAATAAGCTATTAAATAACCTTTTCATTTCTAGCTAATTTTTCTTTATTTTATTGTTGGTAGATTTTTTTTAAATAAAAGGCATGTTAAAAATATGAAATATTATATGTTGTTATTTACTTTTTTCAGTATTTCTCTTGTCTTAAACCATGTTTACAGTACAATGCATTTAAACCATGTTTACTGTGCAATGAATTTAAACCATGTTTACAGTGCAATGCATTTAAGCCATGTTTACAGTACAATGCATTTAAACTATGTTTACAGTACAATGGATTTAAACCAGCTTTCAGATCTGTTTTCAGTTTAAATGTAAGCTTGTTGAAATACATCACACTCCATATTCAGGGTGAGACAATAGTCCTTAAACTTGCTTGTCCCTTGCTTCAAGTGTGATGAAGAAACAACTTGTCCACTGACTTTCCTCACTTGATATCAAATGTATTTTAATGTATGATGTATTGCTTTGCCTTTTTTAATTAAGAAAATCTATTGGTAATTATACTTAGGAAAAAAATGTAATAAAGACAAAATATTGCCATTTAATGTTTTTACCTCTTTCCCAGAATTGATGAATGTCAGAGCACCTGTATTTCATTATCTATGATATACCTGTGGTATGGAACTGCAGAAAATTGGTTACTTCTCAGATTTGGTGTGCAGGGTTTTTTACATGCCTGTAGTTAATTGTCTTTCAAGCCCATAACTTCAAATAAAGTAAGACCTTGTTATTGGTTGAATTCTTGATTAATATAGTTTTTAAGAAATTGACAGATCCCCCTAAATCACCCATGTACAATAATATTGAAGATACACACATCTTACATAGCATGGTTCAGACTGTGTAGCTTGATTTTTACACACTTGTAATCCTAGGATTGCAGGTTGGATTGCCATTTAATCCAGCCTGGATTTGCTGCCCAATTATGTCCATGGGGAAAGGCAGTTGTTGCCATTTCCTTGGCATGATACAGACAGTATGTGTTCAAAGTGCCAGTATGTGTTGCCATTGAAATCAACAAAAGAGCTACAGTACAGCATTTAGCTCTGGTCCAGAAAATTGAGTGAGGAACTGTTTATTTTACAGAGGTGTTGCAGAGCATCTTCATTAAGAAGGTGTAGATAGTTGGATGTTATTTTAGTCTTATCTATACTCTCCAGATTCAAGGAAGGGTTTTGGTCTCACTTCAGGGAGAATAAAGAACCAGGCAACAATGAGAGCTGTTAAGGTACCACTTATTATAAACATGGTTCTGGCGGCAGTGGGGGGGAGGCACATAAAATAGTATTTAAAGCTAAATCTTTTGAGCTAGCTGTCTTAGATTGAACCTTTCATACATTTGTAATTATCAGTGATCATGTATTTAAAAATCCCACTACTCCTGCACTTCCACTAATAGTTATTCTCTTTATTTTAGTCTGACAGTTTGTAGCTAGATGCTTAGAAAAATTATACAAAGGCATATTTTGGAACCAGTCTGAAAGACCACCAAATGTATGAACAGTTACTGGATGATAATGTTATTTTATTATGCTGATTTCAGCAGGAATCAGTCACTCACAGTGCTCTGATTTTGTTTCTTTCAAGCTTATAGTTCATCAGATTTTGTGACAAAATTTTATATTAGTTCCTTAACTCCCTAAACTGGTTTTCCATGTCTGTGCTTTACTGTATGATTTGAAATCCAAGACACAAATTCCTAATCTTCACATACCAACTGCATGCTCTCAATCATTGTCTTTCAAAATTCCATTGCACATTCTCAAGTTGGACAAAGTTTGAAAGAATGTCTAATGACATCAGAGGATGTAATTTTGTGTTGCCAAAAGGGTACATGTTAATGGTGTCTATTACTTACCAATATTAGATATTAGTGGATTCAGCAAAGATTGCTACAAAAATCAATTACATCTGTCTTATTGAATGAATTTATGAGCTGATGGAAAACAATTTGATGCAAAACCATGAATATTAATATCCCTTCCTAAATAGTTAGTATCTTAGATGTACAAATTTAGTCTTAATTTTGTGTTTAAAATTCTTACCATGAACTATGTGTTAATCTCATCAAGTGGTCACATTTACGGGAACAAGTAGAGTTGGTTATTGTGATTCATCAGCTGCTGCTACAATAAAATCGCTAAAGTTCTAATTAGAGTTGCAACATTTATTCTCATTGTATTTTATTGGCATTTATTGTCAATGTAGTGCAATTGTCACAATAGTGTGGCAGCATTGAATGTAATTATAACACAATCGACTGGGACCATCCTAAATCTTCCAAACATGAAAGAGCTTTTTATTAAATTGAATCATTTGCTAATTGTTTTTGGTCTTTATATCACTCATGTTATGAAAATGAAATATTACTCAAACATTACCAGACATAAAGCTTTGGTTGATTATATATAATTACATCATCATTGTTAATTGTGAAAGTCATGTACTTTAATTATTGCTTCGTTTGTTAACTGTAACCAATATTGGAATCAGTAGCATTAAAGTCAGTAATAGAGCAAAAAGCCAACATGTTTTGTAAAATTTGACAAATAATTAATTTTCCTAGAATATAAAGTGTACATTTAAAAATAACTTACAGTATTGTAAATTAAATCCCAACTAATCTTAGAATTATTAACACAAGTCCTAATGTATTAAGTTCTGAATAATAAGTTCCAAGAATTCCTTGTCTGAATTCACTTTAGTTCCCAGTTACTTTCTCTTTTCACAAAGTTTATAAAGTACTTTGTATTTCCAGAGAATAATAAATAATTTCACCCAAATAAAAATATTAATACAACAGTGTTATTGCACGAACAAAAATTCTTTCCAGTAAACGAGATTTTCTAATTCTCTAACTAACATAGGTCACAATTAGCATTTTCTAAAAAAAACCTATATTGCCCAATGGAAAATTTCATTCTAGAAGATTCCAAATGTTTTCATGATAAAATATGATGCAAAATTTATAATATAAAATTTGGTAAACATCAGGTACACCCTGCATTTCATGGAGAATTTACATTGTTCTGGATTCATATCAAGTTAAACATGTTGGTTATGACAAAACCAAAATTAATTATTCAGATTTGGTAGAAAACAATTTTGATTTTTGGACAAGAACAGATATAAAATACAATTTTACATAACCCATAGAATAAATTTTTTTAAAAATCCAACAAAACAAACAAGGGAGATTAAATAGCAATAACACCAGCCTATCAGTCTTAATCTGAACAGTCTATCAGTCTTAATCTGAACAGTCTATCAGTCTGTATCTTCCAGCTGAACAGTCAGGCTGTTGGTCTTAGCTATCAAGCTGAAAAACAAGTCTATCAGCCTTAATGATCCAGATGAACAGCTAGTCTGTCTTAATCATCCAGATGAACAGCCAGTTTGTCTTAATCATCCAGATGAACAGCCAGTTTGTCTTAATCATCCAGATGAACAGCCAGTTTGTTTTAATCATCCAGATGAACAGCCAGTTTATCTTAATCATCCAGATGAACAGCCAGCCTATCTGTCTTAATGATCAAGACAAACAGCCAGTCTGTCTTAATCATCCAGATGAACAGCCAGCCTATCTATCTTAATGATCAAGACAAACAGCCAGTCTGTCTTAATCATCCAGATGAACAGCCAGTCTGTCTTAATCATCCAGATGAACAGCCAGAATATGTTTTAATTAACCAGATGAACAGCCAGTTTGTCTTGATTGTCCAGTTGAACTGCTAGTCTATCTGTCTTAATTGTCCAGTTGAACTGCTAGCCTATCAGTCTTAATTGTCCAGTTGAACTGCTAGCCTATCAGTCTTAATTGTCCAGTTGAATTGCTAGCCTTTCAGTCTTAATCATCCAGCTGAACATCCAGTCAATCAGTCATTAATGATCCAGATGAACAAGCAGTCTATCAATCTGAATGATTTAGATGAATGAGTCTCTCAGTCTTAATGATCAATATAAACAACCAGTCTCTTAGTCTTAATCATCCAGCTGAACAACCAGTCTATCAGTCTTAATGATTCAGATGAGTGTCAGTCCTAATGATTGAGATAAACAGTCTGTTAGTCTTAATCATCAAGCTGAACAACCAGTCTATCAGCCTATATTTAATGATTCAGATGAATGAATCTATTAGTATTAATGATCCAGGTGAACTACCATTGTTTCTGTCTTAACCATCCATCTGATTTAAGATTCTGTTCTTACTATCTAGGTTGCATATTTTTTGTCCCTATAAGTTAGAGTATGACTTTAACTGACCTTTGTATGTACAAAAGTCTGTCAGTAGCTTCCTGTGGATCTGTGGTTCTTCACTGGGTTTTTCGCCAACAGAATGTAGAGATGATATCATATAGACAATCATGCATTAAAAATATACTTAAACCTTGCAAAACCAAATCAAACCAAACCAAACCAATGTACATCATATCCACACTGAAATGGAAAATTGACTCATGTTTACATGGCTGCTTGCACCACCCAGATGAAATCCTTCATATATATTTTCCACGCCACACACAATAAACTACTTACATACCCACTGGACATTTCCTGAATATGAAATGGAAAAATGCATTTTTCATCTGATGCTGATAAAGCATGATTTAAAATCAAGATAGACCCTGATTTGCCTGAAGCACTAGCTGACCAGGGTCAATGCTGGTCCTACAAATTATTTTTATACTAATGGATCTGTTTTACAGTGTATTACAGTATATTACAGTGTACTTCAGTATATTACTGTATATTACAGTATATTAAAGTTATTGTATAATACAGTATATTACAGTTACTGTATATTACAGTATACTTAAGTATATTATTGTATATTACAGTATATTTCAGTATCATTCAGTATATTACTGTATATTACAGTGCACTACAGTATATTACAGCATACTTCAGTATAGTACAGTATATTACAGTTATACTTCAGTATATTACAGTATATAACAGTATATTTCAGTACATTACAGTATACTTCAGTATATTACAGTATACTTCAGTATATTACAGTATATTTCAGAATACTACAGTATATTACAGTATACTTCAGTATATTACAGTATACTTTAGTGTATTACACTATATTATAATATACTTCAGTATATTGCAATATATTACAGTATGCAGTATACAGTATATTACAGGTTGTTTTCAGATGATAGTTCCAGTGATGACAGCATCATATATTTACTTGGGAAGATAGTTGTCTCAACTAAATTAAGGTACAGTGTAGTTGAATTGTTGATTTCAAGAAAACATTCAACTTGAACAGTATTCCTACAATATTGCATACATCACTGCAGTGAACATAAACTGTCTATAGAGGTCCTCTGATGCTTTCATCCCATTTGTAAATTTTAGCTCTGCAATAGCAGTGCTGAACATGTTAGATTTTCATAAGCATTCATTTTTGTCATTTACATTTTCTATTTTTTATGAAGTTAATCTGTCAAATAATAGACAGTGAAAATATCAAAGGATTTCATATTAAGAAAGGATATGAATCATTTCAATATCAAATGAAAGGAGATGAATCAAGTTCAGTATAGAATTAAGTACCCATGTGTGATGCATGAAATCATCAACTGTCACATAAATGAAAGCTTCAAGTAGTTCCATGGAGTATTTTTTCAAGATTAGGTTTCTGGTTCCAATTCATCAATATGCAGTAATCCTTTCCTTTATTTGGCACCAGCTCTCTGGCTTTTCTACTGGTTACCAATATGTCCAATGACTCATAGTGGATAATAACACAGTTGTATTCTGAGTGGAGACACTTGGAGGTCATTTTGCATTGTTCAAACATAGCTATGATTAAGTATATTTTATAAGCTCCATGCAAGGGTTTGTTGTAAAACATGTAATGTCATTGTGGGTATTTGTTTTTTTTATAAATGATGCCATTGCAGTGGTTTGTTTTATAAGTTTTGTCATTACTAGGGTCTGTTTTATAATGTTACTGCAATGGGTTTGTTTTGTAAGTGATATTTTTATCAGGGTTTGCTTGGATATCATTGTAAAATTTGTTTTATAAAGTGTATCTTTGTAAGGGTTTGTTTTATTATAAGTGATAGCTTTATAAGGGTTTGTTTTATTATAAGTGATAACTTTGTAAGGGTTTGTTTTATTATAAGTGATATCTTTGTAAAGGTTTGTTTTATTACAAGTGATATCTTTGTAAAGGTTTATTTTTTAATAAGTGATATCATTGTATGGGTTTGTTTATAATAAGTGATATCATTGTATGGGTTTGTTTATAATAAGTGATATCATTGTATCTGTTTGTTTATAATAAATGATATCATTGTATGGGTTTGTTTATAATAAGTGATATCACTGTATTGGTTTGTTTATAAGAAGTGATATCATTGTATGGGTTTGTTTATAATAAGTGATATCATTGTATGGGTTTGTTTATAATAAGTGATATCACTGTATTGGTTTGTTTATAATAAGTGATATCATTGTAAAGGTTTGTTTTATGATAAGTGATATAATTAAAGAGTATGTTTTATAATAATTGATGTCATTGCAAGTGAAGTCTTGTAAAAATATTAAGATTATTGGCCCATGATTGTAACAACTAGTGGCAATCTCAGAACTCATTGGACATGGTTAAAGGGTTATGGCATTAGATGTGTTTTGTTGTTCCTAATGATGTTTGTCAAAACACTGAAATTTGAATCACCTGTTACATTTTGGATTTCTCCTTATTCCTAGTATAGACATACTTGTATCAGGAGTGAGTGACCAGGACATAAGATATACACCAGCATCAAAACCTGTCTTAAACAATAATCTCTGGAAAGGGAACAGTGCAGCCACTAAAGGCAACTCAAAAACAGGTATAAAGTAGTGATGGGAATTGATCAGAATTTCATAATCAATAACCAATTCCATTTAACCAACTGATAATCGATTATAATCGGTTATTAAGAGCAAATTTTACTTTTTGCTTGTTGTGCACTTATATCTTTGCTTAAGAGTTAATGTACTGGAGTAATCACATTTAATAACATTTATACTTTAATCTGATACAAATATTACATTTTCTTCCAATATGTTATTTTTCATTACACCTTTGTTAAATAATTAGCAGCTTCTTATGGCTGATTAGTTTTATGTAACTAAATAACTGTTGCTATCCCCAACCCCCCAAAACTCTTACATTTATACATATAATGTGTCTGTCATTTCATGCTTTTCTTCTTTGTCATTATTTGCAAATACAAGAAAAGGATTTTACATTTAAGCTGAAACAAATAATCCTAATTTTAAAATAATTTATCCACTCTACAATTAAACAACAAAATCATGTAATCATGGCTATATGTTCATAATTAAGTATGGTCTGTTTTATATTTGTAAGTAGTGAAGGGAATACACAATTAAGTATGGTCTGTTTTATATTTGTAAGTAGTGAGGAATACATAATTAAGAATGGTCTGTTTTATATTTGTAAGTAGTGAGGAATACATAATTAAGTATGGTCTGTTTTATATTTATAAGTAGTGAAGGGAATACATAATTAAGTATGGTCTGTTTTATATTTGTAAGTAGTGAAGGAAATACATAATTAAGTATGGTCTGTTTTATATTTGTAAGTAGTGGAGGAATACATAATTAAGTATGGTCTGTTTTATATTTGTAAGTAGTGAAGGAATACATAATTAAGTATGGTCTGTTTTATATTTGTAAGTAGTGAAGGGAATACACAATTAAGTATGGTCTGTTTTATATTTGTAAGTAGTGGAGGGAATACATAATTAAGTATGGTCTGTTTTATATTTGTAAGTAGTGAAGGTAATACATAATTAAGTATGGTCTGTTTTATATTTGTAAGTAGTGAAGGGAATACATAATTAAGTATGGTCTGTTTTATATTTGTAAGTAGTGAAGGGAATACATAATTAAGTATGGTCTGTTTTATATTTGTAAGTAGTGAAGGGAATACATAATTAAGTATGGTCTGTTTTATATTTGTAAGTAGTGAAGGGAATACATAATTAAGTATGGTCTGTTTTATATTTGTAAGTAGTGAAGGGAATACATAATTAAGTATGGTCTGTTTTATATTTGTAAGTAGTGAAGGAAATACATAATTAAGTATGGTCTGTTTTATATTTGTAAGTAGTGGAGGGAATACAAAATTAAGTATGGTCTGTTTTATATTTGTAAGTAGTGAAGGAATACAAAATTAAGTATGGTCTGTTTTATATTTGTAAGTAGTGAAGGGAATACATAATTAAGTATGGTCTGTTTTATATTTGTAAGTAGTGAAGGAATACATAATTAGGTATGTCTGTTTTATATTTGTAAGTAGTGAAGGGAATACATAATTTGGTTCAATGGTAGTAGATTGGAAATCATATACAGTTTATCATTTACACAGAAGTTTTACTAATCTTTGCATTTTGCATGCATCTGAAATAGTCTCCATTTGCACACCATCAATTATAGAGTTTCACAATCGATTATCTTATTGGTTCTCCCAACCAACTGATTATCAATTAAAAAACAATGATCCGAAAAACACTAGTATAAAGGACACCAAAAAGTGTCTGCCTAATTAATTTAGATGATTACTAGATAAAAGCAACTTTAATGGCAGCTTTTGATAAGAATATATACCAGGTGCATGATATAATATTGATATTTTAACTGCAATGTGGTGATTTGCAGAGAACACAATGGTTTTTATCTATATAGTTAGGTCATTGGGCACTCATTTTAAGATGAAAAGTACTAACAGTGGAGCTGTATTGTGTTGTAATGCCATAATGCTGTGGGACTGTTTTGTGTAGTAATGCCATAATGCAGTGGGGCTGTATTATGTAGTAATGCCATAATGCAGTGGGGCTGTTTTGTGTAGTAATGTCATAATGCAGTGGGGCTGTATTGTGTAGTAATGCCATAATGCAGCGGGGCTGTATTGTGTTGTAATACTATTCTGCAGTGGGGGCTGTATTATGTAGTAATGCCATAATGCAGTGGGGCTGTATTGTGTAGTAATGTCATAATGCTGTGGAGCAGTAGTGTGTTGTAATACTATTCTGCAATGGGGCTGTATTGTGTAGTAATGCCATAACGCAGTGGGGCTGTATTGTGTTGTAATACTATTCTGCAGTGGGGGCTGTATTATGTAGTAATGCCATAATGCAGTAGGGCTGTATTGTGTTGTAATGCCATATTGTAGTAGGGATGTATTGTGTAGTAATGCCATTCTGCAGTGGGGCTGTATTGTGTATGCCATAATGCAGTGTGGCTGTATTGTGTAGTAATGCCATAATGCTGTGGAGCAGTAGTGTGTTGTAATACCATTCTGCAGTGGGGCTGTATTGTGTAGTAATTCCATTATGCAGTGGGCTGTATTGTGTTGTAATACCATAATGCTGTGGGGCTGTATTGTGTAGTAATGCCATAATGCTGTGGGGCTGTGTCAAATTGGCGGCGTGCAAAACACACCAACCTCTTTCACTACGGTTCGTTGCTAGGGAATGACCTCCGCGGTGTACTTTACCCAGTGTGGATAGATAGAAAGAAGAATGCAGATCACTGAACAAGTATATCGAAGAAATAACAAAACGAGCCCCCTTTCAATGAACAAATATAAAATTTAATCAGTTTATCAACAGAATTTAAAATGAAAAGAAATCAATCACTTGGTTACAAAAGAAGGAAAATGGTACTAACATGTACTCAAAAAAAAAGACTATACAAATTTCTTTAAATGTAAAATTACTTTCAACGTTAAATTACTATCTTCATTGCCAATGAGATGTGACCTTTGAGTGCAACGATGAGAGACTTCATCACCTATTTTATGCGGACATCAAGACTTCCGTTCGTCCCTGCTCTGCCGATCTTTGTCTAGCTGTTTGATCTTGGACTCTTGTCCATCGAACTCTGACTTAACAATCGTCTCTGGACTTAGATTTCTGTGTAGAACTTGTTCTAGTCCTGTGATTGTTCAGGGATTTCTCATGTGAATCCAGGATAGCTGTTTCCTTCACTAAATAAAATGTCTCATAGACAATAGGTCACATTCCCAGATATATTTATATTTTTACATTAATTATGAACCTGTATGTACCCCTCCTTGACTTCTTACTCTGTTAAGTTACATATGGCTTAGACCTCCAGATCTAAATATTCTAAAATAGTTTACTCGACCAATTAAATATTACAAACTAGCATATAGATATACACTTAAGTGATCAATTAAAAATTACCAACTAGTATATGGTATACATGTAATGTTAGGTCATACTCATTCTAAACAGAGTTAATCCATAACTATGAAACATTACCCATCATTCCTTAAGCTTAATTCATTTAAATTCCTAATCACTCCTATGTATTCAAGATTCAATTACATGCAATCTTTTCAACTAATCTAATGAAATTTTAATTACATTCAATCTTGCCAATTCTCCAAATGAATTGATAATTAGAAAATCAAAGAATAAAATGTCATGACTAGCATTTCACTAAAATCCTGCAAAATGAAATCATACATACATACATCATATCAAGAATACATTTGAAATAGATCACCAAATGAAATAACATATTAAAATCAGGAAACTAAGATTGAGTACCTTTTGCCATTTCTTTATTCGTTTCCAAGAATCTCATGCATAGTCCGTCTCCTGAGACAACTATCTGGCCCCTTACTCTATAATGAAAACGTACTTTTTACGAATTCAAAATGTAGAGTTTGCCTACTCGATGAGACAAAACTCTCGCTTTACTGCCAAATCATGAGATAACGTCTTACACGATCCCGGAATCGTTTAACTTTCCTCGCGAAAGATTAAAGACTGCTGAATTTTCTTAAAGTAAAACCTTTAATTTCTTACAGAGTTATGCCCATAAATCCTTATTAACCAATCGGAATAGACTGTTTCCTAAACCTGTTCCGTAGAATTTTTGGATTGACAAGACAACTAAACAACTAATCATGCCGTCATTACTTTGAACAATCATCTATAGCCAGCTTTCTCCCTTTCCCAGTCGATTTTGTGAAAGAGTCTTATGTCATTCTCTTGTACCATAGCATCTGACTCGGTCATGTTAGGTCGGCTAGAACGAATTCCCTTTTGACATTCAGAGATGAAATGAAAATAATCATCTATCTCTAGCCCTTTCTACTTTAATTAAGTTGACTTTAATACAATTCCTTTAACCAAAGCTTCTAAGAGTTTTCAAAATTCAACACATCAGAGGCTGTATTGTGTTGAAATGCTGTGAGGCTGCATTGTGTTGTAATGCTGTGGGGCTGTATTGTGTTGTAATGCCATAATGCTGTGGGGCTGTATTGTGTTGTAATGCCATAATGCTGTGGGGCTGTATTGTGTTGTAATGCCATAATGCAGTGGGGCTGTATTGTGTTGTAATACCATTCTGCAGTGGAGCTGTATTGTATAGTAATGCAATAATGCAGTGGGGCTGTATTGTGTAATAATGCCATAATGCAGTGGGGCTGTATTGTGTTGTAATGCCATAATGCAGTGGGGCTGTATTGTGTAATAATGCCATAATGCTGTGGGACTGTATTGTGTAGTAATGCCATAATGCAGTGGGGCTGTATTGTGTACTAATGCCATAATGCTGTGGAGCAGTAGTGTGTTGTAATACCATTCTGCAGTGAAGCTGTATTGTGTAGTAATGCCATTCTGCAGTGGGGCTGTATTGTGTAGTAATGCCATTCTGCAGTGGGGCTGTATTGTGTAGTAATGCCATTCTGCAGTGGGGCTGTATTGTGTACTAATGCCATAATGCTGTGGGGCTGTATTGTGTAGTAATGCCATTCTGCAGTGGGGCTGTATTGTGTACTAATGCCATAATGCTGTGGAGCAGTAGTGTGTTGTAATACCATTCTGCAGTGGGGCTGTATTGTGTAGTAATGCCATTCTGTAATGGGGCTGTATTGTGTAGTAATGCCATTCTGCAGTGGGGCTGTATTGTGTTTGCCATAATGCAGTGGGGCTGTATTGTGTAGTAATGCCATAATGCTGTGGAGCAGTAGTGTGTTGTAATACCATTCTGCAGTGGGGCTGTATTGTGTAGTAATGCCATTCTGCAGTGGGGCTGTATTGTGTTGTAATGTCATAATGCTGTGGAGCAGTAGTGTGTTGTAATACCATTCTGCAGTGGGGCTGTATTGTGTAGTAATGCCATTCTGCAGTGGGGCTGTATTGTATAGTAATGCCATAATTCAGTGGGGCTGTATTGTGTAGTAATGCCATAATGCTGTGGAGCTGTATTGTGTAGTAATGCCATATTGCAGTGGGGCTGTATTGTGTAGCAATGCCATATTGCAGTGGGGCTGTATTGTGTTGTAATGTCATAATGCTGTGGAGCAGTAGTGTGTTGTAATACCATTCTGCAGTGGGGCTGTATTGTGTAGTAATGCCATAATGCAGTGGGGCTGTATTGTGTTGTAATACCATTCTGCAGTGGGGCTGTATTGTATAGTAATGCCATAATGCAGTGGGACTGTATTGTGTTGTAATGCCATTATGCTGTGGAGATGTAGTGTGTTGCATTGCCATTATGCTGTTGGGCAGTTATGTGTTGTAATGCCTTTATGCTGTTGGGCAGTAGTGTATTGTAATGCCATTATGCTGTTGGGCAGTAGTGTATTGTAATGCCTTTATGCTGTTGGGCAGTAGTGTTTTGTAATGCCTTTCTGCTATTGGGCAGTTGTGTTTTGTAATGCCTTTCTGCTGTTGGGCAGTAGTGTATTGTAATGCCATTATGTTGTTGGGCAGTAGTTTATTGCATTGCTATTATGCTGTTGGGCAGTTGTGTTTTGTAATGCCTTTTTGCTATTGGGCAGTAGTGTAAACAGACTAAGAAAGCAGTGATGAATGATACATGCAAGTTTGACAGTTAATTTGCAATTTGGATCTACATTTTTAAAAATGGAAATTTAATCAACATGCCCATTTAAAGAACCATATTCATGTATTGCATTTGACAATTAAAGTAATTATTTTATATTAATGTTTTCCTTTGTACCACTTGTAATTTGTAGGACTGGATACCTAGCTGGACCACATGACCACTGCACCATATGACCACTGGACCATGTGACCACTGGACCATATCATTGTTTCTTGTACTTTTTGTGACATTATACCCAGTTGGACTATATGAACACTGATCATGTAACTGTTTCTCAATTGCTGCTTCAACAACTGGATTACATTTGATATTTAATTCCAACATTCATATTTTTGAACTAATTTGCAGACATGTCTTGTATGATTACTTTTTTTGAAAACAATAAAATACATAGGTCACCATGCTAAGTAAAACATACTGCAGTAATTTTACATAAAAAGAAAGCACAAGTATGCTAGGAGAAGCAATGTATAGTGACCACAGTTCAGATATTTTTGTCATTTTTGTGTGTGTGTGTGTGTTCAAAGTCAGATATTTTATTTTTAAAATAAACTGATCTGTTAACATTTTACAACTTGCTTCAGTCTGATTGCACAGAGATGGTTTTTGTATGAAATGACACCAAGTCTAAAGACCATTGTGTAATCCCATTGGACCATTTGGTGTGTTATAATATGACTTCCTTGACTTAGATTGATGTTTAATATGGGTAACTATGAAATATAAACTTTTTCAGTATATTAAATTATTTTCTGACAACAACTTGAAGGTTAAAATGTATTTTATCCCATTTAATTGATGTCATAAAAGTATGTCCTAATCTTGTTATCAACACATGAGTAAACCTACCTTAAGTGGCATTACTTTACTGGAAAGTACTTCACTGACTCTAAGCCAAGATACACCTTGATATATTAACTCAATCAAAGCTGGTGTTTGTAAATTCCCATGACATTTTGTAAGGAAAGCTCACAGATTTGTGTAACCCTTGAGGGTTAGAAGAAATTTTTATCACATGTTTTGTGTTGTATATATACACATTGTGAATTCTCAGAGAAACAAAAAGCAAATTTTTAAATGTTAGCCAGACTGAGATGGAACGAAATGTAGCAAACTAGATAACACAGCTTATTAGACAGGATGGGATAACACAGCCTATTAGACAGGATGGGATAACACAGCCTATTAGACATGATGGGATAACACAGCCTATTAGACATGATGGGATAACACAGCTTATTAGACAGGATAGGATAACACAACCTATTAGACAGGATGGGATAATACAGCTTTTTAGACAGGATGGGATAACACAGCCTATTAGACATGATGGGATAACAGCTTATTAGACAAGATGGAATAACATAGCCTATTAGACACGATGGTTTAACAATGGTGTTCATAGATAAAGGTTTAATATTCAACATGAATCCCCCAAAGAAAGAGAGAGACACAGAAAGATGAAAAAACCTTGTATGTTTTGTTGAGCATTCTAACTACATCTAAAGAAATTGATCCCTATACATATATTATACTGGCTGGGGAAAAGCACTTATCTCTACAAGATCTGACATATGCCTTTATATGTTGCAGGGTGGGGTACCCAGCCTCAAGCCAGAATATTCTCAAGTTACCATAAAAAAAACAGCTTACTTTAGAGTCTTATAGAATGTAGGTAATGACAATCTGGTTTTTCTTTCTTAATTGGTTATCTTACTTGATGAATGTGATAATAATTAGTGTTCACCATGAGAAATGGATTTTCTACTCCAGTTGTCTTGAACTCCTAACATCAAAGCTGTGATATGCCAATTTAACTGTTAGAAAAAAAAATTGTGAAGTAAAGATCAAGTTTTCCCAAACTCCATTTTATGGACAGTCTTTTGTTTATTTCTTCACCAGGTCTATACAACAAATTTTTGGGAAGATTTTCACTCATTGCAAATAAAGACACTGAGTGCAGCACCTGTGTACTGTAAACACCATGATCTAATGGTGCAGTATATATACATTTGAAACACAATAATCTGATGGGTATGTATATGTACACTTTAAACACCCTGATCTAATGGTGCTGTATATGTACACTTTAACACCCTGATCTAATGGTGCTGTATGTGTACACTTTAAACACCCTGATCTAATGGTGCTGTATATGTACACTTTAAACACCCTAATCTAATGGTGCTATATATGTATACTTTAAACACCCTGATCTAAAGGTGCTGTATATGTACACTTTAAACACCCTGATCTAATGGTGCTGTATATGTACACTTTAAACACCCTGATCTAATGGTGCTGTATGTGTACACTTTAAACACCCTGATCTAAAGGTACTGTATATGTACACTTTAAACACCCTGATCTAATGGTGCTGTATATGTACACTTTAAACACCCTGATCTAATGGTGCTGTATATGTACACTTTAAACACCCTGATCTAATGGTTCTGTATGTGTACACTTTAAACACCCTGATCTAAAGGTGCTGTATATGTACACTTTAAACACCCTGATCTAATGGTGCTGTATATGTACACTTTAAACACCCTGGTCTAATTGGTGCTGTATATGTACACTTTAAACACCCTGATTTAATGGTGCTGTATATGTACACTTTAAACACCCTGATTTAATGGTTCTGTATATGTACCATTTAAACACTCTGATTAATGGTTTTGTATATTTATACTTTAAACACCCTGATCTAATGGTGCTGTATATATACACTTTAAACACCCTGATTTAATGGTGCTGTATATGTATACTTTAAATACCGAGATCTGACGGTGCTATATATGTACACTTTAAACACCCTGATCTAATGGTATTTTATATGTACACTTTAAATACCCAGATCTGATGGTGCTATATATGTCCACTTTAAACACCCAGATTTGACAGTGCTGTGGATGTACACTTTAAAACACCCTGATCTAATGGCACTGTATATGTGCATTTTAAACACCCTGGTCTAACGGGATGTACATGTGTACTGTATAGACCCTGATAATGCTGTACACATGTCCTGTATAGAACCTGATAATGCTATACACATGTAATGTATAGACCCTGATAATGCTGCACACATGTACTGTATGGACCCTGATTATGCTGTACACATGTACTGTATACACCCTGATACTGCTGTACACATGTACTGTATAAACCTTGATAATGCTGTACACATGTACTGTATAGACCCTGATAATGCTGTACACATGTACTGTATAGACCCTGATAATGCTGTACACATGTACTGTATAGACCTTGATCTAATATTGCTCTGCATGTGTATTATAAGGACTTTTTGATCTAATGGTAATGTACATGTGTACTGTATTGACCCTAATCTAATGGTGATGTACATGTGTACTGTATTGACCCTGATCTAATGGTGATGTACATGTGTACTGTATTGACCCTGATCTAATGGTGATGTACATGTGTACTGTATTGATTCTGATCTAATGGTTCTTTACATGTGTACTGTATTGACCATGATCTAATGGTGATGTACATGTGTACTGTATTGACCCTGATCTAAGAGTGATGTACAAGTATACAGTATAGATGCTGATGTACAAGGCTGATCCAGTGGTGATGTATATTACTGGAGATATGGCCTGTTAAAGATTTAGTTTAGTTTGTTTTTTTTAGCAGAAATTTCACATCAGTTTTGGGAAATACATCAGGAAAATTTAATTGAAGAAAAGCAGGAAGAAAAAACATAGGGGTAATTATTAGCATTGTCAAGTGAAGTTGACAAATGAATGAATTAAACAAGTTTGGAGAAAAAAAAACCCTCCAGCTTGTTGAATTTCTGCAATATATTTGAAAGTGTCAGGAAGTCATTTGTACTATATAATTCATCTGCTTGTCTAAGATCTGCTCAAAGAAAGGTCATTTATTTATGACTTCATGGGCCTTAACTCCTAATGCCACTCTGTCATCAGTAAGAATGGAACTTGTAAAGGTAAAATATTACCATTATGGAGAAGTTTAGTTTTACTGCAATTAGGCATTTTGTGGAAGGTTTCTGCTTGTAAAATAAACAAAATCCAGGGATGAATTATTTCAAAATGTTGTCTTCATGATATCCTGTGGTTAAGACAGCAGCTTCAAGAGGAGAGGTGTATAAAATAAGTTACCTTTGTATCATTCAGAGCAGAGGTGCACCAAATGAGATACTCTAATCTCTGCATAAAATGAGTAACTTTAATATAATTCCAAACAGAGTTACTTTAATCTCCTTCAGTGGTTACCATGATCTGTACCAGAACTTTGAATTAAGTTTCATTTTCAGTTGTTTCCATTTCAAGAAAAGAATTCTCATTGAGTGCCAATTAGGTAAATTTCCTTAATTTTCAAAACCTTGGGCTGTCTTTTATTATTATTTATTAGAACCAATAATTTGGGAGCAATAAAGCAATGCCACATAGGTATTTGTAACATTCCATTCCTGCATTGTAGCACTGTGCATGGGTTTCATAAATTTGAGGGATGTTCCAACAATGACCTGTCCAAAGAGAAGTTTGAGGGTTGTCCCAACAATATCCTGTCCTAAAAGAAGTTTGTGGGATGTTCTAACGAAATCTGTCCAAAAAGAAGTTTGAGGGATTATTTTCATAATCTTTCATTTCACTGTTAATTTTTTTTAGTCCTTGTTAATTATTTTGTCTTTAATATATGTAGCCTTATGGACACTTTTTGAAATTTAATAGTTTTGCAGAAAAACTAATTTTGGCTTTTTAGGATTAGAGGAATACAACAACAATGTAGAAGTTTGATAGTTTACATTAGTCTGGTAATTTATGATAATCTGGACACTGTTAAATGGCATTTTAACTGGACACTTAAATGGTATTTTAACTGGACACTGTTAAATGGCAATTTAACTGAACACTGTTAAATGGCATTTTAACTGGACACAGTTAAATAGCATTTTAACTAGATACTGTTAAATGGCATTTTAACTGGACACTGTTAAATGGCAATTAAACTGGACACTTAAATGTCATTGTAACTGGACACTGTTAAAAAACATTTTAACTGGACACTGTTGTATGGCATTTTAACTTGCTTCTGCACATTTTTAAAAAAGTACAATAGATACAGTGCATTATAGCATATATGCTGTCAATAAAAAATGAAGGTTTAAATAATATTTGTCACAATGTATATGAATTGTACTAAAGTTTGCTTTTTTGTAATTTCAAAACTAACTCAGTTGATGGCTCTTTTTTGGCCTCGTGTTTTCATACACTTGCTACACCACATCATTTCTCAAAGATATAACTGATTTCTTTGTAAAATGGATTTAGTTTTTGTGTTATTGGCTATCTGGAAAAAAGCCCATAATAATGTTTAGCTCATCTGGTCATAAAAACAAGTTTAAAGCAGGTTATCCAGTGGTCTAGCTTGAAGTAGGTTGTCCAATGACCATGTTTTGAATTAAGTTGCCCAATGGTCAATATTTTAAGTATGTTGGCCAAGGTGGTCAAGTTTGAAGTAGGTTACTCAATGACCAAACTTTGGAATAAGTGGCCCAATGGACAAGTTTTGAAATAAGTTGCCAAAGTGTTAAGTTTGAAGTAGGTTGCCCAGTGGCCTAGTTTAATATTGGTTCCCCAGTGACCAAGGTTTAAAGTAAGTTGCCCAATGGCCAAGTTTTGAAGTACGTAGTCCTCTGGCCCTGTTTGAATTAGGTTGTCCAGTGGCCAGGTTTGATGTAGGTTGCCCAATGGCCAGGGGCCAGGTTTGATGTAGGTTACCTAATGGCCAGGTTTGATGTAGGTTTCCCAATGGCCAAGTTTGATGTAGGTAGTCCAATGGCCAGGTTTGATGTAGGTTGCCCAATGGCCAAGTTTGAAGAGGTTCTCCAGTGGCTACAAAGCTGTGATAGAGACCTAAATATAAACAAGATGTCACCTTGCATATCAACTTACAGTTTATCACTGACAGATTTGCAAGCCAGATATTGCATTGCATTAATTTTCACAGTATTGTGTCCCATGTAATAAATAACATGTAATAAATAATGCCATGTCATGCAAAGAGTATATTCTTTCTTGCTGGTAGATTTTTTCTGGTACTTGATTCTTCCTGCTGATTCAAAGACATACAGAATATGCATTGTAATTAAATATAATGTGTGCTATCTCTTTCAAACAGCACTGTACTTAACTTTAAAATGTCATTAAAGTGCTTTCTCTCAATCATCCCATACTGTAAATGTAGTCATTATCTAATTTATATCAATAGACTTCCAATGGCCAGGTTTGATATAGGTTGCCAATGGCCAAGTTTGATGTAGGTTGCCCAATGGCCAGGGGCCAGGTTTGATGTAGGTTACCTAATGGCCAGGTTTGATGTAGGTTTCCCAATGGCCAAGTTTGATGTAGGTAGTCCAATGGCCAGGTTTGATGTAGGTTGCCCAATGGCCAAGTTTGAAGAGGTTCTCCAGTGGCTACAAAGCTGTGATAGAGACCTAAATATAAACAAGATGTCACCTTGCATATCAACTTACAGTTTATCACTGACAGATTTGCAAGCCAGATATTGCATTGTATTAATTTTCACAGTATTGTGTCCCATGTAATAAATAACATGTAATAAATAATGCCATGTCATGCAAAGAGTATATTCTTTCTTGCTGGTAGATTTTTTCTGGTACTTGATTCTTCCTGCTGATTCAAAGACATACAGAATATGCATTGTAATTAAATATAATGTGTGCTATCTCTTTCAAACAGCACTGTACTTAACTTTAAAATGTCATTAAAGTGCTTACTCTCAATCATCCCATACTGTAAATGTAGTCATTATCTAATTTATATCAATAGACTTCAGATTCTAATATCTCAACAGACCAAAAAAAATGCAAATTGAGGAAATTGCAGGAAATAATAATAAGTCAGTATTGAACATAAAAGAGTAAAATTTAATAATGCCATTTTAGGAATGCAGGCAATTTTTCCACCAAAGTTCATGGCTTACATAATAATTGTCTAGTTTATTCAGGTATGACAAATTATCTCTTTCAGGTGCAGGGTCATAATGTGAAAGGTGTTAGATTTTGTTCATTGCTTTGAAGTGACATGAAATATAGTTACCTTTAACTGGCTGGATAAATGTTCATAGTTCAACTTAAAAATACAAATTGACAATTAGTCCATTTTACTTTGTGTAGATCTTGTTTTTGTTCGACAACCTTGGTTTGTAAGTGAATGAATATCCAAAACCTTTTATAATGTGGAAAATGAGACATCAAGGTTAGTTAGTTTAACTACATCTTTAACATAATGCTGCAGAAAGAACCAATAAAACCTCCATGGCAGGCTTGAATTGGGAAATAAAATATGCACTCCTAAACTCATAGGTAAAGCTTTTGCAAGATCAGCCAAATTGATCTTGTGTGATCTTCACCGAACTATAAGCATTACATATTGGTCTTTTTTGATCTGCACCTATCTGTAAGCATTATGGATTGATATTAGGTAACCACTACATATCTGTAAGCATTATAGGTCAGTGTTATGTAATTAGTACATATCTGTAAGCATTATAGGTCAGTGTTATGTAATTATTACATATCTGTAAGCATTATAGGTCAGTGTTATGTAATTATTACATATCTGTAAGCATTATAGGTCAGTGTTATGTAATTATTACATATCTGTAAGCATTATAGGTCAGTGTTATGTAATTATTACATATCTGTAAGCATTATAGGTCAGTGTTATGTAATTATTACATATCTGTAAGCATTATATGTTGGTGCTATGTAATCAGTACCTATCTCTAAGC
Organism: Potamilus streckersoni; assembly: GCA_016746295.1. Lineage (NCBI taxonomy): Eukaryota > Metazoa > Mollusca > Bivalvia > Unionida > Unionidae > Potamilus > Potamilus streckersoni. The sequence goes on along the minus strand of JAEAOA010001044.1, from coordinate 903,063 downwards.
AAATTTATTTACAGATATGTGGATGTACAATACACACAGGTAGATCTTGTTCTATGAAATGAATTGGAAACTAGCACAAACAATATACATGTATATATATGTGCATGTGTGTATGTGTGCATGCATGCAGGTAGGTATTTATATATGTGTGTGTGTGTATATATATATATATATATATATATATATATATATATATATATATATATATATATATATATATGTATATATATATATATACATTTGTCAGTATGAAAGCTAATTAGAAAAATTGATTAAATGAAAAACCTTGCCACAATTCTCAGGAAGACAAACCCATCCAACCTGAAGTAAATATATGTTACCAAACAAAATATACAAAGTAACAATGTTGCTGAAAACAAACAAGAAGAAAAGACAACATAAAGCAAAGTACATTCTCTTTACAGTTCTTGAAGTAGTGTCAGATATTGTGTGAATTGCAGGGTTTTTTTTTCAATTGGTTTAAGAACATCAATTGCTTTTTATAACATTGCAGGATGTTGCATTGGGTCTCTTGTTCATCTTGGAACTCACTCATCCATAACCTGCTGACATCTGCTGTTAAATTTGTATCTCTGGTAGAGTTTTACCTGTACAATTTTCAGTTTTTATGAATGGCTCAATATAATTATAAATTGTACGTTGCATTATAATTCAAATTACTGAAAATAAAGGTGACTCATGAATATTGGATATGAAAATCCTGATGTCCAAATGTCAGTAGCAAATGCCTGGATGTCTAAAGCAATGGGGCAAGAGCCCTGCATGTGTGTGTGCATAATGGAATGTTTTGTTGCCTGACTCAGCCCATTAAACTGCACCCAGGAGTGCACTGAATCAATAAGCCAATATTCCATGCCTTAGTCTGTAGCTGACAGTCATGAGGTGCCTTTACCAAGGGCAATATAATTTCATTCCTCAGTTGGTTGTGTGTAAGAAAAAGTCATTTATTGTTTCATCAGGGATTAATCAGAAATTGTTTTGATTTGGAGAGTGAAATTTTATTCAACAGATATAATGTCTCCAAGAAGGTTAAGGAATGTTGTGCTGTAGTGTTAGGGTATTATGCAAATTTTTGTCTGTAGTGTTAGGGTATCATGGGAATTTTTACTGTAGTGTTGGGGTATCATGGGAATTTTTACTGTAGTGTTGGGGTATCATGGTAATTTTTACTGTAGTGTTGGGGTATCATGGAAATTTATACTGTAGTGTTGGGGTATCATGGGAATTTTTACTGTAGTGTTAGGGTATCATAGGAATTTTTACTGTAGTGTTAGGGTGTCATGGGAATTTTTGTATTTTGGTGTTAGGTGATTATGGAAATTTTTTCTATAGTGCTAGGGGTATTCTGGGAATTTTGTGATGTAGTGCTAGGGTATTCTGGAAATTGTGTGATGTAGTGCTAGGGTATTCTGGAAATTGTGTGATGTAGTGCTAGGGTATTCTGGGAATTTTGTGATGAAGTGCTAGGGTATTCTGGAAATTGTGTGATGTAGTGCTAGGGTATTCTGGAAATTTTGTGATGTAGTGCTAGGGTATTCTGGGAATTTTGTGATGTAGAGCTAGGGTATTCTGGGAATTGTGTGATGCAGTGCTAGGGTATTCTGGAAATTTTGTGATGTAGTGCTAGGGTATTCTGGGAATTGTGTGATGTAGTGCTAGGATATTCTGGAAATTGTGTGATGTAGTGTTAGGGTATTCTGGGAATTGTGTGATGTAGTGCTAGGGTATTCTGGGAATTTTGTGATGTAGTGCTAGGGTATTCTGGGAATTGTGTGATGTAGTGCTAGTGTATCCTGGGAATTTTGTGATGTAGTGCTAGGGTAGTCTGGGAAATTTTAAAATTTTCTTGGTAATCCAGGCTGCTAAACAGCATAGTTGAGCTATTATCATCAGACCAACTGCATGAATCTTGTTCTTCATGGAAAATCTATCCATTATTAGAGAATTCTGAACTTCAAAAAATGTTCAATGTCATTTATTTCATAACAATAACAGAAGAAAATAGTTATCTTTTTTTAAAAAAATTGTTTACATTAATGTGAATAATTTTTAGCTTATCTATAAAGAACAACAACACATTTTTGCCTGGTTCCTGATTCATTGATGCCAAATTTAATTTTTATTCTCTGCATGTTGATCAAATTTATTGGTAAGTATGGAAAACTTTCACTGGAAATGTCTTCTGTATGCTGTTTATTGGCTGTTGTTTTCACACATGGAAATGCCAGCTTTATGCTGTTCTAGGCAATTGTTTTCACACATGAAAATGTGTGCTGTCTGCTGTTTTTTGGCTGTTGTTTTCACACATGAAAATGTATGCTGTTTGTACTGATCATTTTCACTTCCTGGTAGACCAGATGATTTTTACCAGACATTTTATGTGACTTCTTAATGATTTCCACATCAGCTATAGATTCAAAAGATCAATGATTTAGTCTTGTTTCCTGCTTTAACTTTTTGGCTTTTTGGAATTTTAACAAGAAATATAAAGAAAGTATTCTTAATTTCATATTAAATCCTTGACGACATTTAAGTTTATTGAAGAGGATACTAAATTATTGACAGTTTGAACAAGGGGTGTTGACAGAATGTTCTAGATGCTGTCTAGTGGAATCTCATCAAGGCAGGTTTTCTTACAGTTGTTTTAGACAGCATTCTGAATGGTAATGAATATATCTATGCTAATGTTGAATGAGAAAGCTATTTTCACATGGGTTTCAATGATTTTATACCATCCTTTTTTATGTAATAGAAATTCTCTGCATTCCATTAATCTTGAAAGTTCAAGACGTGTTTAATTTAAATTTTCATCAACTGGGAAGATTGACCAGATATTGGAATAAGACTGAATGGGTGACATCATTTTAATGATCACTTATTTCTGTCATGTGTGTTGTAATTTGCAGTCATACGTTTTTCTGTAAAAATAAAGAAAAGCTCTTTCATGAGAAAAGAAAACTATAAAACTGAACATAATGTTGAAGACAAATTACTGAAATAGTTTTAGACCAAAAATCAGCTGAGATGCTGAAGCATGTGTATGATGCAGCAAGCACCATTTGACAGAATGGCAGCATTTGACAAAACCATTGGACAACATGGCAGCATTTGACAAAACCATTTGACAACATGGCAGCATTTGACAAAACAATTTGACAACATGGCAGCATATGAGAACACCATTTGAAAACATGGCAGCATTTGACAAAGCCACTTGACAACATGGCAGCATTTGAGAACAGCATGTGAAAACATGGCAGCAGTTGCCAAAGCCATTTGACAACATGGTATAATTTCAGAACAGCATTTGACAACATGGCAGCATTTGACAAAGCCATTTGACAACATGGCAGCATTTGAGAACAGCATTTCAAAACATGGCAGCATTTGACAAAGCCATTCGACAACATGGCAGCATTTGAGAACAGCATTTGAAAACATGGCAGCATTTGACAAAGCCATTTGACATGGTATCATTTCAGAACAGCATTTGAAAACATGGCAGCATTTGACAAAGCCATTTGACAACATGGTATCATTTCAGAACAGCATTTGACAACATGGCAGCATTTGACAAAACCATTTGACAACATGACAGCAGTTTTAATACTATGGAGATCAATTATGAGTTACATGTATACTATCTGCATTAACAGACTTTTAAAATAATGGGATAAACTTGTCATTAGTGAATTCATTTGCATTGCCTAATTATTTTTAAATGCAGCATCTAGTAATATTTGCAGTGCTATTTGAAATGAACTTAAATTTTGTAAGGTCTTCCATTTCAATAGTTTCATATCTTCAATTTTACACATTTTTGTTTCTGCCATTAAACAGGGCACATTTTGAATTGGGCATATAATGACATCATGCCTAAAAATAGCTCAAGTAGATAGCATCTTAAATCCTACTGACACACTTTGTAACACTGAGTCAAAGTTTCAGTAAGCAGAGTTACTTGACATCATGTTCCTGGGGCAAAATTATGATACAGACAAATAGAAAGTCACTTTGTTATACAAATGAAAAAGGTAACAGTGTCATATCCCAACATTGGAAATCAAATTTAATTTGTATTCCTCTTTTAGCAGTTTAAGCGACCATCCTATATTGTATACAAAAAAGTCGCTATATTAGATTTTAATGTATTTCTTATGGTATAACTATCATTACAAGTTTTTGTTTAGCTAATAAAGAGTATATAGACCATTGACTTTGAGAAGATCTCAAAAGTTTTGTAAGCATGGATAGGCACACTAACATTCATCTTTATATTATTTTCTCTAATAGGTTGATGATTTTTAAAAGTAAAAACAAATCCTGTGTTCATCATCAACATTAGATTACTATTTCTTGAAGAAAAGTTACAAAAAAGGTCACTGAAGCAGTGTGAGCTTCGTATTAAATTGTCTGTATAATTAAGCTTACAAGAACATTTCATTATAAAAAAGTGGAAAGGAATGATAAAGATAATCCAGTACAGACTTGTATTCTTTATTATATATATATATATATATATATATATATATATATATATATATATATATATATATATATATATATATATATATATATATATATATATATATATATCAGTATTTGTGTCCATTTTGATACACTCATTTTAATGTTGAAGTACAAATATGAGGAGTTTTTAATCATGTGTTTGTGTGTATAAGAGTACATAAACCATAGATTTATCAATTTCATTGTAACCTACAAACTGTCAGATTTTTCAAAAGATTTTTAAAAACTGGTAATTAATTATTATTAATACTGACACTACAAATCTAGTTCATATAGGCTTTCATTCTTTTAGCCAGTCTCATTATTAAATGGAACACAATGAAAAAGAGGAACATACAGAAATATGTGCAGTTTTAAAAAAAAAATCCACCAATAAAACAATGGAGTTTAGGAGTCCTTAAGTTTATTGCACTTTAGGGCATTTGTAGGAAATGCTTGATCTCTTCTGAAGCAGGCTATAATGGCCTTTATTGAATAACAATATTATCTGGCTCATATTCTTAGGTTTATCTCCATATATTTATCTCATCTCTGTCTTTGATGTCATTGTTCTCTCAGCAGGTGTTTTGTTGGAGCTTTAGTTTACAAAACAGAATGAATGGTACACCTTACAAAACCTTTGGGTTCATCACAAGTTATAGTTTTAAGAGTTTGTATGTTTTCTTAAACATTTGTGTGTTGGGGGGAAGAGAATTAAAAAATAGGACATAGACAAATATATTTTATTTAAAGAAAACTATACACTTTCAAAGTCCAATTCCAATTATGATGCATGCAGTGTGTTACAGTTGGCATTGTTCTTTTATTGCCCATTTATACTGGAACTAATGTACACTAGAATAATGTAATTAAGTATGAGAAGCTTATAATTGAATTATGAATGGAATGGTTGTTACAAGGTACATTGTGTTCCTACAGATACTACTTTCAATACTACTGATACTATTATTAATGCTGAAGCTAGTGTTTTTACTGCCCTGGAAAAAAATCCCTGAGCAAAATGAATGATAGGATATAAAATCCTTCCCCAGTCTACAATGACCTCTTTTTCAAACTATTTTAATAGTCACAAATGTACATCTTTGTGTAGACTTCCCTTTATTGCATGAAAGACCTATCGTGTGTGGGTTAGATTTAAGATCTTAATATACAAAGATGCCAAATTATCATTTTGACCTGAAGACTAATTGCTTGTGTATGTACTTCATCACTTCACTTTCATAAGCACTGACTTTACTGCATTTGACCTTTATTATTATATTATATTATATTATTGTTGGATGTACTTTAAAAAAGGCCATGGATAAACATAAAATTCCATAATTAAATATCAGGTACATCAATATGACACTACTTTTGCTGCTACAACTGCTACTACAACTAGTGCTGATACTACTATGGTTGATGCTAATACCAGTAATAAAGATGCGACATGTATGTTAATGCCTGTATTGTCGCTGGTGCTGTAGCTACTGTGTTTGGTGCTAATGCTTGTACTGATGATGTTGCTGCTGTTGCAACTACATTGATGGTAATGCCAGTACTGATGATGTTGTTGCTGTAGCTACTACAATCGATGCGAGTGCTGTTTATTGTACTCACTGTATTCCTGCTGATACTACTTTCAATTCTACTGATACTATTATTACTGCTGAAGCTACTGTTACTCCTGCTTTTACTGCTACTTCTGTTACTAATGCTGCTGCTTCTACTACTACTACTACTACTACTACTACTGACCATTCTGGTGGCCTAGTGGTTTGAGCATCTGCCTCAGATGTATGAGGTCATGGGTTCGATTCCTGCACGAGTCATACCAAAGACATACAAAAATGGTACTAACAGCTGCCTCGCTTGGCACTCAGCATTAAGAGGTTAGTGTTAGAGCTGGTTGGCCTGATGTCAGGATAATGTGACTGGGTGTGACATGATGCCACAGCAGCATGATGTCCCAGTGCCAGGCATCACTATAAACTGTCACACTGCAGACACTGTAGTGATATGACTGAAAAATTGTTAAAGTTACATTAAAAATCATAATCAGGTCACTGCTACTATTACTCTGAATTTCATATCAGATTTTGTCGGATACATGATTCTAGAATTAAGAAAAAAATTGTACTTGAGAGGACATTTCATTGATCCAGGTGAAAAGTGAATGTCTTAAATTACAAGCTACATGTATATGGTTAAAATTGTCCAGGTGTTCAGTTCAATCAAGAGAGATTTTGTATATTTTATATAGGTTAAAATCTTCAGGTGTCAGCAGGTTACTCCTTTCAAGTTAAATCAGCAAGGCAAAAAGGTTACCCAGGGATTGCATAATAATAATTGCATGATAACTATCTTTTGACTGCATTCTCATTGGACAGCATTGCACAAAGATGAATAGTAATTGACCAATAATCAGTTGAGTCTTGTCTGTGATGACCAGATACAGTGCTGGCCAAAAAGTCTTTTATTAAAATCTTAAGTAAATAGACTGGCATTATATTTCATAAATTGGACCAGCAATAGCCCTGAGTGAATAGACTAGCAATGTGCCACAGCAGCCCCAAAAGAATTCAATAGACAGGCATTGTGCCACATGCAGCCCTAAGTGAATTGAATAGACTAGCAGTGTGTTCTGTAAAGCTCTACATAATTGAAAAGATAGCATTGCATAACATAAAGTCCTAAATGAATTGAATACACAAGCAGTGTACCACACAAAGCCCAAAGTTAATTGAATAGACTAGAATTGTGTTACACAAAGTCCTAACTTAATTGTATAGACTAGAATAGTGTTACACAAAGTCCTGATTGAATTGTATATACTAGAATTGTGTACATAATGTCCTAATTGAATTGTATAGACTAGAATTGTGTTACACAAAGTCCTAATTGAATTGTATAGACTAGAATTGTGTTACACAAAGTCCTAATTGAATTGTATAGACTAGAATTGTGTTACACAAAAACCTGATTGAATTGTATAGACTAAAATTGTATACATAATGTCCAAATTGAATTGTATAGACTAGAAGTGTGATACACAAAGTCCTAATTTAATTGTATAGACTAGAATAGTGTCACACAAAGTCCTGATTGAATTGTATAGACTAGAATTGTGTTACACAAAGTCCTAATTGAATTGTATAGACTAGAATTGTGTTACACAAAGTCCTGATTGAATTGTATAGACTAGAATTTGTGTACATAATGTCCTAATTGAATTGTATAGACTAGAATTTGTGTACATAATATCCTAATTGAATTGTATAGACTAGAATTGTGTTACACAAAGTCCTAATTGAATTGTATAGACTAGAATTGTGTTGCACAAAGTCCTAATTGAATTGTATAGACTAGAATTGTGTTACACAAAGTGCTGATTGAATTGTATAGACTAGAATTGTGTTACACAAAGTCCTAATTGAATTGTATAGACTAGAACTGTGTTGCACAAAGTCCTAGTTGAATTGTATTGACTAGAATTGTGTTACGCAATGTCCTAATTGAATTGTATAGACTAGAATTGTGTTACACAAAGTCCTAATTGAATTGTATTGACTAGAATTGTGTTACACAAAGTACTGATTGAATTGTATAGACTAGAATTATGTTACACAAAGTCCTGATTGAATTGTATAGACTAGAATTGTGTTACACAAAATCCTAATTGAATTGTATAGACTAGACTTGTGATACACAAAGTCCTAATTGAATTGTATTGACAAGAATTGTGTTACACAATGTCCTGATTGAATTTTATAGACTAGAATTGTGTTACACAAATTCCTAATTGAATTGTATAGACTTGAATTGTGTCTATATTGTCCTAATTGAATTGTATAGACTAGAATTTGTGTACGTAATGTCCTAATTGAATTGTATAGACTAGAATTGTGTTACACAAAGTCCTAATCGAATTGTGTAGACTAGAATTGTGTTACATAATGTCCTAATTGAATTGTATAGACTAGAATTTGTTTACAGAATGTCCTAATTAAATTGTATAGACTAGAAGTGTGATACACAAAGTCCTAATTTAATTGTATAGACTAGAATAGTGTCACACAAAGTCCGGATTGAATTGTATAGACTAGAATTGTGTTACACAAAGTCCTAATTGAATTGTATAGACTAGAATTGTGTTACACAAAGTCCTGATTGAATTGTATAGACTAGAATTTGTATACATAATGTCCTAATTGAATTGTATAGACTAGAATTTGCATACATAATATCCTAATTGAATTGTATAGACTAGAATTGTGTTACACAAAGTCCTAATTGAATTGTATAGACTAGAATTGTGTTGCACAAAGTCCTTATTGAATTGTATAGACTAGAATTGTGTTACACAAAGTCCTAATTGAACTGTATAGACTAGGACTGTGTTGCACAAAGTCCTAGTTGAATTGTATTGACTAGAATTGTGTTACACAAAGTACTGATTGAATTGTATTGACTAGAATTATGTTACACAAAGTCCTGATTGAATTGTATAGACCAGAATTGTGTTACACAAAATCCTAATTGAATTGTATAGACTAGACTTGTGATACACAAAGTCCTAATTGAATTGTATTGACAAGAATTGTGTTACTCAAAGTCCTGATTGAATTTTATAGACTAGAATTGTGTTACACAAATTCCTAATTGAATTGTATAGACTTGAATTGTGTCTATATTGTCCTAATTGAATTGTATAGACTAGAATTTGTGTACATAATGTCCTAATTGAATTGTATAGACTAGAATTGTGTTACATAAAGTCCTAATTGAATTGTGTAGACTAGAATTGTGTCTATATTGTCCTAATTGAATTGTATAGACTAGAATTTGTGTACATAATGTCCTAATTGAATTGTATAGACTAGAATTGTGTTACATAAAGTCCTAATTGAATTGTGTAGACTAGAATTGTGTTACATAATGTCCTAATTGAATTGCATAGACTAGAATTTGTTTACATAATGTCCTAATTGAATTGTATAGACTAGAATTGTGTTACACAAAGTCCTAATTGAATTGTATAGACTAAAATTGTGTTACACAAAGTCCTAATTGAATTGTATAGACTAGAATTGTGTTAGACAAAGTCCTGATTGAATTGTATAGACTAGAATTGTGTTACACATAGTCTTAATTTAATTGTATAGACTTGAATTGTGTACATAATGTCCTAATAGAATTGTATAGACTAGAATTGTGTTACGCAAAGTCCTAATTGAATTGTATAGACTAGAATTGTGTTGCACAAAGTCCTTATTGAATTGTATAGACTAGAATTGTGTTACACAAAGTCCTAATTGAACTGTATAGACTAGGACTGTGTTGCACAAAGTCCTAGTTGAATTGTATTGACTAGAATTGTGTTACACAAAGTACTGATTGAATTGTATAGACTAGAATTATGTTACACAAAGTCCTGATTGAATTGTATAGACCAGAATTGTGTTACACAAAATCCTAATTGAATTGTATAGACTAGACTTGTGATACACAAAGTCCTAATTGAATTGTATTGACAAGAATTGTGTTACTCAAAGTCCTGATTGAATTTTATAGACTAGAATTGTGTTACACAAATTCCTAATTGAATTGTATAGACTTGAATTGTGTCTATATTGTCCTAATTGAATTGTATAGACTAGAATTTGTGTACATAATGTCCTAATTGAATTGTATAGACTAGAATTGTGTTACATAAAGTCCTAATTGAATTGTGTAGACTAGAATTGTGTCTATATTGTCCTAATTGAATTGTATAGACTAGAATTTGTGTACATAATGTCCTAATTGAATTGTATAGACTAGAATTGTGTTACATAAAGTCCTAATTGAATTGTATAGACTAGAATTGTGTTACACAAAGTGCTGATTGAATTGTATAGACTAGAATTGTGTTACACAAAGTCCTAATTGAATTGTATAGACTAGAATTGTGTTATGCAAAGTCCTGATTGAATTGTATAGACTAGAATTGTATACATAATGTCCTAGTTGAATTGTATAGACTTGAATTGTGTACATAATGTCGTAATTGAATTGTATAGATTAGAATTTGAGTACATAATATCCTAATTGAATTGTATAGACTAGAATTGTGTTAGACAAAGTCCTAATTGAATTGTATAGACTAGAATTGTGTTGCACAAAGTCTTAATTGAATTGTGTAGACTTGAATTGTGTACATAATGTCCTAATAGAATAGTATAGACTAGAATTGTGTTACACAAAGTCCTAATTGAATTGTATAGACTATAATTATGTTATACAAAGTCCTGATTGAATTGTATAAACTAGAATTGTATACATAATGTTCTACTTGAATTGTATAGACTAGAATTGTGTTACACAAAGTCCTAATTGAATTGTATAGACTAGAATAGTGTTACACAAAGTCCTAATTGAATTGTATAAACTAGAATTGTGTTACACAAGGTCCTATTTGAATTGTATAGACTAGAATTGTGTTATGCAAAGTCCTGATTGAATTATTTATACTAGAATTGTGAAATATAAAGCCCTAATTGAATTGTATAGACTAGAATTCTGCTACATAAAATCCAAAGTCTGTTGAATTTCTTAGCATTCAGTCTATTACAAAAGTTAATCTGCTACAGTTGGCCTTTTAAGGGTTGGAAGACATAACTGTACAGTAATGCTACTATGTAGATTAGTCAGTCTGTAGTTACTGTATATTGTAGTATATCTAGTTGGGTGACAAACTAAATATAGAGTACAAAATTGGATTTGGATTCCAGGTCACAAATAGTAGGTTATGAGTGTAATGGATAGCCAGTATGACAGCTTGAAATAAGGCACACATCTGGTGTCATTTGTACACATGGAATATTACAGGAGTCACGGTACTAATTCAATTCCCATAGTAAACATATGGAAACACCATCATATTTAAAATTCAATAACTTAAAATTTCTGGGTACTGATGATCAGACATATATTTCTCCATGCACAACTATCCTTGGTGCAAGCTTCTGTGTGGAGAACACCATATGAGCCGCGGCATTTTCTTGACCTACATATGCATGAAGTCCATGTTATTGATTCAGCACCAAGCGAATCAAGTGCTACTTTCATTATTGAGTAATCCTAAGTCAAGTCTTTAAAAATACTAAAATTGCATCAAAAGAAATTTGTCTATATTTTTTTTAAATTGCACATAGGATAAGCTTTCAAAAGATATTTTTAATAAAATTTTACTTTTCATTATTAACCAATTATGGACCACCAAACCCGTAAATACTCTATCATTTCTTCACCCATTTTTAGACTGGTTCACAGTTCTTCCATTGAATTAGTACCGTGTGTCCTACAAATGCTATCTCTCTTTTTTCATGCTATTTGTTAATGTAGGAAAAGGAAATTTGTTCAATAGTTGTTGTTATGTACATTTGCAGGGAGGAAAAAGCTCATATCCTTGGCAAGATATAGCTATAAATGTGTTAAAGTTGCTGTTAAAACCAACCAGATAACATTTATAAAATATCCAAGTAAACTTTTGATTAATAAACAACATTAATTAATGCTTACTTTAAAAGCATTAATTACTTTTCTTTACATTTGTTTATTGTAATCCAATTAAGACTGAGGGTTTAGGACAGTTGATTTGTCCATTGTAATCCAATTATGACTGAGGTTTTAGGACAGTTGATGTGTGCATTACAATCTTGTCTTAATTCAGGTTGTTGGACAGATTCATTGTGTTGATTATTATCTGGTCTCTATGGAGGTTGTTGGACAAAGTGGATGTGCTCATTATTATCTGGACTTAGCAGTGGTAGCAGGACAGAGTGGATGTTTTAATTGTCATCCAGTCTCATCAGAGATCAGATTGCATATGTTCATTGTTATCCATCTCAGCAGAGGTTGTAGGATAGGTTCATTGTTATCCCGTTATAGCTGAGGTTGTGTGAGGGAATGGATGTGTTCATTGTCATCCAGTCTCAGCTGAGGTTGTAGGAGGGTGGATGTGTTCATTGTTGTCTGGTCTCAGCCATGGTTGTGGAACAGTGGATGTATTCATTGTCATCCAGTCTCAACTGAGGTTGTAGGAGGGTGGATGTGTTCATATTTGTCTGGTCTCAGCCATTGTTGTGGAACAGTGGATGTATTCATTTTCATCCAGTCTCAGCTGAGGTTGCAGGAGGGTGGATGTGTTCATATTTGTCTGGTCTCAGCTGTGGCTGTAGAACAGTGAATCTAAGGTAAAATGGTATTATCATAATTCAAAAATTATATATGACAATTTAAAATATTACTTATGCAGTTGTTTTGGAAAATAAATAAACACTGCAGCATATGATAAACATTATTGACAGTTCAACTATCCAAGGTTTATGAACCACTTGGATTTGATTGGTTTGTAATGGAATATTTAGCAGTCAATTGGCATGCTGAGGGAATGGTTGCTATGCCTTGTACAATCACACATCAAGGCAGCCGACTTGGGTCTGTACTGAACCTGTTACCCTTAAATTAGTAGTCTAACACTCAGCCAACTGAGCTGCCATGTCTTTTATTCTGTATGTGAACAAGTAGATAAGAATATCATACCACAGGAGTGTTAGATACAAGATGTCACACACATGTTTAATACTGTTGGATAGTTAACAGGATGTCACATATGTACCATAATAATCTAGGAGCCTGGAAGCATGTCATTGGTTTATGTTTGGCTTGAAGTGGCCAGGAATTACAGACTTTTTTGGGTACATGAAGTTAAATCCTCATGAGGTCAGGATTTAAAATGGTTAGGATACCACTTGTTTGAATTCTCAGTAACTCCAGAGGCATACTAAGGGTAATTGGTGCCCAGGGCCAGTGGCATAAATTTTGCACAGTGCCAGTGGCATAAATTTGCCCAGTGCCAGTGGCTTAAATTTTGCCCAGAAAACTTTGGCCTAAAGGGGAGGGTTCTTGAAAGGGGCTAGTACTCTTCCCCTACTGGTTTTGTAGGTTTGGGGGAAGTGCTGTGAGCTCTCCTAGTGAAACCAAGGTTGAAGCCCTGACCACCAATGATTTTCCGGCAATTTAATGATATTAGGTGGCTTTTCCTAGCATATTAATTCTACTATTCCTACAAGACAATTGTGTACCATTTTGAGCATGTCTGTCATTTTCACATTAGACCCATTCATTTCCCATCGAACATTACTTTTAAGCATGTACAGAAACCATAAATTTTAACAAAATCGATTTATTTATAGTCTTTGCCTAAAAATATATAGATATATTTACACAGTGACTAAAAGATGACAAGTTTTCATAAGCTTTTAACTCTGTGAACTGATCAATGATACCATTAAAGCCAATTTTACGAGACATTACATTTTATCAACAATATTGCCAAATTAGATCACCTTGACTTACTCATGGTTAGGTTTAGAAATGTTTTAATATCATTAACCGCCAAATGCAGTAAAATAATAAACACAATTCAAGCCAAATCACTAATAAAAAAAAATCAAATCTGAGTATTAAAGAAATCAGCATCTTCAGGCATTTTCAGAAATATAATCACTTACCCCTTCCCATAAATCTGAATACTTATGGAGGTGAAGATAGATGCCTGATTTGTGCCCAGGGGACAGTATTGATCAATATTGTGTTCCCTCTCACTTGCTGTCATGTACAAGAGGATTAGCAGCTGAGTGCTTTTTAAATGTTCACTTTAGTACAGTGACAACCTATTTTTAATTTCTTTATAATAGACCCATACTTGAAACTAGTAAGTAACATAGTAAAATGTAATATAATATAGACATAGTAAAATGTAATATAAATGTAGACATGGTGAAATGGAATATAATATAGACATGGTAAAATGGAATATAATGTAGACATGGTGAAATGGAATATAATGTAGACATGGTAAAATGGAATATAATGTTGACATGGTGAAATGGAATATAATGTAGACTTTGTCAAATGTAATGTAATATAGACTTGGTAAAATGTAATAAAATGTGGACTTTGTCAAATGTAATATATAATATAGACTTGGTCAAATATAATATAATGTAGACTTGGTATAATGTAATATAATATAGACATGGTAAAATGGAATATAATGTAGACACAGTGAAATTGAATATAATGTAGATTTAGTCAAATGTAATATAATATAGATTGGCAAAATGTAATATAATGTGGACTTTGTCAAATGTATTATAATACAGACTTTCTCAAATGTAATGTAGACTTGATCACATGTAATATAATGTAGAAATGGTAAAAAATAATGCCTGGATGAAAAAAGTAATATATACACTTGGTGAATTGGAATATAATGCAGACTTGTTAAAATGGATTATAATGTAGACATGGTAAAATGTAATATAATGTAGACAAAGTAAAATTTAATATGATGTAGACTGGGTCAAATGTAATATAATGTAGACATGGTAAAATGGAATATAATCACCTTTACAGATCACAAAAATTTCAACTCTTTGGATTCAAGTCTCAGGCTCAGCCGTATGGTCATGTGTGAAAGCTAGCCATATGGACATGTATGAAAGCTAGCCAATGGGGATATATGAAAATTAGCCAATGGGCATGTAATAAAATTAGCCAATGGGCATGTAGGAAAGCTAGCCAATGGGTATTATGAAAGCTAGCCGAATGGGCGAGTATAAAAGCTAGCCAATGGGCATGTATGAAAGCTAGCCATTGGTCATGTATAAAAGCTAGCCAATGGGCATGTACGAAAGCTAGCCATTGGTCATTATGAAAGCTAGCCAATGGGCATGTATGAAAGCTAGCCAATGGCTTCCCATGAGTTGGTGGTTGCTCCCAGGTTTTTCCTGCATTCTTCCTCCACCAGATATAGTGGTTGCCATGAATAGCCTGTCATGTGCTGATATACTGGCTGCCATGTATAACCTGCCATGTTCTGAAGAATGGCATTAAACCCAACACATCAATAATATATAGATGTGGTAAAATGATATTATGAGGTAGATGTGGTCAAATGGAATATAATATACACTAGGTGAAGTGCAATATAATTTACACATGGTGAAGTGAAGTATTTATATATGGTGAATAGGAATATAATGTAGACATGGTAAAACATAATATAATGTACACATTGTAAAATGGAATGTAATGTAGACATGGTGAAATGGAATATAATGTACACATGATGGAATGGAATATAATGTACACATGATGGAATGGAATATAATGTACACATGGTAAAATTTGGTAGAATGGAATGTAATGTAGACATGATGGAATGGAATATAATGTACACATGATGAAATAGAATATAATGTAGACATGGTGAAATGGAATGTAATGTACACATGATGGAATGGAATATAATGTACACATGATGAAATAGAATGTAATGTAGACATGATGAAATGAAATGTAATGTACTCATGATTAAATGAAATATAATGTAAACATGGTGAAACAGAATATAATGTACACATGGTAAAATTTGGTACAATGGAATGTAATGTAGACATGGTAAAGTGTAATATAAAGTGGATGTACTGAAATGAATATAATGAACACATGATGAAAAGGAATATAATGTATTGACTAAGTGCAATTGCATTTTGAATGCATCATGAACACAACTAGGTCTACAGTTGATGTATTGTTATAATAATAGCATGTCTATAAGTAAACATATTGTGAACTCAAATGCAGCTTTGTTACCTATAGTGCTAGCACACTTACATCAAAATCTGGATACAATAAAATACAGAAGGTTTTCTTGAATTTTTTTGGTAGGTGTTTCAAAATCAATGTTAAAAGTGGGGGAAAAACAAAAGAAAACAAAATAGTACTGTTTCCATGAATGTCACTAGTTGTTACAAATGTCTTTGAATTTTTAAAATCTTAGCAAGAAATGTGGATGAATATAAGTAGAGGTATTGTTTTCTTGTATATACAAAACAAGAAAATTGAACTCTTTACAGAAGTTGTGATTTTATTCACAGTTTTGAAGAAAGATTTAATTTATCAATATCAAAAATTCAAATATCTGAAAATAAAAAATCATGAGGCCCACTCACTTTAATTACCTGGAGAATGTTCAGATAATGTCTTTGGTCAAATGTGTTTACAAGTTTGTAATCTGATGAATTTTTCAACAGCAACTTTAAGTTAGTCTTTTGTAAGGCCCTGAGAATGGATACCTACTTTATTTGTAGTGAGCTTTCAGTATGTGCTGTTTACAACATGGAAGATAGTAGAGATAATAGGCAACATGATACATTGTGACAATTTATCATGGCAAGAAATGCACATTTACACACAGGTGAGAAGTGACAATATAGTACTTGGCAATTCACACCTGAATTTTGATACACTTTTTCCTTTGTGTTGTAAAAGGTGGCAAAAATCCATTGAAATTCCTACAAGAATAAGATATATGGGAGGATAAAAAGTTACAATGGGACTATTGTATTGATTTGAATTGAATTAACACACTTTACATGATTTAGGAGACAAAAGGGTACAGCTGGACATTTGTATTGATTTGAATTGAATTAGCATGCTTTACATGATCCTTTTGGAAGCAATTACCAATTCATTTTCATGAGAATCATTTACCAAACTGCCATATTGTATTTACCAAACTGCCATATTGTATTTACCAAACTGTCATATTGCATTTGCCACACTCTGTCATATAGCATTTACCAAACTGTAATATTACATTTACCAAGCATTTACCAGACTAATATTGCATTTACTAGATCTTGTCATATTGCATTTACTAAACCATGTCACATTGCATTTACCAAAATGTGTTTTATTGCATTTACCGAGCATTGACCAGACTGTCATATTGCGTTTACCAACCAGTCATATTGCAATTTATTTTGACTATTATCAACACTAGTATTCATCTCCATTAGTTTTTACCATTTTTCATCGTAAAAAGGTTTACACTTAGGATGGTGTATTGTACTTTACAATAGTAAATAGGGATGGTGTGTGGTACTTAGCGGTAGTAAACAAGGATGGTGTGTGGTACTTGATGGTACTAAACAAGGATGGTGTGTGGTACTTGGTGGTACTAAACAAGGATGGTGTGTGGTACTTGGCAGTAATAAATAAAGATGGTTTGTGGTACTTGGTGGTACTAAATAAGCATGGTGTGTGGTACTTGGCAGTACTAAACAAGGATGGTGTGTGGTACTTAGCGGTACTAAACAAGGATGGTGTTTGGTACTTGGCGGTACTAAACAAGGATGGTGTGAGGTACTTGGTGGTACTAAACAAGCATGGTGTATGGTACTTGCCACTACTAAACAAACATGGTGTATGGTACTTTGCAGTACTAAACAAGGATGGTTTGATATACTTTACCGCACCAAACAAAGATTAACTGCTGTATTTCACAGTACTAAGCAAGAACTGAATTGCAAATAAAAGAATTGTTTACCTGCTAATAAAAGTTTGCTTATTTATATATCATTTTTTTCCATACCATTTTTCACCATTATTGCAAACGGATGCTTTGTTCTGAACATAGTGTCCATTGTTCTGACTGTGCTGTAAATTAAGATTCTCATGGCAGACGATGTATACATTGTAGGACAATGACAGATTTTGAAATGAACAAGATACCTCTAAAAGAAGAGGTAATGTTGACACCTGAAACATGTTCTCTCCTGGAATCTCAATTTACTTTATTTAAAATAATAAGCTGTTTGCAATTTATAAATTCCTTTGTATGAGTAACTTTGAATCTTCCCAACATGTGCTTTTATATAGACTGCAATTCAATTAATTCCCTTGTATAGGTAACTTTGAATCTTCCCAACATGTGCTTTTATATAGACTGCAATTCAATTAATTCCCTTGTATAGGTAACTTTGAATCTTCCCAACTTGTGCTTTCATATACATTGCTTTTCTGTTTTCTTAGGAGCACCAGCTCTTTTATGTTATTTTGTGTTTTTGTTTCTTGTTTATCAAAAATTATTTTCTTTGGAAAAACTCATTTAGTGTTCTCTTTATTAATTACATATAAAGGGTTTAATTGCCTATTATTTGTTCACAACAGGTTTCTTTTAATGGTCTAGTTATTATGAATGAATGGCTGGTATAATTATATTTATAAGTGTTGGAACATCATTAATTATAGCAATAGTAGGAGTCCTAACTGGTTAAATGTTCAACAGGACTGCAAGGTTTTATTACAAGACCCACATTGTCTACAATGTGATATCTAAACAAGGTCAATTATGTAATTAGGTTTGTCATTGTAACCCATCACTAACTGTATTCAGCTTGGCCAGATGACATTCACTTTCAGTAGGAGATATGGGAAAATGGGGTGGTGGAGGTAAGGAAAAGTAATGTTTATGAAATTTTCCATAGATTCTATATTTTGTTGTTAATTGTGAAAAATGGAAACATTGTTGACAAAATTTATTATATACTCATTAACCGCTGGAGATTTTTATCATTTTCACCTGAAATGTTAGTAGGAAACACATTTTGGGGGCAGTTTTTGAATACATTCTAAAACATTGACTTCCAATATATTTCCAGTTAACCTATTGTCTAGTTGTGTTAGAAATGTCATTTTTCATTAGTTATTTCATTCACACTTGAGCAAAAGGGTAAAAGTTGAAGTTCTGTTTTTGTTTTTTGTTTTGCTTAATCATTTTCTTATCCAGACCACTTTTTATTCTAAATGCCCATCTTATCCTACTTTTTGCAAAGGTTCGTCTGTGTTTGTGCAGTTCAGACTGGTCTGCCTTAGATCTGAGGCAAAAATGTAAAAAAACTGGACACAAAATCAGATTCTGACCACGGGCAAGTGTTTGGTGAAAAAAAATCGGGTCCAATATATTACATTTTTCCCTCTCTATTTTGTAGTGCCCCTAGAAAGTTTAGATTTTATATCATTACAAGACTTAATCTGTCTACCTTTCTAAAATACCATCCACTTTAATGTATTTTAAATGACCTTGATGCTACATCTCCTGATGTGTAAAAAATGTGCCAGGGTTTAATGAGTTAATGAAGATCAAACACTTTCTACTGTGTAAATAATTGTCAGAGGTATTTAGAATAGAAATAATCAATACTGTGATAATTAGGAAGCTGGAAAAATAGAAGAAACAAGTACACTAAGAACACTTTCATACTCCAATGTAGCTTAATGAATTAATTCCTTGGATTTCTGGTTTCTAACGGCATTACACATGACCCAGCCATCAGCTTCACCAAATGCAACCATATGCAGGAAGTGAAAATGATCGTAATGAAAATTAATACAAATTTTATCAGTATTTCTAACTTTACGAAAAACATTATATGCAAAAAGTATATAGATATGTTATAACCCCAACCCCAACATTTTGATATTTATTTAATCTCCAGTTTCATTCATTTGCATAAAAAAAAGCATTGAATGTAATTCATTCCCAGTATACACACAAAAAAAATATCACTGCTGATCAGCTTGATAGTCTTGAAATAAATCTTCTGCAGGAAATGAATAGTTGTACGGAGGATTTTTTTTCTAAAGAAAAATACTTGTATTCAAAGTTGAATTTCTCAACATTAGTGCCTGTGCATAAAGAAGACACTATGTGGAAAACTGATATCAACCTTTGTGAATTTGTATGCCATTTCACTACCAGTGTTCTTCCCTGCTTAAATTACTAGCATTATTTACAAAGTGCAACCTGGTTCTGAATTAATGAAATATAAATGTATTACAAAACAATTTGAGCCATAAACTTTCCAGGGTTGTCAGCAGGCTTTTAGAGCTATTAGCCAATCTTAACTTTCATAATTTAGGTTTGGTTATTTTATACTTCATTCATAATATTTGGGATTTATTCATGCATTAATCTAAAATAGGGTGGTCCAACATTTTTGACACCTCAGGCCACACAAACCAAAAATATAAAGTTCATGGGATACATATACATGTATATATTTATCACATAGTAGGTATGGTTTTCCTATGGTATGTGCAGTTTCATATTTTTTATATTACCACATGTTAAAATATCACTTTATATCATTCATTTTGGTCCAAATAAGCCCATGAATTTTTTGTGCAGTATTTTCTTTACTGAATGGCTGGGATCATGGTAAAATGTTTTTAACCCCATCTTCAGGAATGTTTTGATTTGAATCAATATTTTTTGGCATACATTTTTTAACTTGAATGCAAATGGAAATTGAGGAAATATCATATCGGCTGTCTCAAAACCGATATGTTACCCCACACAGGGGTTCATTATGTCATGTTTAACAATATCATCATAAGAAAAAGGCAGAAAACTATAAGAATAGAATGACAATAAGGATTAAATCAAAGGGATAGCAGGGGTGAGAGTGGGGGTATGTAAATCATAAATATAGAATCAAATAAATATAGTAAACAAACTCACCTCTGATCACAGAATAATCTGGACAGGAATGGGTCTCCTAAGTGACTGATCTTTATCCAACCACAGCATCTTTACATAGCATATATGTATTTAAATCTGACACGAAAATAAATTTGTTGATGTCTTCTGTACAGTCTATTTTTCAAATCAAACACTACAAAGATCAGGTCACAAATGCAATGCAGTAAATGTGGGACTTTTTGCATCTGGTAATCCTATTTCAAATGAAAATCGCAACAATGTAATGTTTACCAGTAGTTCTTAAACACATTTTAGGATACTTGTATATTCTACTGTGGCCTGCTGTACTGTTCCTATCAAACAATGTGGCAGATTCACATGGCATTGATCATCTGTTTTGAAAAATTATTTTGTAGCTATAAAATGTTCTGTTTATTCTGATGGAAGCTTTTTCTTTGATTTATAGTTTGTAAAACATTACAATCTACTTTTACCAATTCAGTTTTGTTTGGGACTATATTTTATGCGCAACAAATAAAAGGTACACTGTCTGTCATAATGAATGAAATTATTTGTTCCTCTATCTATATAAATAATTTCCACTGAAATAAAAATTATGTGACAAAAAAGAATCTCAAATGGGTAATGAATTAATATTAAATTTATGAAACTCATTGAATAATGTCCAGCTTTTGCTCGCCAAGGCTTGCTAAAGCTAGATATTATTCAACTTGTTTCATAAATTCAATATTAAATCATTATCCATTTGAGATTCTCTCTCTCTCTCTCTCTCTCTCTCTCTCTCTCTCTCTCTCTCTCTCTCTCTCTCTCTCTCTCTCTCTCTCACATTATATATATATATATATATATATATATATATATATATAGTTACATACATACATACATACATACATACATACATACATACATACATACATACATACATACATACATACATACATACCGATCCAGTGGCCTAGTGGTTAGAGCCACCTTGGATGTGGGAGGTCGCTCCAGTGGCCTAGTGGTTAGAGCCACCTTGGATGCGGAGGTGGTGGGTCCAATTTCTAGGGAGTTATACCTAAGACTTACAAAAATGCTACTAACAGCTGCCTTGCTTGACACTCAGCATAAGGAGGTTAGTGTTAGGATTGGTCAGCCTGGTGTCAGGATAATGTGACTAGGTGTGACATCATGCTAAGAGAGAGAGAAATGACCAGCTGGCCTTGTACATTGTAGTGTGAACATTTTAGCACAGAACTATAAAACTAGTCACAACTGTGCAAGTAAATACTTTTTTGTTCTCCATTGTGATCCAACATGACATTTCATTCATTTTGAATGAGCCAATAGTTTCTCCTCAAAGCAGTGAAGTATTGATCAAAATAACAACAGGCACTTTTATTGATGTTTGTTAATCATTTTGTGTATACATGTATTTATTTAAACAAATTCCTCACCATTTCACTTGTTACACATATATTTATATACTGGTACTGCATAAACAAAACAGATAGAATCTGAAAATATGGTAAAATTATTATATTCTTTTGCAGGGCAGAAGGTAAGTATGCTTAGTTTAGTTTTTGTTTGGACACATGCCAAATTTGGCATTTCTCGTTTGTTAAAAACCTTATTTTTAAGAGTAATATTGATGACTGGAAGTCTGTAATCTTTATAGGTCAATATTTTTGTCATATATGTGTATTTTTTACCTTTTAGCAAATCTGTCAATCACTGACAATTGATTTTTATTCTTCTTTTTTTGCAATTGGTAAGAAGATCTCAAAGATGTTTCTGTTATGTCGAAATTTAGGATATAATTCACAGTACTGCAACTGTCTCTTAAATTTCATTTTGTAATTAGAGAAATAAATTATTTGTTGATTTTTTTTTTATTTCACTTCATTCTGTTACACAGTTAAAGATGGTTGAGACCTAATGGTGCAAGCATACATGTATATGTTCCTAATTACTCTGCAAGTAAGATCAGTTTGGTGATAAAGTATGTAGGAAGTATGAAAACATTTTTCAAGTGAAAACAGCATGGCAAAGATAAATGTAGTGAGAAAAGAGATCCCAAGTTATAATGCTTATAATGCTTATAATGGGGCTTGATGCTCTCTTGACCATGGTTGCTTATTAACTAGATAAGGCCAATGTATTTATTCAGTGTCTGGCTGACAAGACATGACATGACCCAGCCTTCAGGGGTAGTACCTTGGATTACATGCATTATTATATATTATATGCTATAGATCCACTTGTTTAGTTTGTCAGTACAAATTAGTGATGAAGACACACCCAGGGAAATATTTTTTTTTGGAACAAAATATGTTTTCACAATAGACATAATTGGACATATCAGTGGGGCATTTAGTTTTGTTTCTGACACAAACTTAAGAAAAGAGGAGAGAAAATTTATATATTTATTTCATTATTTGTTTGCAAATAAATCATAATTTTTGAATGACATAAAAGAATGATTTATATTCATTAATGTTATGTGTTGAAAAGAGCAACACTGGTTGATTATATTTACACTAGGTGGATAATACATTTTATTAATTAAAGATATGTACAATTACATTTTGTCAAGAAGCATAATTGTATGTATGTATTGATGGAAACAGCAATACAAAAAGTGGTCCATAACAGATGACAGACACCCTTAAAATTATACACATTGTATACACAAAAACTAACTGAAAAGGAAACAAAGTAAATATAAATGAATATTTTTGGTTTCAAAACATTTGTTGAGTCACACACACACACACACACACACATACACACATTTACCAGAGTATTCCTTTAATGTGTACATAAGAGTTTTACTCAATGTAGATTTGATGTGATGTAACATGATGTGATTTTTAACACAGCTTTAAAATTTTTTTGGTCATATCATATCGTTGTCTGCACTGTTGCAGTTTATAGTGAGATCTAGCATGGGGGCATCATGTCTCGTGGCTGAGTTGTCTATAGCTTTCCGTTAATGATCACTGCCATCTCACCAATAATCACTGCCATCTCATGTGTTGAGTCTAAGATTGGGGAATGTGGATATGTGAGAAAGCTTGCCAGTAGCTTCTAGTGGGTCAGTGGTTCTTTCCAGTGATTTTCCAGTTTCTTCCTCCACCATTAATACTGGCTGCCATGTATAGCCTAGCGTGTGCTGAAAAATGGCGTTAAAATCCTACAACAACCAGATTTATTTCATAAGTACAATATATAAATATTTCAAGAATTTATCTCAGTTATAGGACTTGGAACATTTCTGAAAAAGGGACAAATCCTGGAATATACCTTAAATTTTTTATAATTAACAAGGTTTTTACTTGAAATTTATCTAGATGAAATTTTAATACTTGTACACTCATGCAGCTTGTTTTAGCCAGGACATTTCTTACAGATGGAGAGTTGTCATGCACCTACCTGTATTGAGGACATTTCTTAACAGATGTAGTTGTCAGGTATACTGATATGTCCAGAAACCATTTTGATACCTGTACACTCCTGCAGCTTATGTTATCCAGGATATTTATTACAGATGTAGCTGTCATATTTACTGTGTCATTCTAGCTTCACAGACTAGAATTTTGGCATTCCTTTTGCATCCAAGCTGATGAAGAGCATTATCAATAATACATTGAGTATACCATTAATAATGCACAGATTGAGTATACCATTAATAATGCACAGATTGAGTATACCACTGGTAATGCTAAGGTTGAGTACACCATCAATAGTTCACAGATTGAGAACACAATGCATGAGCAAGTGCACAATCAATAATGCACAGATTGAGTATAGCATCAGTAATACACACTGAGTAGTACATCATCAATAATGCAGATTCATTAAAGCATCAAATTTATGCACAGATAGAGTACACCATCAATAACATACAGATTGACTGCATAATCAGTAATGCAGATTGAGTCCATTGTTCTAATTATGCAGACATGTTGCTAAATTTAGCATCAATATTGATAAAATTATTGTGACATATTGTAATTTAGAAAAACCAGAACATATTCAGTTTCTTGTTTTCGTTAGAAGCAAAGCATGATATACATGGCAAAATGGTCTGTGTAATGACAGACAACACCAAATGATCTGTAATGACAGACAACACCAAATGATCTGTGTAATGGCAAACAACACCAAATGATCGGTGTAATGGCAGACAACACCAAAATGATCTTCATGGCAACTAAAATGTCAGAGTGATCTACATTTTGACAAAATGATCAGCATAATAACAAACACCAAAATATTTTGTGTAACGACAATTATACCAAAATGTTCCATTGTAATGACAAACACGCCAAAGTGTTCTGTGTAATGACAAACACACCAAAATGTTCTGTGTAACAACAAACACCAAAATGTTTTGTGTAATGACAAACACACCAAAATGTTCCATTGTAATGACAAACACGCCAAAGTGTTCTGTGTAATGACAAACACACCAAAATGTTCTGTGTAACAACAAACACCAAAATGTTCTGTGTAATGACAAACACACCAAAATGTTCCATTGTAATGACAAACACGCCAAAGTGTTCTGTGTAATGACAAACACACCAAAATGTTCTGTGTAACAACAAACACACCAAAATGTTCTGTGTAACAACAAACACCAAAATGTTCTGTGTAATGACAAACACACCAAAATGTTCCATGTAATGACAAACACGCCAAAGTGTTCTGTGTAATGACAAACACACCAAAATGTTCTGTGTAATCACAAACACACCAAAATGTTCTGTGTAACGACAAACACACCAAAATGTTCTGTGCAATGACAAACACACCAAGATGTTCAATGGAATGACAAACACACCAAAATGTTCTGTGTAATAACAAACACACCAAAATGTTGTGTAATGACAAATACACCAAAATGTTCTGTGCAATGACAAACACACCAAGATGTTCATTGTAATGACAAACACACCAAAATGTTCTGTGTAATGACAAACACGCCAAACTGTTCTGTGAAATGACAAACACACAAGGACGGTTTCCATCTGGATATCCCCCATCCTGACTCTTCCCCTTCTGACATTCCTCCCCAGACATTTACCTCCTGGACTTTACCCCACATTAGATAGGACTTTTCCCCCAAGTCATTTCCTGCCCATTATCTTTATACAACTTTATATATAGTAACATTTAGCATTGATGTATACTCGCATCCCGCATCACCGTTAGTGCACAGATATGACTGTCACCTGAAAAAATGCATAATTAGATGTAAAATATCTGTTTTCCTGACCTCTCTCTTTCTCTCTCTCTCTCTCACACACACACATACACATGCACACACACACACACACACTCATGGATCTTGAGGGTAACTTAATACCACACTTGAACTGTGAACATAAAATCACACCCATTTTAAAGTAATGTTAGTTATAAAAAAATGGGCATTGTTTATTTGTCAATCAATCACTAGTGCTTTTACTCACTGTAGAACAGGAGGTTTCTTTGAAGTATAGTGAAGAGGCTGAATCTAACCTTTATTTATTGTACATATTTGGTATATTTAAGATAAACAACAGATGGATTAGCCATCATTCAATTAATTTTTGTTTTGAACAGAGCTTAAATAATGTCATCCTAAATCAGATATTCTGTGGACATTTGCCTCAACAACCAAAGAAGTTGTACAAAGACTGTTCTTCCAGAATTGCAAACATAGTCAACAACTTCTACTTTCCTGACCCAACCTCTCTCTCTCTCTCTCTCTCTCTCTCTCTCACACACACACACACACACACACACACACACACACACACACACACACACACACACACACACACACACATACGCACACACACACAAACACACACACAATCATGGATCTTAAAAACCAGAAAAGATGTACAAAGTCTGTTCTTCGAGAATTGCAAACATAATCACCGACTTCAGCAATCTTGACATCATGGAATACTTGAAAGCAATTGCTTACAACATTAACTTTTAAACAATACATTTTTTAATATCTGAAAATGTTAACTTTGTTTAATACTTTTTACTGAAATTTATTTCAAAATAACCTTTTTCTTTTAACAACTTAATAAAAGTTTTTAAATTTTATTTAATGTCATATTAAATGAAAAAAGTTTTAAGATCATGGGGGGAAAGACTTGGGGGAAGTCCTATTTGATGAGATGGGGCAAATCCAATAGGGAAATGTCCAGTGGGGGGGGGTCAGAGGGGGGAGTTTGGGGGGAGATGTCCTAGACTCCAAAATGTTCTGTGTAATGACAAAACACACCTGAATGATCTGCATAATGACAAAAATGCTACAATTACCTGAAGAACAAGAGACACTACAATGATTTGCATATTTCTTATTCTTTAGACAAAACTATATTTCCTTAAATACAGATGGTACTGGAAGATAATCAGAACTTGTATGTACAAGCTGTGACTTGTGAAATTTTAATGTTTTTTCTTTTAAAAATACAAAATATATATGTTTAAAAGTTAGCCATGTTTACAGCATTTTTCACATGTTATAGCCAGCCAAATAAATTTGCCAAAAGTTGGGGGTGGTCTTGCACCAGATACTAGTAAATTGTTTGCTGTCTTGGTTTAAAGATAATTTTATTCCAAATAAATATAAAAAATAACTTGGATTGTTAACAAGTTTTTGCAATTTAGTACTTCCTCTCTAAGTCTGAATCTTTAAAAGTTGTCCATATTTTTTTGGCTTGCTCAAATGTAAATGCTATTTTAAATTTGTACATATTGATTTCGAATGAAAATAAAATTTTAAACTTATACATATTGATTTCAAATGTAAATCCTAATTTAAATTTGTACATTATATTGATTTTTTTTATTTATTACTTCACTCTCTTAAAACATTACTCAAATATTTGTGACACATATACAACAATCTTCACCAACAACACATTGCCATAATTACAAATTTTAAAACCTGACTGTCTACATGGATTGTGATGATGGTCAAAACACACAAACTTACTTCAGTATTCCCATGGGTAGGTTATCCCCCCCTTGCATTTTTTTGTGGGTAAAAAACATTTGCCACTCAGATCATCTTTTAACATGCAGTAGAAAGGGATGAAAAGTGAGGACTGCAGATTGTGCTAATGAGGCGTAAAGACAATCTGGAAGCAGGTTTTACAAAGCTTCACTCATCCAGACACATAGATTTTCAGTGTTGCTGGGAAGAAGGCATCCCCCCTAAAGGTGATTCAGCAGTTGCCCCAGGCAGCAGGAATTCTTTTCCCTGCCATAGGGTCATTGAACTCAATGGCCCTTTTTAATCAATTATTGGACCATTGTTCAATCATTGATTCATGTGGACCATTAGACATCTTGAAAGACAAGCAATTAAAAATTCATATACTTTTAGTTAATTTCTTTGTCTGTCCATCCTTAGTTTTAATGTAAATTTTGTACCACTTTAAACATTTGTATAAATAGATAGTACACATGAAGCTTTAGTTAGTTAGAATGGAATTTGAACTGTACATCTGGAATGTAAAATTAGGGTGTGGTGGATTTACTTTGGCTTGGTTTGATACTTTCCTGCACAGCAACACAAGTATCTTTTTTGTAGGAAACAATGGGAGGGAAGTACCTTGCTCAAGGATGTACCATGATAGCTGATCTAAGCTGAGTCAGAGGCAGGATTTGAACCCAGATTCATTTCTTAACTGGCATGCAGATTTCTGAATCACTATGGTTTCCAATGATATATAATAAAAAAATAAAGAGTCCAGTAGAATTGTACAGTATGTGAATTAAATTGCTGACTGCACTTTATACTCATTAGCATACAAACATGTATGTAGATTTTGTTTAAAAATTTGCACATATACTTTATTTACAACTCTGAGTATATTGTAAAACTTTGCATGTGACCAACACTGTCATGCCATGTGGTGATAATTTCCCCATGTCTCTAACACTGTCATGCTATGTGGTGATAATTTCCCCATGTCCCTAACACTGTCATGCTATGTGGTGATAATTTCCCCATGACCCTGACACTGTCATGCTATGTGGTGATAATTTCCCCATGATCCTGACACTGTCATGCTATGTGGTGATAATTTCCCCATGTCCCTAACACTGTCATGCTATGTGCTGATAATTTCCCCATGATCCTAACACTGTCATGTTATGTGGTGATAATTTCCCCATGACCCTAACACTGTCATGTTATGTGGTGATAATTTCCCCATGATCCTAACACTGTCATGCTATGTGGTGATAATTTCCCCATGTCCTTAACACGGTCATGCTATGTGGTGATAGTTTCCCCATGACCCTAACACTGTCATGCTATGTGGTGATAATTTCCCCATGATCCTAATACTGTCATGCTATGTGGTGATAATTTCCCCATGATCCTAACACTGTCATGCTATGTGGTGATAATTTCCCCATGATCCTAACACCGTCATGCTATGTGGTGATAATTTCCCCATGTCCCTAACACTGTCATGCTATGTGGTGATAATTTCCCCATGACCCTAACAGTGACATGCTATGTGGTGTTAATTTCCCATTGTCCCTAACACTGTCATGCTATTTGCTGATAACATTGTTTTACAGATACGAACCATTATGGAGAAAATGAGTTTCAGAGAATTCTTAAATTCGCATGTAGAGATATTCTAAAGGATCATAAGAATTTACTATTATTTGCAATGAAATCATGGCATCAATATTGAACAATTCAAAACTTCAGTTTCGATATAGATGATTGTCTTATAAAATGTTAAAGTTTTTATTTTCTTATAAAAAGGAATCTTGTTTGATAGTGTATCAACAGTTAGTCTGGCTCCTGGCTCTTTAGACATGTTTTGAGAAAAATTTGTTATTATAGAACACTTTGGAAGCCAGACTAAACAACAAAATCAAAAAGATGTAATACACAAATACTTTTGCATACCGTGCTGGTTGTTGAAACCAGTTGGAAACACATCAGTGTTTCAGATGTTGGACAGTTTGAAAATAAATGTGTTTTATTCATAATAAGAAACAACTTCATCAGAAAAGTGCTTTATTGCACCGTCTTATTCAGCTGAAGTTTCTCAAAGATGAAACATATCAGATATGGAGACACCAAATTTCTACCAAAATGTTGGAAAGTGTCCTGGAATGGATGCCAGTTTGATTAATACAGTTTATTTAGCCCTGTTTATGATACATGAGCAATACCAGGCTGGCTTGGGCCTCTTGTTTACTGCTTAATCCATGTTTGAAATCAGTTTTAAACACTGTTTACATGACTTGTTTGATGAAAGATCATGATATAATGGATACATTTAGGTATGTGATATTATGGATACATTTAGTATTGTGATATTATGGATACATTTAGCATTGTGATATTATGGATACATTTAGTATTGTGATATTATGGATACATTTAGTATTGTGATATTATGGATACATTTAGCATTGTGATATTATGGATACATTTAGGTATGTGATATTATGGATACATTTAGTATTGTGATATTATGGATACATTTAGTATTGTGATATTATGGATACATTTAGCATTGTGATGTTATGGATACCTTTAGGTATGTGATATTATGGATACCTTTAGGTATGTGATATTATGGATACATTTAGGTATGTGATATTAAGGATACATTTAGTATTGTGATATTATGGATACATTTACGTATATGATATTATGGATACATTTAGTATTGAGATATTATGGATACATTTAGTATTGTGATATTATGGATACATTTAGTATTGTGATGTTATGGATACATTTAGGTATGTGATATTATGGATACATTTAGTATTGTGATATGGATACATCCATCATTGATATGTTATGGATACATTTAACATTGTGATATTATGGATACATTTTGGTATGTGATATGATGGATACATTTAGGTATGTGATATTATGGATACATTTAGGTATTTTATATTATGGATACATTTAGTATTTTAATATTATGGATATATTTAGTATTGAGATATGGGTACATCCATATTGTGATGTTATGAATATATTTAGCATTGCTTTCTTGGCAGTAAATCACCACTTACTGTACCAAGGTATCTGGATGAATTAAAGCATGCAGTCAGAAATTGGCCAATAAGCCACATGGTTTATACAAACTCTTGCAGCTAAATTACTTTTATTAGATTTTTTACTCCTTGTAGACTTTATATTTGTAATACAGGGGGAATGTTTAGATAACTGTAGTTTATCAAGTCTGAGCTGTTTGCTTCTTAAAGAAAACCTGTCTTAAAAGTTACACATACAAGCTTAACAATATTCAGGAAGAATTTGCTCAAGGTTTTGTCTCAGGGAGTGAATTGTACCAGTTGTATGTCAGGATTGTAAATTTGTTTAACTGGACACAGTACACTTCTCCACTACACTAGGTATGTCCTGATTGTCATTGTACTCAACACAGTACACTTCTCCACTACACTAGGTATGTCCTGATTGTCATTGTACTCAACACAGTACACTTCTCCACTACACTAGGTATGTCCTGATTGTCTTTGTACTCAACACAGTACACTTCTCCACTACACTAGGTATGTTGTCCTGATTGTCATTGTACTCAACCCAGTACACTTCTCCACTACACTAGGTATGTCCTGATTGTCATTGTACTCAACCCAGTACACTTCTCCACTACACTAGGTATGTTGTCCTGATTGTCATTGTACTCAATACAGTACACTTCTCCACTACACTAGGTATGTTGCCCTGATTGTCATTGTACTCAACACAGTACACTTCTCCACTACACTAGGTATGTTGTCCTGATTGTCATTGTACTCAACACAGTACACTTCTCCACTACACTAGGTATGTTGTCCTGATTGTCATTGTACTCAACCCAGTACACTTCTCCACTACACTAGGTATGTCTTGATTGTCATTGTACTCAACACAGTACACTTCTCCACTACACTAGGTATGTTGTCCTGATTGTCATTGTACTCAACACAGTACACTTCACCACTACACTAGGTATGTTGTCCTGATTGTCATTGTACTCAACCCAGTACACTTCTCTACTACACTAGGTATGTTGTCCTGATTGTCATTGTACTCAACACAGTACACTTCTCCACTACACTAGGTATGTCCTGATTGTCATTGTACTCAACACAGTACACTTCTCCACTACACTAGGTATGTTGTCCTGATTGTCATTGTACTCAACACAGTACACTTCTCCACTACACTAGGTATGTCTTGATTGTCATTGTACTCAACACAGTACACTTCTCCACTACACTAGGTATGTTGTCCTGATTGTCATTGTACTCAACACAGTACACTTCTCCACTACACTAGGTATGTCCTGATTGTCATTGTACTCAACCCAGTACACTTCTCCACTACACTAGGTATGTCCTGATTGTCTTTGTACTCAACACAGTACACTTCTCCACTACACTAGGTATGTTGTCCTGATTGTCATTGTACTCAACCCAGTACACTTCTCCACTACACTAGGTATGTCCTGATTGTCATTGTACTCAATACAGTACACTTCTCCACTACACTAGGTATGTCCTGATTGTCATTGTACTCAACCCAGTACACTTCTCCACTACACTAGGTATGTCCTGATTGTCATTGTACTCAACACAGTACACTTCTCCACTACACTAGGTATGTCTTGATTGTCATTGTACTCAACACAGTACACTTCTCCACTACACTAGGTATGTCCTGATTGTCATTGTACTCAACACAGTACACTTCTCCACTACACTAGGTATGTCCTGATATCTATTATACACAATACATACAATTCTGCACTTCACAAATTATGTTGTTATTGTCATTATACTCAACACCCATATACTTCTCCACTCTACATATGTCAAACTCATCATTATACTAAACACAGTATACTTCTAATTAAATTTTGGGTATCAGCTGTTGTCATGAGATAGTGTGCTTTTTAGAGATTGCCAAGGCATGTATTATGTTAAAGTTGGTGGAGGCAGGTAATGACATGTGTATTTGGAATATAAGTTAGACCTGAAAGTACCAAATACTGTTAGGTGAAAGATTGAAACATTGTGAGATTCTCTGGATCTTAACTTCTCACAGATCTAATTTGTAAAACATTTTAAGAGCTCATTAGAAAAGATAATTTCTCTTTTTTTAGAATGACACCTAGGTTAGGGAAAAGTAACACTGTAATTGTGAACCATTAAAATATTGAGGGATAGCTGTGATTGATACAAACATTGTCCTATATTGTTATTAGTCTATGCTCTTAAAATAAGTAAGAGAAAAGATTGAAACCTAATAAGATTTAAAAATTTGACACATAATTTATCACTCTAGAATACAAAGTGAAAATGAAACAAAACTTACTTTTTGTGAATTAAATCCCCAAATAACAGAAACAAAAACAAGTCATCATAATTTAGCATACTGAATAAAATCTAGCAGAAATCCAAATTAAGGCCAACATTAAGGTGTTGATATGCCTGTGGTAGCCTGTATTGTGTTGCTGTACCAAGTCTTTTGTTAGAACACAGTCATATATCCATGTTTGACTTCACTATAAACACCATTCAATGGCTGTGTCCAAGAATATTATTTTTTAATGAGCATTCTATATTTCCAAAGAAAATTCACTTGAACAATTTGAAAAAATAACTTCCAGCCCAAATGAACTACTAGATTCAACAAAAATACAAACTGATTCTGTTAGATCTTAAGCATAAATGAAGAATCCTTACAGTAACAAGATTAAATTTTCCCCTACTTAACATCAGGTCACAAGTAATGTAACCCTTCTGCTAAAAAAACCCCATTACCTAATGGACAATAACCTTCAAGAAAGTTCTTAGTGTTCAGAAAATAGATGTTTGGAAAATTTCAATGACCTAAACCCAGACTTAAATAAACATATCTACTTCTAATAATATTGATCCTTATATTAAATCCATACACAGAATATTATAGTCTTTGTTTGCAGAATAAAATAAAGAAGTAAATAATTTAGTGTAGGTAAAAAATAAGCTTGGTTATGGACAAGGTTAAGTCTAACATATAGTGTTACATTATAATAGCATATAATAAACTAAACCAAATCAAAATGCAAACAAGCAAACAATTCAAATTAAATATACATAACAGTATTATATATGCAAATTAAATATACTTAACAGTATTATATATTTATTGAACGGGTCCTGGATTAGAAGGGTTTAAAGGGGCATGCATATGAAGGGTTTAAAACCTGTTGTCTTTACTCAGAACATAATATTTCAAGACTTTAATAGCATGTATTTGACTTTTAAATGCAGAAGACTTAGTCACCTTATAAGACGAAACAGGATAGACCACATTTTATTATGTTAAATATTCAGTTAATTGCTTTCTTGATGGCATGAAATAAGGAATAGTTGGGTTTCTCAGACAAAAACAGTGTCTGCATTTGTTAAGAATGTAAAGCTAGTGGTAATGTATGCCACCTTTGTCCAGAGAATCATGAGGTATGAATAGATGTGAAGTCACTGCCAGATAACTAGGACTGATGAATAGAGTGACTTGCTTCCAGAGAAATATGAGTGATTAGGTGTGAAATCAATTTTGGAAGAATCATGAGTGATGAATAGAGTGACTTGCTTCCAGAGAAATATGAGTGATTAGGTGTGAAATCAATTTTGGAAGAATCATGAGTGATGAATAGAGTGACTTGCTTCCAGAGAAATATGAGTGATTAGGTGTGAAATCAATTTTGGAAGAATCATGAGTGATGAATAGAGTGACTTGCTAACAGAGAAATATGAGTGATTAGGTGTGAAATCAATTTTGGAAGAATCATGAGTGATGAATAGGTGTTATTATAAGTCTTTGCTCTTAAAATATGTAACAGAAAAGAGTGAAGACAACAAGCTTTGTAAAATTTAACAAATAATTTATTTCCCTAGAATACAAAGAGAAAAATGAGAAAAAAAGAATTTACATTATTGCAAATTAAATCCAAAAATAATCCAAGAATTAAAGACACAAGTCCTAGCAATAAAATATCCCGAATAAAATTAAGTTCAAACACCAAAGAGATGCAAAACTGAAGGCAATGATGTGTCTGTTATGGTCTGTGATGGGTTGATGTGTAAAAAATCTCTTGTTGAATCATAAAAATGTTATTCCAGGTTTTAATTCAGTACAAATTCAAGTGAATGTCTTCATCCAAGAATTTTATCAGAATGCTTTTGTATTTCCAGAGAAAAGAATCACTTGAATTCAATAATATGAATAAATTTTATTTTAGCCCAAACTGGTCACAACATAATACAACTTAAAGTGCTAGAAGTTAAAGCACAATTGGTAAAATCCTCACAGTCACAAGATAATATAGTTCTTTGCTTGATCTCAAGGTCACAATTATCATTTTCTAAAAACACCCATTACCTAATTGAAAATAACAGTCTAGAATGATCTAATGAGACTCGTTTATTTACAACATAATGGCCTATAATGCTCACTTGGGAATTTCCAACAGCCTGACTATGATCAACATATTTTTTACCAGAATAATAATTGGGTTAATGAGCTCATGCACATGGAGAATAATTATTAGTTGTTTACATAAATGAAATAAAAGCAAAAGTCAGGTCAAGCAGAAATTCAATTTCGGACAAGGTCAAGTCCAGCAAACATTGTTACATTACAATAACATGCAGTGAAACTTAAAACATTAATACTAACAGACAAACAAATAAATTAAGTACACATAACAGTGTTAATTCACTTTCATAGGATCATGAATAGTTGTCCTAATGTTCTGTAACAAAAAGAAGGTAAACCAACAAATGTAATAAAATCAACATTTTTTTATTTCTCTCAATTACAAAGTGAAATTTAAGTGGAACTTAAAACATTGTGAAAAAAATCCAAAATAATCCTAAATGTTTTGTCACAAGTTAAGAAGCTTAGAATGTTCCTAATGAATCCCACTAATCTTGACTGCCCTGATGTACCATAATGATATAATCCAGAATGCCTTTGAATAAATCTTCAGCAATACCAAGGTAGTGTTTTAGGCCATAAAGTTACTGAGTACTTTGTAATTTTAGTGAATAATTTAAAAACATAAATTCCTCTCAAATCACAGCTGAACTCCATTATAAACTAAGATGACAGTTTTCCAAAGACTGATATTGAATTGTTTGCTTAGCCAGATTTATATACACACTGTCACATAACCCATGATGCATTTGTATTTTCTGGAAGATGTATGATTTCTTATGCAAATATTCACTAATTTGTAAGGAAGTTTGTGTCTTAAAATCCAAGTAAGCATCATAAAAAATCAGGTAGGCACAACCCTCAGCCTTACCAATAGTCAAAGCAGACAAAACTTTACCCTCAACCACAAAAGTCACGCATTCAATGTAAATTAATATACATAAAAAGTGTGAAGTTATTTCCAGAAAATCATAAGTAATGAATAGGTATGAATTCATTTCAAGAGAATTATTAGTCATGAATAGGTGTGAAATCATTTCCAGAATCATTACTCATAAATAGGTGTGAAGTCATTCCCAGAAAAGCATGACTCATAAATAGCCATGAAGTCACTTAAAGATAATCATGTTTCATGAATAGGTGTGAAGTCACTTCAAGATAATCATTATTCATGAATATGTGTGAAGTCACTTCAAGAATCATTTTTCATGAATAGGTGTGAAGTCACTTCAAGAAAATCATGATTCATGGATAGGTGTGAAGTCATTCAAGATAATAATTATTCATGAATATGTGTGAAGTCACTTTAAGATAGGCATCATTCATGAATAGGTGTGAAATCATTTCTAGAATCATTACTCATAAATAGGTGTGAAGTCATTCCCAGAAAAGCATGATTCATAAATAGCCATGAAGTCACTTAAACATAATCATGTTTCATGAATAGGTGTGAAGTCACTTCAAGATAATCATTATTCATGAATAGGTGTGAAGTCACTTCAAGAATCATTATTCATGAATAGGTGTGAAGTCATTCAAGATAATCATTATTCATGATTTGGTGTGAAGTCACTTCAAGAAAATCATGATTCATGGATAGGTGTGAAGTCATTCAAGATAATCATTATTCATGAATATGTGTGAAATCACTTCAAGATACTAATTCATGAATATGTGTGAAGTCACTTTAAGATAGGCATCATTCATGAATAGGTGTGAAATCATTTCTAGAATCATTACTCATAAATAGGTGTGAAGTCATTCCCAGAAAAGCATGATTCATAAATAGCCATGAAGTCACTTAAAGGTAATCATGTTTCATGAATAGGTGTGAAGTCACTTCAAGATAATCATTATTCATGAATAGGTGTCAAGTCACTTCAAGAATCATTATTCATGAATAGGTGTGAAGTCATTAAAGATAATCATTATTCATGATTTGGTGTGAAGTCACTTAAAGATAATCATTATTCATGAATATGTGTGAAGTCACTTGAAGATAGGCATCATTCATGAATTGGTGTGAAGTCACTTTAGATAGGCTTCATTCATGATTTGGTGTGAAGTCACTTCAAGATAGGTATCATTCATGATTTGGTGTGAAGTCACTTCAAGATAATCATCATTCATAAATAGGTCTGAAGTCACTTCAAGATAATCATTATTCATGAATATGTGTGAAGTCACTTGAAGATAGGCATCATTCTTGAATAGGTCTGAAGTCACTTCAAGATAATCATCATTCATGAATATGTGTGAAGTCACTTCAAGATAGGCTTCATTCATGATTTGATGTGAAGTCACTTCAAGATGGGCATCATTCATGAATAGGTATGAAGTCACTTGAAGATAGGCATCATTCATGAATAGGTATGAAGTCACTTGAAGATAGGCTTCATTCATGATTTGGTGTGAAGTCACTTCAAGATAATCATCATTCATGAATAGGTCTGAAGTCACTTCAAGATAATCATCATTCATGAATATGTGTGAAGTCACTTCAAGATAGGCTTCATTCATGATTTAGTGTGAAGTCACTTCAAGATAGGCTTCATTCATGAATAGGTGTGAAGTCACTTCAAGATAGGCTTTATTCATGAATAGGTGTGAAGTCACTTGAAGATAGGCTTCATTCATGAACAGGTGTGAAGTCACTTGAAGATAGGCATCATTCATGAATTGGTGTGAAGTCACTTCAAGATAGGCATCATTCATGAATAGGTGTAAAGTGACTTCAAGATAATCATCATTCATGAATAGGTGTGAAGTCACTTTAAGATAAGCATCATTCATGAATAGGTATGAAGTCACTTCAAGATAATCATCATTCATGAATAGGTCTGAAGTCACTTCAAGATAATTATCATTCATGAATATGTGTGAAGTCACTTCAAGATAGGCTTCATTCATGATTTGGTGTGAAGTCACTTCAAGATAGGCATCATTCATGAATAGGTGTGAAGTCACTTCAAGATAGGCTTTATTCATGAATAGGTGTGAAGTCACTTCAAGATAGGCTTCATTCATGAACAGGTGTGAAGTCACTTGAAGATAGGCATCATTCATGAATTGGTGTGAAGTCACTTGAAGATAGGCATCATTCATGAATAGGTGTAAAGTGACTTCAAGATAATCATCATTCATGAACAGGTGTGAAGTCACTTCAAGATAATCATCATTCATGAATAGGTCTGAAGTCACTTCAAGATAGTCATCATTCATGAATAGGTATGAAGTCACTTGAAGATAGGCATCATTCATGAATAGGTGTGAAGTCATTTTATAAAGTTAACAATAAGACAATTTTGACTTTTATTCATGCAAATTTGATCCTTGTAAAGTTGTAGATGTTTATCATTGCAAACTTGGCAGCATCAGACTATTACAGTACAAGCATTTTTTTATCAGCACCATTTCACATTTCATTTCCACTGTTGCTTACATACAAACAAACCCCATCCTATTTTTGATTTTCAGAATAAAAAATTATTTCAATTAATTTGACACATTACACAGCTTCTCTTTGAAATTGATTGGCGCTCCAAGAACTTTAAGCCCTAAACTGAATGCTTGATGACAGCAAGCTAATTAAAATCTTCAGAATCAGGTTTTTGAGCTAATTCTGGGTTGCTCCATGAAGGATATTGATGCCACACATTATTTACATCAATTTCATGTACAAACTTGCTGTAGCAGGCATCTCTGTAAGACATTCAACAAAATGTCTTTTTACAGTCACAGGACACAGCTTAATAATTTAATTGAAAATTAACCTCCATATAACAGCCATCACTGCATTAACCAATTTGTAATTAATCCCAAAGTGGCTCTCTTATACAGGTTTCATTGTGGAGTAGTTTTAATTAAAAGCAAGATGCATGAAATGCCCTGTAGAAAGTCATTTCCCCCCATCAGGATGGTCCATTATCGATACATTTGTATAATTATTTGCATTGTAGGTAGTAGTTGTTGTTCTGGGCCTTAGTGCCATTTTTCAGCACATGATAGGCTATACATGGCATCCATTATTAATGGTGGAAGAAGAAGCCAGGAAATCCTGGAAAAAAACACAGACCAACGAGAAGATACTGGCAGGCTTTCTCACATCCACATTCACCGAATCTTAGACTTGAACCCACACAGAGGTGAGATGGCAGTGATCCATAATGTACCGTGCTTCAGACCATTCAACCATAGGGGTGGGAGAGAGATTTAATGTAACTTTGGTGACTTGACAAAATAAATAACATAATATTTTGGGAGCATAAAATTAAAGTTGATTCAGCAATAAAAGTAATTTTAGCTGAAAAAAAAATATTATGGTTAAAATTATGTGATGAAATGTATATATGATCGAAATGCCAATAAGTGTCTTGATGGACAGGTCATCAAGTTTATTAGGGAGGGATAGGTACCCATCCTTTGATAAGAACCATGTTTATGCAAAGAATGTATTACCATGGAGTGAATAGACCTATCTATGTTATGCTAATGATGCAGTTACCAACATATGTACCCATTACCAACATATGTACCCATTACCAACATATGTATCCATTACCAACATATGTACCCATTACCAACATATGTACCCATTACCAACATATGTATCCATTGCCGACATATGTACCCTTTACCAACATATGTATCCATTACCAACATATGTACCCATTACCAACATATGTACCCATTACCAACATATGTACCCATTACTGACATATGTATATGTTACCTTTAATTAAATGTTTGTATTGTGTTAACATATTCCATTTTACTGGCAGTGCTTCATGGTGTGTGTGTGTGTGTGTGTGTGTGTGTGTGTGTGTGTGTGATAAAACCTCATGTTGGAATAAAAAGACATAATTCATTTCACTAGTGTTTATTGCATACATCTTTTCATTAGAATTGGTAGAATTTTAATTTGCTCATTGGTAATCCACTGATATATAACTGCTAAAATTAAAAGATGAACTAACATATAATGATGCAAACAAAATGTAATTTACAATATTAAAGATATCATTTTGTCAGCTATCCTGCTGTACCATAAGACAATAGTTTGTTGGTATGCTAGCTCTCCTAATGGTAGCAGATAATCAGGATGAAAATGGCATCTTTGGTTGCAAACTTCTTAAACAGCCTGTTATGTGAGTTACTCAGATTCAGTTGAACTACTAGTTTCCACATCCATTAGTCAATTAGTAATTCAGTCTTTGAATCAAAGCCTGTAAACTGGACTAATAATGGGTATCAAAAACCAGTAACTTCTGTAGATTTTATCATTAAGAATGGGAAAGCTAATGAGAAAATATGATGCCAGTCTACAAATAGCAGACACAAGATAAAAGGCATAATACAAAATGTTTTCTGTTTCTTGGTAATTTGGATGTAATGATACATCAGAAAAAAATGAATATTACTATATAGTTTTCTGTTTAATGTGTAATAATTTTAATTTACCTTATATGCATGTGTTTAATATGTAATAATTTTAATTTTACCTTATATGCATGTATTTAATTTGTAATAATTTTAATTTTACCTTATATGCATGTGTTTAATTTGTAATAATTTTAATTTTACCTTATATGCATGTATTTAATTTGTAATAATTTTAATTTCACCTTATATGCATGTGTTTAATTTGTAATAATTTTAATTTTACCTTATATGCATGTATTTAATTTGTAATAATTTTAATTTTACCTTATATGCATGTATTTAATTTGTAATAATTTTAATTTTACCTTATATGCATGTGTTTAATTTCTAATAATTTTAATTTTACCTTATATGCATGTGTTTAATGTTTAATCATCGCTGTTAACTGTATTATTGTGCAATGGTCTTTGTTACAATATGCTTCTGTATAATGTGAAAAAACCTGTTACATATATTCTTGTGCATAACTTGTAATAATCTGTTACCAAATACAATATATGTTTGTGTGTATTGTGTAATAATCTGTAACCATATACAATATAATCTTGGGTGTAATAATGTGTAATAATCTGTTACCATATATGCTTGTGCTTAATGTGTAATAAACTGTTACTGTGAATGTATGTGTAATGTGTAACTTTGAACAGTGTAGAACAAAAACTATCTTTGGAATTTATGCCAGCTGTTCTGGGTCTGCATTGCATATGCTTAACATGGTTCCAGTGGTTAACAGTATAGAGCCAGCTATCTTACTGCTGATATACCAGCAGATCTTGGTCCATGTTTTTTATGTTTAACATGGTCCAGCTGTGAACAGTATAAAACCACCATGTTTTATATGTGCAACATGGTCCAGCTGTGAACAGTGTAAAACCACAATGATTATTGCAGATAATCTGGATCACTATTCATTAAAAGTCAATAGTTGAGAGTCATCTATTAATAGATATAACACCTGCAGATCTGGGTTTATGTTGTGTGTTCTTAATATACATCATGTGTCAATAGCATGAACTCAGATATCTATGTACAGATATATGTATGCATAGATATTCTGGTACATTGTGTATATCATTATGTACAGATATTTGTATGCATGGATATACATGGCATTTATCATTATGTACATATATTTGTATGCATGCATATACATGGCATATATCATTATCTACAGATATTTGTATGCATGCATATACATGGCATTTATCATTATGTACATATATTTGTATGCATGGATATACATGGTGTTTATCATTATGTACAGATATTTGTATGTATGGATATATATATATATATATATATATATATATATATATATATATATATATATATATATATATATATATATATATGGCATTTATCATAATGTACAGATATTTGTATGCATAGATATACATGGTGTTTATCATTATTTACAGATATTTGTATGCATGGATATACATGGCATTTATCATTATGTACATATATTTGTATGCATAGATATGCATGGTCTTGTCATTATGTACAGCTATTTATATGCATGCATATACATAGCATTTATCATTATGTACAGATATTTGTATGCATGGTGTGTATCATTAGGTACAAATACTCTCCATAACACATTATTCTTAGAAAAGATAAGTCACTTGGCATTGTCAGGAAAATGCATAAATTAAAATTAAGGGGCAAAATGTGTGCTACTAGTGGATATTCTATGAAGTTGAAAAAACCATGGTTATATGGTTAAGGAGGCAGTAGTATATGTTGATTATGTACACAATAGGTGTACAGTTAAAGATGCTGTTTTTATGTTGATACATGTATATGCACGATTGTACAGTTAGAGGCTGTATTTTATGTTTATATGTACACAATTGATGTACAGTTATAAAGGCTGTATTTTATGTTATGTACACAAATGGTGTATAGTTAAAGAGGCTGTGTTTTATATTGATGTTATTTGCACAATTAGTTGTACAGTTATTGGCTGTATATTATGTTGATGTTTTACATACAATTTGGTGCACTATTAAAGAGGTTGTATGTTGATGTTACACACACACACACACATCCAGCCAGCCATACATACATACATACATACATACATACATACATACATACATACATACATACATACATACATACATACATACATACATACATACATACATACATACATACATACATACATACATACATACATACATACATACATACATACATACATACATACATACATACATACATACATACATACATACATACATACATACATACATACATACATAGATACATACATACATACATACATACATACATACATACATACATACATACATACATACATACATACATACATACATACATACATACATACATACATACATACATACATACATACATACATACATACATACATACATACATACATACATACATACATACATACATACATACATACATACATAGTGCTGGTTTTGGAAATCAACAGTTTCGTTCATCCATACATGCACACATTAACAGAGCTGTTTGGGAATGAACAGTTTCATTGATATGTAAGTCAAAAGACAGACTCAATTTGATGACAAATGGGTTTTTGTATTGTGGCCTTTTATTGCTTAGCTCATTATAGCTTAAACCTGTAAATGTCTGATTCAAAGTCAGTTTTATGTTAAGAGCCTTGTGCATTTTTAGGGAACATAAAGACCCATATGTTTGGCTTGCTACACTTCACTCAGCTTATAAATACTGTTTGATTTTATGTAGATTTAATGTAGATTTTTACAAGCTGGTGGGTGTTTGGATTAAAGGAGGAAATCTCATTCTTATGGATATCATTGAGGCAGTAATTGGGCCAGCTAGTTTCTCTCCTAACTGTTGGGCAACATATGTTATGGAGTTGTTTTGGTAGACGAAAGTGGCATTAGGCTGTATTTGGTATTTTTATTGCATGTGCACTGTTGCCCTTGATGCAAATAGGTCTATTGGTAGGGGTTTGCAAATAGGTCTATGGGTAGGGGTTTGCAAATAGGTCTATGGGTAGGGGTTTGCAAATAGGTCTATTGGTAGGGGTTTGCAAATAGGTCTATTGGTAGGGGTTTGCAAATAGGTCTATGAGTAGGGGTTTGCAAATAGGTCTATGGGTAGGGGTTTGCAAATAGGTCTATGGGTAGGGGTTTGCAAATAGGTCTATGGGTAGAGGCTTGCAAATAGGTCTATTGGTAGGGTTTGCAAATAGGTGTATTGGTAGGGGTTTGCAAATAGGTCTATGGGTAGGGGTTTGCAAATAGGTCTATGGGTAGGGGTTTGCAAATAGGTCTATTGGTAGGGGTTTGCAAATAGGTCTATTGGTAGGGGTTTGCAAATAGGTCTATGAGTAGGGGTTTGCAAATAGGTCTATGGGTAGGGGTTTGCAAATAGGTCTATGGGTAGGGGTTTGCAAATAGGTCTATGGGTAGAGGCTTGCAAATAGGTCTATTGGTAGGGTTTGCAAATAGGTGTATTGGTAGGGGTTTGCAAATAGGTCTATGGGTAGGGGTTTGCAAATAGGTCTATGGGTAGGGGTTTGCAAATAGGTCTATGAGTAGGGGTTTGCAAATAGGTCTATTGGTAGGAGTTTGCAAATAGGTCTATGGGTAGGGGTTTGCAAATAGGTCTATGAGTAGGGGTTTGCAAATAGGTCTATGGGTAGGGGTTTGCAAATAGGTCTATGGGTAGGGGTTTGCAAATAGGTCTATGGGTAGGGGTTTGCAAATAGGTCTATGGGTAGGGGTTTGCAAATAGGTCTATGGGTAGAGGCTTGCAAATAGGTCTATGGGTAGGGGTTTGCAA
Source organism: Potamilus streckersoni (assembly GCA_016746295.1). NCBI lineage: Eukaryota > Metazoa > Mollusca > Bivalvia > Unionida > Unionidae > Potamilus > Potamilus streckersoni. Next base: position 858,388 of record JAEAOA010001044.1, on the reverse strand, counting down.
ATAGGTCTATGGGTAGAGGCTTGCAAATAGGTCTATGGGTAGAGGCTTGCAAATAGGTCTATGGGTAGAGGCTTGCAAATAGGTCTATTGGTAGGGGTTTGCTAGTCATTCAAGTGGTAGATGTTTATGTTGGTGAAGTTCTACACAGCTAGTCATTCAGGAAATAGATGCTTGTGGTCAGGTATTACAGTATTTATGAGTTCTGTCTCACTCATTGTGTTGACTCAAGTTCTGATTAACATTTTAGTGTATTTTGTTCTACAGTCACATATTCATTTCATTACTTTTAATATCAGGCACTACTACTTTTGTTATATATATATATATATATATATATATATATATATATATATATATATATATATATATATATATATATATATATATTCTAGTTGTGTGAATTTAATTAGCTTTTGTTTTGGATTACCTACTGACATTTATCTACATACTCTGATTGGCCCTACTTATTTTCCAGGGATTCTCAATAAAAACCTGCAGATGTAGGTACCACAGGAAAGGTCTTGCTTATTGGCCTTCCTGCAGCAGCAGTTGTTTACAAAGGTCTGGAAAATTGAACTTAGCATATCCCCAGATAGATAATCCAAGTCTGATGATTACTGCTCTGGCTACACATAGCACATAAAATTCATCTGTTTGTGATGGTCAGTTTTGTATGTGGCTTATAAAACTGAACCCTTGAGGAGGGGACCTGCCTACCACTAATCTTACCATTCTAAGCCTTATACATAATGCTCCTGGAAAGAAATCAATCATGACTTTGGAGGAGAGGTGTTTGTGTTGTTGGGCTTTTAACAATTGTAGTCATATGGCTATGTGTGGAGTGTGGTTTGCAAGGATGTCGAGCACTGAGCACTGGAGCATCATGCCACAAACATGTAGCATCATGTCCCACCCTATCACATTGTACTAACAAAAGACTGACCAGTCCTAACACTAACCTTTTAATGCTGACACCAAATGAGGAAATTGCAAGTTCCATTTATATAAGTCTTTGGTATGACTTGGCTGGGTAGATGTTCTAACCCCGTAAGAACAGACCCATGTGTATGTGTGTGTGTACAGTATACAAAGTGGTTACAAGTATTTATGTGATTTATTATTTTAGCAGTTAGAAAAGTTTATATAATAAGCCATTATTAGGGAGATTAAGTTTTGGAAGAAGATGGAAATGAAGCCTTTTGAAAATGTTATGGAGATTGATTTATTTTACAGATTTGTCTTTTGAAAAAACTAATACAGCTGTCCCTTCCAGTTTATTTGTTGACTGGTACACTGACCAATTTAATTGTTGACTGGTATACTGACCAGTTTATTTGTTGACTGGTATACTGACCATTTCAGAAGAGGTTATAACTATTATGTGGCCGTAATATTTTCTGTATGTGTTATAAATTATTTTCTGTGTTAATTATTATTTTCTATCTGTATTATAAATTATTTAATCTATGGTATGGACTTTGGTCTGGACTCCTAGGGTTTTGGTTATTATTGTAACCAATTATTCATTGGATTTGTTTTTTTGGCAGACACAGTGTATATTGAATAATGTGGATTTCTTGTAAATGTTAGTTTTAGATTTTGTTTTAGCTGCTATGTAAGTTTCATTTCTTTCAAATATACATATTTACCTGTAAGATTATGATGGACGAATTAATTTTATGCCAATTAATACATACCATGTAGCACTTGTCGGTAAATGTCATGTTGGATTTTAGGCAATTGGTAAAGACCACATAGCACTTATCTGTAAATGTCATGATTGATTTTAGGCCATTTGGCATAAAGCACATAGCACTTGTATGTAAATGATGGATTTTAGGCTATTGGTACAGAACACATAACACTTGTCTCTAAATGTCATGATGGATTTTAGGCTATTGGTACAGAACACATAACACTTGTCTGTAAATAATGGATTTTTGGCCATTGGAACAGACCACATAGCACTTGTCTGTACATGTTATGATGGATTTTAGGCCATTGGTACAAACAACATAGCACTTGTCTGTAAATGTCATGATGGATTTTAGGCTATTGGTACAGATAATTACATTGCACTTGTCTGTAAATGATAGATTTTAGACCTTATGACACTGTTCATTTTTTGCCAACTTTTAGTTTCATTGTTGTGCAACAAAATTTACAAATAATTTTGTAAAATATTTCTGTCCCATTCTTTTCTTCTGTAGATATAAATCAGGCTTACAGCAGTTCTTGATAATGTCATGTCATTTTCAGAAGCTATCCATGTTTCTTTTGGTAATTTACAGTTTTCTTTTGATTCATTGCTTAAAAATGTTTATCCTCTCCTCTCTGATAGGTTTGCTATCAAACTGATGTAAAACATTTTGGAGGAAGATAAGTGTCTGTCCTAATGACTTTATCCTTTTAATAGGTGTGGAGAATAACACTTACATACATAATTATTTTATGAAACTATGTATCTATACATTATCCCCCTCTGGGCAGACTTTAAATGTTAAGTTACTTCTTACCATACTGAATTCATTTACAAAAATTATGTTTTGGACTATCAACCAAATAATGTCTTTTAACATTCTGTTACATATTAAAGTTGTCTACATCTCTGAAAAGAGGTGGAGTTTTTAAATGGAGTGGGAAGGCATCAGTCTAGCCTAATATTATGTAAGGTTTTGATTATCACTTCTACTGCCATATCTATCCATAAATGAACCATGATTGTCATTTAACTTTACACACATGCATTGCTATCTATGTTGGTAAGACCTTTTTTAGAGATGAACTTGGTCTTTTGAACCTTCTGTAACAAAAAAGTTAAAACATTTAAACTGGTACATTTGTCTAGGGACATACAGTTAAACCTTTCAGACTGGTACTGTTGTGTAGGGGCAGTTAGTTAAACCTTTCAGACTGGTACTGTTGTGTAGGGACAGTTAGTTAAACCTTTTAGACTGGTAGTGTTGAGTAAGGACATACAGTTAAACCATTTACACTGATAGATTTATGTAGGGACATACATACAGTTAAACCTTTTAGAACAGTAGTTTGTATAGGGACACAAGTTAAAGTATTTTGATTGGTACATTTGATTGTGAATTCTTTTTTTATATTGGACAATTTGTTTGTCTTGTCCATCACATCATTTTCTCTTTCTTTTCATATTACGGAAGGTAATTGTTTTGCTCTTTCAGAAAAATATTTGCTCTTGGACACATTATTGGAGTACAAGTTGAAAACCATTCTTCATATATAGGTGGGAACAAAATAAAATACAAAATTCTGCCCTATTGATCCTTGTTTGGTAATATCTTTTTTATACAGTTGTAGAAGAAGCATCTATTCTTTTTAAAGGCAGATATGTGTGTTAAGATTATGAGAATTGGGGTGCAAATTAAATATGGCTGAAAATGGTAACCAGCAAGAGCTAATATGTGTGTACTGCTCTCACCCCCACCCACCCACCAAGAATGTAGAATGGGCACATCCATCTTTGCTAGCCAAAGTTCTGAATACCTTGTCTACACTCTGATGGAGGATCGAACTGTTATATCAGTGGTTTGTCCTAGCAACATCTATTCGATTTTATGTGTTGCTTCCCTTTGTATGTAATTCCAACTAACTAGTAGGGTGGTACATTGTACATTGTACTACACCCCTACCATCTTTTTACTGTCCAGCAGCATAGTTTTCATATGCAAATAGCCTTGCCCCAGGTGAGGAGTTCGGAGGTAAGGAACCCCTTTGTGCATCCACCATGGCTTAATGAGTCAGGGATGTACACCTCTGGTAACTAACTGCCTGATAGTGTTTTTATCAGTCAAAAGTTTGGAGTGACATTGCAGCATTAATGTAAAACCAGTTGATGAAAAGAATTATGTATATGTTGTGGAATTAGTCCACAAATCTGCATCACATATTTTGCTCATATTTAGACTTTAAATATTGCCCTTGGGCCAAGGACTTGGAGTAAAAGTACCATACCTAAAATTTGTGCTATCAGCAGAACATTTACACAGCTTTTCACTATATGGCTTCATTTAATGGAAGATGAAGAAGAGCACATTATGTAAAAGACATGATTGTATTTGAAACTAACAATTAACCAGTAAAATTGAAATTAGCTTTCTTACACGTGTGTGTTGATCAGAAAATATATTTAGCTTGATTTACATGGATAATGTAGAAATGCCTGAAGAAATAGACCATGGAAGTACCCTGACACACATTTTAACTTTTGGTACAAAATTTCAAAGAAAAGAGACAGATGATAATACTATTGTTTTGTTGTTAAATTTTGATGATCTTTTCATGAGATATCATGGAATATATATATCCACAAGATATCAATAATAAAATGATGTATCCGCAAGATATCACATAATAATGAGATTGAATTAAATTTCAAGACATGCTATATCGGCAATATAAACTGACTCATTTGATGGTGCACTGCCATGTGATGTTACCAAGATCTTTTGATAACAAATAAAAAAAAGATTAAATCTTTTTAAAATCTGTGCTCCAACTTTTATGAGACTGTATTTATTTCTTATGGATGTTTGACTGGTGTTTTTGTGTGTATCTCTGTGTTATAGACATTTAACTTGTTCAAGACATTTTAATTAGAGGAATGCACAGAATGAAAAGCTTGGTCAAAGTCTTGGAAAAGTTTGGACTTTAAATTTAATTTTCTTACCAGTCTTAAGATTTCTTTTAACATGTATGAACCCATAACAATGTCATGTTTATTACCACCTTCACCCCCTGTCCATCAGCTGCATTTGTACATGGGAATTTTAGAACCAGTCACATCTTATATTTTAACATTTGATCACTATCTCCAGCAATATGGCTGTACACACATGGACAGACACACCTATGGACGGACAATACACACATGGACAGAAAGAAACATCCATGCATCAGTATATTTAGTAATTTAGCAAAGTATTTGTTTATCGGGGACTTATGACTTGAAATTTGTTACATACAGTAGAATATTTGGTTATATTTGTTGGAGGGATACAGAATACTTGGAGATACATAGCTCAGAATTTTGGGGAAGAAATAAACAATGGCTCATTCCATGCTTGCGTGTACTAATGATTGCCCAATGCTAAATTTTTATCTTTGTAACTGATAGTGTTAACTGCCAGTATAGGCTGGCTATGTGCGAGGCTTGAAATGATATTTGTATTGGCCTTGTTTTAGGTTGACCAATCAGTACCAACAGCTGGGATTAAAGAGCAAGTAGCAACTCCTACAGGCAGCTAGTGGAGAAAAGGCACAGCATTACAGCGTTACAGTTAGTCTTGTATGAGAGACAGTTATGTTTGGATCAGGCAGTCGTCGTACATTGGGCTGAACTGCTATCATATTCTCTACAATATTTATTCCTTAATTCTGTTCACAGGATAAAAAAAAATAATTGTCAGTTTCGTGGTATTCTGTTGTGGAAGTATATTGGGATTACATTCATAGTGGCTTCTCACTTCATCTTAAAGGAATATCATTGTAAGAATCAAGTGGATATGTGTTGATGGATAATAAATACCACATCGTATCAGAGGTAGGTAGTACAGTGTAATTAGATTATGCTTTTGTTCGTACAATTTATTGTTGTTGTTATTATTATTATTATTATTATTATTATTATTATTATTATTATTATTAATGGTTTTTCACTAGGATTCATAACATAACGTGAAATTTATTCATGCCACCTTGTCATGATGCCATTGAATTTTATCAGGGTTTAGTTCTCAGCATCCTAATGTTGAAGTGGCATAATTGTAAAATAGCCCGAATTGCAACATTTTTTTTTTAAACCTTTGTCTTGAAGATTTACAAAGTCCTACCACATTTACTTGATTGCTATGAGGATTATGGATCATAAAACTTTATATTTTATTCATAAAAAAGTCAATACAATTTATCACTGACGGAATTTAAGTTCACCCACAAAGGTTTTATTTATGCAGAATTTTCCATGATTTGTTAGCATCTTACAGGAATAAGTCATGGTTTTCTCGCATAAACAAATCCATTGTTTGCATCCTAAGTGAGCAAGTAAATTGTTTGTATCCTACATGAATAAGTCCATTGTTTGTATCCTACGTGAATAAGTCTATTGTTTGTATCCTACATGAATAAGTCCATTTGTTTGTATCCTTCATGAATAAGGCCATTGTTGGTTTGTATCCTACATGAATAAGTCCATTGTTTGTTTGTATCCTACATGAATAAGTCCATTGTTTGTATCCTACATGAACAAGTTCATGGTCTGTTGGTATCTTACATGCATGCTTCCACTGTCTCGGGGTTTTTTTTTTGGGTTGTTATTATGGTTTGTTATGATCTTCATAAATCGACAGAAGATATTTATTTCAAAACCAGCAAATAATAAACTTAAATTTTGTTCTTTTAAGCATTTACTTGTATATTTCTGATTGGTTGATTTTTGATGGTTTGGTTTTTGTCACAATAGAAATTACAGCACATTTTTGTCTGTATAATGTAATGCTGATGAAATGGGAACAAAGTGCCTGTCAGATGATCCTGGCAGGGTATTGAACATGTGAATTTTGTATTATAAGTCTTAAGTTCTACGAACAAAGCTTCTGTGCCTTCTATATGAATGAAATGGAATGAATGTGCTACAATTTTATGTAAGAGTTGGGAGACTGCAGTCTTGTTTGTACCCATCCTGCCAAGTACAATGTATCAGTATCTCAAATCTATTACCAAACCCTTTCGAAGGCGTTCTGTATATTGCCTGTTGGAATATAGCAGTATGGATTGCTTTCATGGATGCACTGATTGTGTGTACAACAGCCCACATTGCCACAGCATGCATCTTGCGGCATCATTTCGATTCCCTTACAAACCTTGTATATTCAAGATAAAAAGGCACCATGTAGGATGAAAGGCAAAATAAAACTTGAAATTCCCTGGTTTATAGTGAAAGATTAAATAATGAAGTTTAACTGCAGTCATGCATATTGCTGTCAAAAAGAATTGCAGTTATTCTTGCAAAAAAGACTGTTCTGATTTACAGATCATTTTGTATGATGCCCCAAAGATTGTCATTTGATTAAGAGCATTTCCGGAAAATATATTCAAAATGCAACGTCCATTATAGAATCATGGGTGCCCGGTTTGGGTTGTGCACATAAATTCCGACAAGTTTAATCATGCAAATGAAGCAGAAAATATGTCACAAGATTATGTTCAAAACTTTTAATAAATATTAGCTTTAGTTTCAGACTGCTTCTTGTGCAAACTCTCCTGGCAGCGACTGTCTGAGCCCTCCCTCCCCCCCCCCCGCAAAACATCATGCAGGTGTCCATGTAGAGAATTAAAATATCACAGCATTCGTATTACCAGTATGCCAGAACTTTCATATACAGATACTTTCCGTGCTTGTACCAATTTTTATTAATACAGTCAAATATTTTATTTTGTGGTGCACATTATGAGTGAAATTGAATGAAAGTCAGCACTGGTCAAATGTTTCATCATCACTGTATTAGAACGAAACATGTGCCTAACAGAACATGACTGTTGAATGTCAAAACTGACTATTCTGGAAATGGTTTTAGAAATATGAAATTATATATTAATGACTGACTTTTTAACTTTAACAATAACCACATGATCAATATCAGCTTATGAAAACTGAAAGTCATTCACAGTTTTTACTTGTTTGTGTATCAGTTTGTGTGTCTGTTTATAGCTGGATCTATTTGTTTATAAAAGATAACAAAGATGGTTGAAATTTTTATTGTTTTACATGACAAAATTAATGTGGAAAGGTTACAAATTAGGTCTTGTGCAGTTATAACATAATATGATGTATTATGATATCCTTGTATGAATTTTTGTGAGAAGAACAATGTTGTTCATGGCAGTTTGTGTGGAATAGTCCTATAGGACAGCAGGATAACTATATTGAAAGCAATTTGACAAATGCTTGTGACAGTGTTTTTCCCTACTATCTCCTGCTGTGGGTGAATGGTTTCCAGATTCAAGCTGTTAATTAGATTAAATTGATTATTCACATTTTTCTGTCTTATAACTAATTGACTTGCATAAATAGTTGTTCAACCAACTAGTACAAGGTCCTCATTATTTATTTATACTGATGGAATTAACTGGTATCAGGGCATGTAATTATAACAGTGTAATCAGTCTCAGGCAGTTACCAACTTGTACATAATTTATAGAAAGTAACATACCTTAGGTTATCACAATGTATAATTTATTAGGTTAGATGAGGATTTTAATTGTTTTTCCAATGTCACAGGACTGAAAATAATGGCATTAAATTTTTGAGACCTAATGGTGGCCAAATAATGACTACCACTTTTCAGGGCCACAGTAACTTCCTATGTATTGTTTATTTGTTACCCTCATGCTGAGTTTAAGAAGGAAAAGGCTCCAGGACATGCACACAATTTTGTCATTTATCAATTTTGTAATTTCTAAACCAGTTGTTCCCGGGGTGGGTGGGTTACCTAACACTGCACTAAAAATGAACAGGAAGGTATAAAACTTATTCATTTCATTCATCAATATTTTCAAACCTGATTGTCACTCTGGGTGGGGTGGGGGAAGACGACATGGCATTATAGACAAAGGGAGGGTATGGAAGTAGTCTTAACATTTTTGATGACAAATTGGACAAAAAACCCAGAGGGTCTACTTCAGTTGTTGCAAAGAACCAGTTCCTACATGTACAGTTTGATTGGTACAATAGTATATATTTACTGTACAAGTTCCTACATGTATATTTTTTATTCTGTACATTTATTCCTACATTAGTATATATTTACTGTACAAGTTCCTACATGTATAGTTTGATTCCATACAATAGTATATATTTACTGTAGAAGAGAAAATAATTCCTTAAGTTTAATGTTTATATTTTGTCAGCTGTGATTGATAATAACTGCAGTAGATGGGTATGTATGCACTGTACAAAAACTGATTCCATGCTGACATCATTTCATTGAATAATGCTGTGATGGCAGGCATTTTTGGCATAGATGTTTCAAAAATGTAAAAATTTGTTATTTAACATTACAAATGTCTGCTTCTAATAAATTTATTCTGATCTATTAATAATGACAATAATAATAATTTAGCCAGATCTCAGTAAATTTAGTGTATCCATTATTTTGATAAATTTACTTAGATCCATTAATAATAATAATAATAATAATAATAATAATAATAATAATAATAATAATAATAATAAATAACAGTCACAACAACTAATAATGATAATAGCAATAATAATAATAATAATAATAATAATAATAATAATAATAATAATAATAATAATAATAACAGCAATAATAATGATAATAGCAATAAAAATAATTATTTAGCCACATCACTAAATTTAGTGTATCCATTATTTTAATAAATTTACTCTGGTCCAGTAGTAGAAGTATTAATAAATTCAAGGAGAGTGACAAAATTGAACATACTCAATTTTCTTGAGACCCAGACAAACCATATAAAAATAACTACATTTAAACCTGAGTTAAAGATTATGTTTTGAGCAGTTGCCTTGTTTAAATAGTCACTTGAACCACCTGTCTGAACAGTCCATGACTTTCAGATTTTAATGCATTTATGGTTACCCAATACAATTAACTCAAAAGCAAATGAAATGTTTACAGTATTTCCAAATAATTTTATTTTATTTTAGAATCTTCCCATTTCATTTGCATTTTTCCTTTATAAACCACCATTTTGACCCAGCTGAATTTTCACATATTTTGCCCATGAGTACAAGGAAAGCATTTTTCTTCTAATAATTACAAATAAATTCAAACTTTTATGACAGAAATAAGGCATGTGGTATTGCCTATGTCCATCCATCTGTCTGTCCGTCCAACTCTCTTGGGGTCTGATCAGGGTTCTGTCCCATAAGGCACTTGGAGCAACAAGTTATCTTCAAGTCACATGACTGGGTATTGCAATTCCGATCCTCCTGGCTGGTGTGGGGGTTGGGAGGAATGACAAAAAATGGTTTCAAATGAGGACACTTTCATATTTTTAAGTATTAAATTTGGTTCCACAATTTGTTACATAACTGCTGATTGCATCAGTCCAGGTGAAAATCCTTGTTATCTCTTCAGGTGGTTGTCAGGTCACCTGCTGGATTTGGCAGGTAGAAGTGTGGCAACTTTACCAGATACATCAGATAAATTGGGGAGAAAGTTCATTACCTATCAAGCTTATTTGATAATTGTAGCCCATTAGAGTGGTGATTACCTTCTGGACATAAGAATTTAGTCCCTGGGATCTAACATTTATCAGGTACCTGGGATTAAGCTGATAGCTGATCAATAGATTGGCAGGTAGGGCCAGAGTCCAGAATCAGCAAGGGCAGGTAGGGGCCTAAGTCCAGAATTAGCAATACTGATAGGAGGGAAAGACAATGGCAGGTTTAGTATATAGCAGCTGGTTTTACCTGTACAGTTTGGAAATGATGTTTTCAGTGAAGAAATTTTGATACCTCCACTGCTTGCAAGAGCTTTCTTGTGTTTGTCCTATCCATATGCATTGCTTAATGGGATTTGCCAATTTTTCAGACAATAAGCAATGATCAATAATAAGCTTTCAAATTTATATTATAAAAAAATGCCAGTGCTGTCCAACATGGCCACCTTTGCTAGTAAATCATAAACCTTTAAATAACTTCTCAAAAAATCCATCTTAATCAGATTTTACCAAATTGGACAGAAAACTGTAGAAAAATCTTGAAAATATTTCTCAAAAACAACATAATTTTACTTAATTTTTTTTTTACTCTCACATAATGCATTTTGGATGAAGGCATTGCAAATTGTTACCACAATTGATAATATACATACCTATTCATACATAGGGCTGACACCCAATTACCTGTCTGACCATAGTTTGAAAAAACTGGGAATTGAAAATTAAAGACAATACCCAAAAGTAATTTGTCAACAACCAAAATATTATATAATTATCAGCAATATACTGGTCTGACTGGTTGACATGAGTGAAATTGTCAGGGAACCAGACTAACTTTACAGCAGCTCCTCAGACACTTTCTGCATAATCAAACTGTTAATTATATAGTTTTTAAAAAATGGCACCCAGCAAGAGATGAGTGTTTAAGACAAAAGGGAAAATAAGCTGTTCCTTTTGTAACCCTAAAACAATCAAGGTTTATGAAAATTTGACAGTGGGGTAACTAGGTTTGTACATGTCTTTGATGTTCTAACAAGTACCAATTTCCCCATTAAACAGCACAACCCAGGTGAATTTTTCATGGTTTTTGATAGCCCTTAGATTCATATAGTCACCATTTCCAAAAATTGAAAAAGCACCATTATATGACTTCTGACAAAAAATTATTGGACAGAATGTGGTCATGTTTTTTAAAACATTAAAGAAATCTGTCAGTAGTTACAAAGATAATATTTTCTTTCAATTGCTTTTCAACCCCAACCCCCAACAATTGAACTGAATTTGACGAAAGGCATCATGGCATTTACATTTACAAAGAATATTTACTAATATGTCATCAGGTATGACTGCTGTTACAAAGAATAGAAAAACCCAGTTTTCAACAACAGCAACAAAAACAACCTTCCTCAAGCTGTGACAAACTTTGATAAATGTATCTTAGCAGGAAGACAGTTCATAGTTATAGAAATGATGCAGTTGAGTGACAAGAGACACACTTGTGTCTCCTGTTTGAGATGCATTGGTGTGTGTGGATACATTTATTTGAGCAAATTGCTCATGATTCCTTTGCCGAGTCTAGACTATGTGGCATTAATTGGGTCATTGTGATGTTATGGCAGCAGATCAGGGTCACTTTCAGATAGATCTTAATTGTGACTGTATACTGTAGTCTTTATGTTAAATTGATCATTTTGACTTAATACAAATAATGGTAAGCTGTTTTTGTTTGCAATACTATTTGATATACACTCCTCTATTCCAAGTGAGATGCCCATCAGACTTGTTGAAAAACATAATTTGCCAGAGAAAACCTTGATTGAGCAAATAAAATGTAAAAGTTTATTTTGAAGATGTTGGAAGACCAGTAATTAGTAATATTTATCTATTTTATTTATAAGATTGTCTACTCATTTACTTGCATCCAAAGCTGAAAACTTTGTAAATCAAAGTAGGTCATTTATGAATGGGGAACAGATTTCCACTGTTAAAATATATAGTGCTTACCTGATTGTAACATACATGTGATTGTAAGATACTGTTTTAAATATTTTTGTGCCAGAAACCAGTCCAAAACCAGTCTAGTGGGTATCAGAACTGTTTCAGCAACCATTGCAATGAATTGTAGCCATGTAATTGGATTATCTGTTGATAGATTAATTTATCCTTGTCCTTGTGAGAGTTTAGGCCGAATGTTAGATTTTTTAAATAGTATTGTATGCAACAAAGGGATCAGAATGTGTCAACTTGGCTTTTTAATCCTTGGTGGAGTTGAGATAAAAAAAACAGAGATTGACTTCAATAAAAATGATTTGGGCAAAGCATAAGTATTTTAATTTTTTATGGTTTTGTTTAATGCTATAACATTGTTCTGGATATTTCAGATTATTGTTTAATAAATAATAATTAGGCTGTCCTTTAGTCATGCTTACAGTAGTGTAGCGAAACACAGAAGATATCAAGGAGCACGTAATAAACAAAATCAAAAATGTAAAGAGGAACTATAAATTTTCAGATGGTAATTAATGTAAAAACTTTTAAGATGATAATTAATGGAAACAATTTTCAGATGGTAATTAATGTAAACACTTCAGATGGTAATTAATGTAAACACTTCAGATGGTAAACACTTTTTAGATGGTAATAAATGTAAACACTTCAGATGGTAATTAATTTAAACACTTTTCAAATGGTAATTAATGTAAACACTTAAGATGGTAATGCAAACACTTTTTAAATGGTAATTAATGAAAAGACTTCAGATTGTAATTAATGTAAACACTTTTCAGATGGTAATTAATGTAAACACTTTTCAGATGGTAATTAATGTAAACACTTTTCAGATTGTAATTAATGTGAACACTTTTCAGATGGTAATTAATGTAAACACTTTTCAGATGGTAATTAATGTAAACACTTTTCAGATTGTAATTAATGTGAACACTTTTCAGATGGTAATTAATGTAAACACTTTTTAGATGGTAATTAATGTAAACACTTCAGATGGTAATTAATGTAAACACTTTTCAGATTGTAATGTAAACACTTTTCAGATTGTAATTAATGTAAACACTTTTGATCCACTGAAAAAGAATGGCATTTTATGATCAGTCAGAAAATGGCTGACATCAAGGACCCTGAAGGAAAACATTGCTTAAAATATATAAATTGTATAAATATATAAATGTATATAATTGTATAAATATTTAAATGTATATAATTTATATAAATATAAATATATTAAGGTCATTATAAAGATACAAGTTAATGTGATTCATATTTTCATATTTAAAGTGTAGCAATTGGAATGTTGAATGACAATATCAATAAAGAGAAAGTTTGGTACATATGAAAATTGGGTGAATGTTTTTTTTTAATTCAATGGGCCTGGGCTTTTGTCGAAAAAGTTTCTTTGAGCACTGTGTGCTATTATGTTAATCATCTTTACCTGTTAGTACCTGTACTGTTTACCAAACAAGTGAAGTAGTGGTATAGTCAAGTACTACATCACTTTTGTGTTTTTGTATCAGCTTGCAGGGATGCCAGTAGAATTATGTTCAGGATGGGTGGGGCAAAAAAGTAGTGGTCAACTATTTTCAGTTTTACAGATGTAGGCCAAAATATGTTTAGAGGGAGAATCAGGGAGGGGGTGATGGTCAACTATTCAGTTTTACATATGTATGCTAAAATATGTTTAAAGGTATTATTGGGGAGGGGGTGATGCAGCATAAACACCCCACTTATCCTAATATGTGGGCACCCGTGCCACCTTGGTACAGCATTGCTTTTCTAAGATACCAGTTTACATTTATGTGGCACCAATTGTGCAATAATATGCTTTGAATATTGAACCTCCTTTGTTATGATCCCCCAGCATAATAAAAATGTAATCTAGCTGGACCAACTACGTTGCATACCATAAAAAAGATAGATATTTTTGTACAACAACCAAACTCAATCCCCAGTCAGAAACTTAAAACCCCATTAAACACAAATGGTTGCATTGAAGACCAATAAACTGGAAACATCTTTGTTATGTTTTATCAGTCATTGATTTTCACAGCTGACAGGAGACATATTGTTTGTTATAGATAGTTATAGATAGAGTGGTAGTTTGATTATTAACGGAGTTTCATGTTCCAGTGATCTGTCATATTGAGTGCATGCTTTGTATTTTCAGTTTGCTTTGTAGATCCAAATACTTACACCTGCACATATTGCTTACACCAAGAGTAATGATGGGGGCAGGTTATCACAAGTTGACAATGTGTTGGTGCAAATCCCTTGTCAAAGTTGCATGTAACAAAACCATTACCACATAGCAAATTTTGTTGGCTATTATATACATTTAAGAAAAAAATGAAGTAGTACATGTGAACTTTATAGTTTTATAAGAAATCTACAAAGACATAGAATTAAGATATCTATTGAATGTAAAATTATTTATTTTGGTTTAATTTCTACGATGGAGTAGAATGCCCCAAAATCGTTAGAAGACACATCATTTCATGCTGTACCTATTGTCTTGATAAAATCTGCCTCTGTTTAAAAATGTTCCCTTTTTTCCCAAAGCAAATGGTTTGACAGTGGCAGGTAGCACTCTTAACTTTTCAGTTCTAGAATAGACTTATATTTCTTATTAATAACAGAAGTTTTCAACATGCCATTTTTTCATTGTTTGTCACACTTTATCTCAAAGCTGGTTTTATTACTTTAAATTTGTTTTAAAACTCAGCAATCTTTGGTTTTCCTGTAAATTTAGGCAAACAGGAAAAAATACATGCCAGGACTGAAGATGTCCACCTTGGCATGTTGATTTTTTTTCTTTCTCACATGTATTCCCAAGTTTTAGTTTCTAGCAGTAATAATGGATCTAGACCAGATTATATCGGAGACAAAATATGTCAGGAGTTTTTTATATGGACACAATCATTACACCAATACCTTGTTGATGTGAAGCCTTTATTCTGACCAATGCCATAGACCATAAAACCTTTAAACAAAGTTGGCTAAAATTTCCTTGTTATCCATCAACTTCATATTTACTTTTGATTGTAATCTGTCGGCTGTACATTTGACTCTTGAGTGTTACCTGTCAAATGTATATTGATTCTTAATTGTTATCTATCAACAGTATATTGAATCTTGACTCCTGGTTATCTGTCAGCTGTATATTAAATCTTGATTTTTACTCTTGATTCTTATCTGTCAACAATATATTGAGTCTGGATGATCTGAGTTTCTAACATGCTTGATTTGCCAAAAGGATGAGAGTCTCTAAGCTACTTGTTTTGCCAGAAGGATGATAGACTCTCTAAGCTGCTTGTTTTGCCAGAAGGATGATAGATTCTCTAAGCTGCTTGTTTTGCCAGAAGGATGATAGACTCTCTAAGCTGCTTGTTTTGCCAGAAGGATGATAGACTTTTTTAAAGCTGCTTGTTTTGCCAGAAGGATTATAGACTCTCTAAAGCTGCTTGTTTTACCAGAAGGATGATAGTCTCCCTAAGCTGCTTGTTTTGCCAGAAGGATGATAGACTCTCTAAGCTGCTTGTTTTGCCAGAGGATGATAGACTTTTTAAAGCTGCTTGTTTTGCCAGAAGGATGATAGACTCTCTAAGCTGCTTGTTTTGCCAGAAGGATGATAGACTCTCTAAAGCTGCCTGTTTTGCCAGAAGGATGATAGACTCTCTAAGCTGCTTGTTTTGCCAGAAGGATGATAGACTTTTTAAAGCTGCTTGTTTTGCCAGAAGGATGATAGACTCTCTAAGCTGCCTGTTTTGCCAGAAGGATGATAGTCTCTCTAAAGCTGCTTGTTTTTTGCCAGAATGATGATAGTCTCTCTAAGCTGCTTGTTTTGCCAGAAGGATGATAGACTCTCTAAGCTGCTTGTTTTGCCAGAGGATGATAGACTTTTTAAAGCTGCTTGTTTTGCCAGAGGATGATAGACTCTCTAAGCTGCTTGTTTTGCCAGAGGATGATAGACTCTCTAAGCTGCTTGTTTTGCCAGAAGGATGATAGACTCTCTAAGCTGCTTGTTTTGCCAGAAGGATGATAGTCTCTCTAAGCTGCTTGTTTTGCCAGAGGATGATAGACTCTCTAAGCTGCTTGTTTTGCCAGAAGGATGATAGTCTCTCTAAGCTGCTTGTTTTGCCAGAGGATGATAGACTCTCTAAGCTGCTTGTTTTGCCAGAAGGATGATAGACTCTCTAAGCTGCTTGTTTTGCCAGAAGGATGATAGACTGACTCTCTAAGCTGCTTGTTTTGCCAGAGGATGATAGTCTCTCTAAAGCTGCCTGTTTTACCAGAAGGATGATAGTAATCCATTGTTTACATTAGTAAGCATTCAAGACATGCATTACAGTGGTCATTATAGTGGACACTGGGGACCTTATATACTGGTTACATTGGGATAATATTGAACATACCCAATTGTGGTAGCTGTTTATTACTTTGATAATTTCTGGGTATGTCACAAGTCAGGCTGAAACTCCATTATGATAGCAGATCTTCTGTTGCATACAACAGCGTAAATTGTCCTGATTTAAAGCATTATCGACTTGTCTTGAACACAAGTCAGGCTGAAACTCCTTTATGATAGCAGATCTTCTGTTGCATACAACAGCGTAAATTGTCCTGACTTGTCTTAATATGATCACCCCTTCTACCAACATTAAATGACCATTCAAGTTATGTTCTCTGTCATAGCAGGTTTCAAAAGATGTGGAATAGTGACACGTGCATGAAAATATGTGATATTTCATGATAGGTGGTCTTCTAAAGCAGATATTCATCAAGGCATAATTTACATGAAGCTTAAGAAAACAGGATCAGGATCTCTATAACACAGATGGAGCTCTATATTTGTATCAATACCAAAGTCCAGATGGGTCCTATGTTAGAAAATTGATCACAGTCCAGAGGTTCAGATGCTAGAAAATTTGGTCACAGTCAAGATGGGTCAAATGCTGGTAAATTTGGTCACAATCCAGATAGGTCATATGCCAGAAAATTTGGTCACAGTCCAGATAGGTCATATGCTGGAAAATTTGGTCACAGTCCAGATGGGTCCTATGCTAGAAAATTTGGTCACAGTCAAGATGGGTCATATGACAGAAAATTGGTGGCAGTCCAGATAGGTCAAATGCTGAAAAATTTGGTCACAGTCCAGATGGCTCAAATAATAGAAGATTGGTCACTCCAGATGTTTTAAATGGTAGATAATTTGGTTAAAGTTGAAGCAAACTTAGTTTTAAGATCCACTTTGCTGAATATCTTGGCCAGAATGATATTTGGTGATTAAGGTTCAGGGCTGTACAGTACTAACATGGGACTTTACAATTGCTTGAGAGTTGATATAGGTTATTGATTAGTCTCTGGGGTGCCAATTCTAACAAAAGCAGAGGTACTAAGA
This sequence comes from Potamilus streckersoni, assembly GCA_016746295.1. Lineage (NCBI taxonomy): Eukaryota > Metazoa > Mollusca > Bivalvia > Unionida > Unionidae > Potamilus > Potamilus streckersoni. The sequence goes on along the minus strand of JAEAOA010001044.1, from coordinate 840,741 downwards.
TTTAAGTTTAATTGTGATTGTCTGTTGGGGAAGCTCAGGCTAAACCTAAGAGTTAAAAGGTATGAAAATGTAAATTTTCAGGGCTAGTCAAAGCATTGAAACTTCTGACTCCAGGAATCTCACAGTCTGACTCTCAGGCCTCTCAAGAATATTAAACTGTTTTCAGCTGATTTCCATTTCCATTTTCTTTTAGCTTTAAATGATGAAGCAGTTTGAGGGAGTCACAATGGTGAGCATAAGATCTGGGTAAACATTGTGTAATCAAGCTGAGATGCCTGTACTAGCTAATGGTAAAAGTATGAAGATGTCAATTTGCATAAGCTCTTACAATTAACTACAGTCTTGTCTGACAGCTAATCTTTAGGATTGGGTGGCAGCCTTATTTGATAATGAAGGTGTTGACAAGGTAATACATCTTGAATGATGTGATCAAACATTGCTTGCAAAAAGATCATACTGGATTGGTGTTACTGTTCATCTTTACAACTACAGACCTTACACCTTAGAATGTGAGTATCATTTGTAACACACATTAAAAATAAATAAAAAGTACAAACTTACATGAAGCCAAAGCCTGAATGCTGATTTATAAAATTGAAAGCACTCAGAGACTCTGTTATGACTGATTTATAAAAAAAACATTGCGACTTCAATATCACTCCTTTTTGTCACTCTTCTCCTTTTCATCTTCTTTTACTTTTTTCCAAATGCAGATGAAGTTTTATAAGGAAACAATGTTCTTCATTTTTAGGCTGCTTTTTCTTTGAGTAGAGCTGCTTGTTACAGAATAAGATGTGTAGGAGTGGAGCTATTTGTTACATAACGAGATGTGTTGGAGTGGAGCTATTTGTTACAAAACAAGATGTGTTGGAGTGGAGCTATTTGTTACAAAACAAGATGTGTTGGAGTGGAGCTATTTGTTACAAAACAAGATGTGTTGGAAATGAACTTTTTGTTACAAAACAAGATGTGTTGGAGTTGAGCTATTTGTTACAAAACAAGATGTGTTAGAGTTGAGCTATTTGTTACAAAACATGTGTTGGAGTGGGGTTATTTGTTACAGAACGAGATGTGTTGGAGTGGAGCTATTTGCTACAAAACAAGATGTGTTGGAGTTGAGCTATTTGTTACAAAACATGTGTTGGAGTGGAGCTTTTTGTTACAAAACAAGATGTGTTGGAGTTAAGCTATTTGTTACAAAACAAGATGTGTTGGAGTTGAGCTATGTTACAAAATGAGATGTGTTGGAGAGGAGTTATTTGTTACAAAATGAGATGTGTTGGAATGGGGCTACCTGTTGTTACATAACTATGTTTTTGATCTGACAAGTAAAATATAGCCAACTTCAGTTATGCAAAAATTGGCATATAATCTTTGGCACAATTTGTACTTAATTATAGATAACTGTTTTGCTCTAAAAAAGGATAAGTAATGTAGATACTTATTTCACTTTTGTGTTAACTGTATGTCCACCGTGGCATATGTCTGTAGAGTACGAGTTTACAAAATATGTCCACTGTGGCATGTCTATAGGGATCGAGTTTTATAAAATATGTCCTCTGTGGCATATGTCTATAGAGCACAAGTTTATAAAATATATCCTCTGTGGCATATGTCTATAGACTAAGAGTTTACAGCATTTTTTCCCCGCTATTGTCCTGAAAGATTATGTGTTATCTGAGATGTTGGCAACTTAAAACTGACTGCTTTAGTTTTGTCAAAGTATTGTGAATCATTCTTTGGCTGATTCATTTCATGACTGGTTTACTCCTCATGTGATGGTAAATTATCCATAGATAATAGAAGGAATATTTACCATTCATCTTTTTATTATGTTTTAGTGAATGCAAATATTACTGTTTGTTTTATCTATTATGACTGAGTCCACACAGTGACATTTAAGACAATAGATTGCATGGAACTGCTAGATTTTTGCCTGTGTGCAGTCTTGAGAAAATTAAAATTCATTTCATTGATTGGTTATTCAGTATTTACCTGATTGGTTCTATGTGTAACACCTATTCACCAGTGCAAATGAGAGATATTTATATTTGCCTTTCATGTGTTGATTTTGTGGAACAGGTGATATAATTGATACAATCAGTGCAGTTTAGAAAGCCTTGTATAAGACAAGGTACACATGATTCTTTGATTATTAAATCCCTGAAAGGTATGTACATATTTAGATTTTAAACTATTTGGTCAAGATTGATTTTTTTTGCTTTCTTTTAGTAGTCATTTATATATATATATATATACACACACATACAAACACATACAGGTACAGAGGTCTTGCTATGATTTTAAAAAAAACTAGGAGTCCAGGAATCCTAATTTAGTAAAAATAGGTATCCCATCATCAAACGTTGCAGTCCCCACTAAGCCAGGCATCACATACTTTCTTACACTTGGCTACTACCATATCTAAACTATCAGTTTTAGCAACTTTAGCACAATTCTGAATCTCACTGAAATCTTATCATATTTCCATTTAACCCTTTCATCACTGAGTAACTTTATAGGCATAGAGCCCTCAACACTAAGTAACTTTGGAGTTGTAAAGCAAAATGATTTGTGGACTTTGAAACAACATAACTTTGCCAATGTTAAAGATATCTGGCTGGATTAGGTGTCAAAATCAAGGTTAAAAATCATATTTTATGACTAATTCAATAAAATGTGCATATCTATTACAACTGTTAAAATGCATGTACAAACAGGTAACACAACAGGTAAAATCCAAATAATTATTTTATTACCTCTTAGAAAACTTAGAAAGTTCTCAAAACTTGTTCAATTGACCCTAGATGTACTAGTGAATAATCACAGTAGCAACACAAGTCTTTCTTTCATGGTGTCCATAATATATAAAATTCTATAAAATGAACCAAAATGATCTCCAAGGTGAGATGTGTCCACACACCTATTATTGTCTCTGCCACATTTGATTGTCACATTTAAATTCATTAAACAGAAAATTTTTCCAAAAACTTCATCTGGATAGAATATTTGAAAATAATCTGAAGCTTTCCTATAGCCATCTAACACTCGGGTGTGCCCAAGTCTGTCAGAAAACTGAAACAAATCTCTTTGGTTTTCCGGCTCCGTCCCCAAAAAAACCCACGTGGAGCGTACAATTCCTCTGGTTCAAAACCTTCAAAGTCCTCTTCATCATCATCACTGTCACTCACAAGTGCATTCTGTTGTCTCTCCATACATCTTCTCTCATTTTCATCCAAATTTACCAGGTTGAAATTATTTAAATCCTCCAATAACTCTCCTCTAAAATTCCTTCAAACGCAGCCATTTTGGATACTAATTTCAGCATATGGAAAACACGTTAAAAGTTCCTACTTTGTTCGTTATTTCTAGTTGTATACAAGCTAAACTCATGAGATCATCGAAATATAACATCTACATTACAAGAAGGAAGTTATTAGAGGTACCCCGAAAGATATTTAGTCGGGTACTATAACATTAAAAAAACCCACTGCCCCAGACCAAAAGTTGGTCCATAGTGTTTACAAACTTACTTCCCCCTGACCGGTTTTGCGCTCTGCAGTGATGAAAGGGTTAACTCTAAAATACTGGTCTAAATTTGCAAACATCATTTTGTCCAAGTCTCTTGATTTTGAGTTCACAGTCAATATTCATACAGCAACAACTGGAAATGAAATCAATAACAGTCATCGTGCTGACCTTTGCCAATGTCCTTGCTGACCTTTGCCAATGTCCGAAATTCTGATTTTTGTTTTACATATTGGCAACAAAATATACCATCTGGTGATATTTTTGGATGAAAAAACGGTAAAATACAGTCCCGAGTTTGGAGGGGAAAAATTCAAAGGCAACAAGACGGGAAGCTGCAAACTTGGATAGAAAATGCACTGGAATCAATTGTTACATAAACAATTCCTTATTTCATATTTTATAACCATCCAAACATTGCATTGTTATATCATAATCGGTTATGTTGATGTCTGGCCTTGATACTGAGTGCTGTAATATAGTCAAATTAGCCATGCAACTGACTTGCTACAATCTAACACCTCTGAGGGCAGAAAGGTGAAATGAATACAATCATACAGCAGCAGCAATTTAAAAAAAAGGAAAAACCTACAAAAAGTAGTGTTGCTGCAATTTAAAAAAAAAACTGATCACCTGTGAAGCACTGATATATACTAAAAACTTTTCTTTGTTTAAAATTGTCTCAATGTTCTACAATTATTTGAAGTTGCTGAAGTAATAACAAACAGGTATTTGTTTGTTCCTTCAAAATGAGTTTTCGATAGCACATGCACCTTCATCAAAGCAAGCTGGTGACCTTTGATCAAAGATGCCAGCAACAAACTAAAATAAAAGCATTGCTTCAGTTTTCATAGTGATTAGAACATATTTATTTTGCTGCAAAACTTTCCTCTTTGCAACAAAAAATGTGCTTATGGAGGACTCCTGTGTAGGTGTTTTTCTGCGTCCCAAATAAAAAATTTGCATCCAAATATTTTTAATTAATCGTTTTGAGATGTATGTATGTATGTATCGTTTTGAGATGTATGTATGTATGTATGTATGTATGTATGTATGTATGTATGTATGTATGTATGTATGTATGTATGTATGCATGTGTGCATGTATGTATGTATGTATGTGTGTATGTATGTATGTGTGTATGTGTGTATGTATGTATGCATGTATGTATGTATGTATGTATGTATGTATGTATGTATGTATGTATGGTTTAAAGCCATTTTTCAGCACAAGATAGGCTATACATGGCAGCCAGTATTAATTGTGGAGAAAGAACCCTGGGAAGAACCACCCACTCACCAGAAGCTACTGGTAGGCTTCTCACTTACCCACGTTAGCCAAATCTGGACTCAACTCACTTAGAGGTAGTCTGGACTCAACTCACTCAGAGGTGAGATGGCAGTGATCGGTAACTTCACTGCTTTAGACTACTTGACCACTGGGGTCCCTTATGTATGTGTGTGTGTGTGTATATATATATATATATATATATATATATATATATATATATATATATATATATATATATATTGTGTCTGACAATAATATTGTCTGTAGTATCAAATGAAAGATAAACTTCTTATGGGGAAAACATTATGAATGTTAAAGAAACCAGAACCTGGAGATATACATATGTGTAATTAGCAAACAGTGTAGCAAGACCCTGGTCCTAAGTGGCCTTGATATTGTTTCCTGCTTCAGGTCCATGTTTATTACCCAGAATCCTACTAGTGAGGTTTATGTTGAGAGGAATTATTTTAAATGAGTACAAAGCGAAGTTCTAACATTTTCTGGGTGGGTCTGATTTATTGAGGAAGAAGAAACATATGTCTGATGGCAGTCTCAACTGCAGTGTGAGTTATTTCTTTGTTGCATTTATCAATTGCAAGGTATACTTGACTGGGTCCTACAGGGTTACTGATTTTCACTTTTCCTGATATTCTTTTGAGATGAAATTAATAGCTTTGATCAGATTGATAGCTTTGTTGTTTATCTAACTGCATTCTCTGAAGACCATATTCTTAACTGCATAATAAGAATTCCTCTTTTAAATGCCAGCACAATGTTTTCTGATTTCTCAGTTTGAATACCAACCAGTCTTTCTTGTGAACAATTAAATATGTTGAACACCTGCACACTAAGAGAAACTATTTGCTCACAGGGTTGGGTAGTTATTCAACCTGGCTTACAGATGTATATCATATGTAATACACCCCTCTTAGATAAATATACACAAGCTTATACTGCAATTTGCACTTTATCACAAACTGTTTTTCAGGTAGTTCTATTTTCCTTGATCATTCAATGATTGACATCTCTTAGAAGCAAAAGAAATACTCTATTATCAGTTGAAATAAAACTGACTAATCAGGTAAAAGATTTAGATTTCAATCAGTCCATACCAAGAAGTCCCATTTTTTTTCTGTGAAAAGCCAGATTTGCTGATGACAGTTGATATCTTGGTGCCAGGTCAATAGAAAAGAATGTGTCCAAGACCATGTGAGGAAAATTATGAAACTGGAAGTGTAAAACACTATGATACCATTGTTAATCCACACCTGGATATAATTGCCTGGATATCTTGAAAACATGTTTACAGCAGGGGATGTCCCCATTGTTAATCCACACCTGAACCACTCTCAATCCTGCAAGCCTGATTAAGTCCTTTGTTAATCCACACCTTGATAATCTGCAAACTAGCTTATAACAATGGCAAGATTCACACATACTGTTAACACTACTCAAACATGCCAAGTCCCTAGTTAATCTGCACCTCAATAATATGCAAACTTGATTATAACATGACAAGATCATTCAGTCCCATCTTTTTGTAAAGTTTCCAACTGAAATAAATGGGTCAATACTATACATGCCAAGTCTCCCAATTTGTCCAGGAGTCTTTTGATTTCTGACCCTATCTAGGGATAGGGTTGTCAAGATCTCCTGGAAATTAAAAAAGGCCATATAAAGCATAGGTATTTCCAGCTAAAACAACAATTTGAGAAATTAACCACTGATGTAATTCATCCCGATTGTGATTTATATTCTAAATTCATCTGGCAGTGGAAGGAGGCACATCACAATCTGGATATCATTGACCTATGCTGTTGTACAGTACATAGTGATCACAATCAGGATATTATTGACCTTTGCTGTTATACAGTACATAGTGATCACAATCTGGATATTATTGACCTTTGCTGTTGTACAGTACATAGTGATCACAATCGGGATATTATTGACCTTTGCTGTTGTACAGTACATAGTGATCACAATTGGGATATTGACTTTTGCTGTTGTACAGTACATAGTGATCACAATCAGGATATTATTGACCTTTGCTGTTGTACAGTACATAGTGATCACAATTGGGATATCATTGACCTTTGCTGTTGTACAGTACATAGTGATCACAATTGGGATATCATTGACCTTTGCTGTTGTACAGTACATAGTGATCAGAATCAGGATATTATTGATCTTTGCTGTTGTACAGTACATAGTGATCACAATTAGGATATTGACTTTTGCTGTTGTACAGTACATAGTGATCACAATCAGGATATTGACTTTTGCTGTTGTACAGTACATAGTGAACACGATTGGGATATTATTGACATTTGCTGTTGTCCAGTACATAGTGATCACAATCTGGATATTATTGACCTTTGCTGTTGTACAGTACATAGTGATCACAATCTGGATATTATTGATCTTTGCTGTTGTACAGTACATAGTGATCACAATCAGGATATTATTGACCTTTGGAGTTGTACAGTACATAGTGATCAGAATCAGGATATTATTGATCTTTGCTGTTGTACAGTACATAGTGATCACAATTAGGATATTGACTTTTGCTGTTGTACAGTACATAGTGATCACAATCAGGATATTGACTTTTGCTGTTTTACAGTACATAGTGAACACGATTGGGATATTATTGACATTTGCTGTTGTCCAGTACATAGTGATCACAATCTGGATATTATTGACCTTTGCTGTTGTACAGTACATAGTGATCACAATCTGGATATTATTGACCTTTGCTGTTGTACAGTACATAGTGATCACAATTGGGATATTATTGACCATTGCTGTTGTAAAGTACATAGTGTGCTCTGGCCAAGGCAAATCACCAAGCACATAAAAATTGATGCATATTCCTACAACTGCTGCTTCCGGGGTTATTTCAAATATTTTGGTACTGTGTTGAAACGTCAGCTAACGAATTTGATGGAAATTATGCCAAAAAAAAAAAGAAGTGTTTGCAACTTCAACAGTGCTTGGATAGGTGAATTTAAATGTTTGAAGCTTAGTGAAAAGGGAAAAAGCTTTGCATACTGCACAGCTTGCAACATACATTTGAACATTTCTAGTGGAGACAAAATGATCTTACACATAGAAAGTATGCAGCACAGTGCAAATGAAAAATTGTCACATGTGTGTAAAGTAATATGTGTAAAGTAATGCAGATGTTTGCACCAACATCAGTAGACAGCATCACTAAAGTAGAGGTTCTCTTTGCTAACTTTGTGGCAGAGCATAATTTAACCCTTTCCCTCATAGAGTGTATGGCTTTTTAGCCCTTTGATACACATGTAGCAAAGTTACACAGTGCAGTCCACTATGCATAGGCCTGTTAAGCAGTGAAGTGTATGTTATGTTTAACAGCAATTTTAACCATTTTACGTTTTTGGTACACATATATTATGTATGGAAAGATTAAAGAGTAAGATAAGGTCATTATAGTTGTATAATTATTTTTAAAAAAAGAATTTTGTATGTACTTTAAAATCTTGAAAGAAATCATTTAGTATCAAATCTGTGAAGCCAGGTGATTAACGGCAGCGGCAAATTTCCATACTAAAAATTTACAGGTTCTTTGTCTGCGTCTGCATCACAAAATTATTTAAATTTTATAATTTATAAAAACTAAAATCTTTCTACCTCAGTCTCAGAGTCTTTCCCCAAGTTATTGAAGCTTTCATAGTTGTGATTTTACTGGTTCAAGTACTGAACAATATCAGATACCGCCATTTTGTTGAATGGAGAATAGGACCCAGTTACAACCTACTTACTTTAAATAGAGTTTCTAATGACTTACACTGCATTCAGACTGGCCATTTTGTTTAATTGGGTCCTTGGATACAAAGATACATAAGTTTCTAATGACTTACACTGCATCCAGACTGGCTATTTTGTTTAATTGGGTCCTTGGATGCAACAATAGAAGAGTTTCTAATGACTTACACTGCATTTAGACTGGCTATTTTGTTTAACTGGGTCCTTGGATACATGAGTTTCTAATGACTTACACTGCATTTAGACTGGCTATTTTGTTTAACTGGGTCCTTGGATACATAAGTTTCTAATGACTTACACTGCATTCAGACTGGCTATTTTGTTTAATTGCGTCCTTGGATGCAACAATAGAAGAGTTTCTAATGACTTACACTGCATTTAGACTGGCTATTTTGTTTAACTGGGTCCTTGGATACATGAGTTTCTAATGACTTACACTGCATTTAGACTGGCTATTTTGTTTAACTGGGTCCTTGGATACATAAGTTTCTAATGACTTACACTGCATCCAGGCTGGCTATTTTGTTTAATTGGGTCCTTGGATGCAAGGATACATGAGTTTCTAATGACTTACACTGCATTCAGACTGGCTATTTTGTTTAATTGGGTCCTTGGATGCAACAATAGAAGAGTTTCTAATGACTTACACTGCATCCAGACTGGCTATTTTGTTTAATTGGGTCCTTGGATGCAAGGATACATGAGTTTCTAATGACGTACACTGCATTCAGACTGGCTATTTTGTTTAATTGGGTCCTTGGATGCAGGGATACATGAGTTTCTAATGACTTACACTGCATCCAGGCTGGCTATTTTGTTTAATTGGGTCCTTGGATGCAAGGATACATGAGTTTCTAATGACTTACACTGCATTCAGACTGGCTATTTTGTTTAATTGGGTTCTTGGATGCAACAATAGAAGAGTTTCTAATGACTTACACTGCATCAAGGCTGGCTATTTTGTTTAATTGGGTCCTTGGATGCAAGGATACATGAGTTTCTAATGACTTACACTGCATTCAGACTGGCTATTTTGTTTAATTGGGTCCTTGAATGCAGGGGTACATGAGTTTCTAATGACTTACACTGCACTGCATTCAGACTGGCTATTTTGTTTAATTGGGTCCTTGGATGCAAGGATACATGAGTTTCTAATGACGTACACTGCATTCAGACTGGCTATTTTGTTTAATTGGGTCCTTGGATGCAGGGATACATGAGTTTCTAATGACTTACACTGCATCCAGGCTGGCTATTTTGTTTAATTGGGTCCTTGGATGCAAGGATACATGAGTTTCTAATGACTTACACTGCATTCAGACTGGCTATTTTGTTTAATTGATCCTTGGATGCAACAATAGAAGAGTTTCTAATGACTTACACTGCATTTAGACTGGCTATTTTGTTTAATTGGGTCCTTGGATGCAAGGATACATGAGTTTCTAATGACTTACACTGCATTCAGACTGGCTATTTTGTTTAATTGGGTCCTTGGATGCAAGGATACATGAGTTTCTAATGACGTACACTGCATTCAGACTGGCTATTTTGTTTAATTGGGTCCTTGGATGCAGGGATACATGAGTTTCTAATGACTTACACTGCATCCAGGCTGGCTATTTTGTTTAATTGGGTCCTTGGATGCAAGGATACATGAGTTTCTAATGACTTACACTGCATTCAGACTGGCTATTTTGTTTAATTGGGTTCTTGGATGCAACAATAGAAGAGTTTCTAATGACTTACACTGCATCAAGGCTGGCTATTTTGTTTAATTGGGTCCTTGGATGCAAGGATACATGAGTTTCTAATGACTTACACTGCATTCAGACTGGCTATTTTGTTTAATTGGGTCCTTGGATGCAGGGATACATGAGTTTCTAATGACTTAAACTGCATCCAGGCTGGCTATTTTGTTTAATTGGGTCCTTAGATGCAAGGATACATGAGTTTCTAATGACTTACACTGCATTCAGACTGGCTATTTTGTTTAATTGGGTTCTTGGATGCAACAATAGAAGAGTTTCTAATGACTTACACTGCATCCAGGCTGGCTATTTTGTTTAATTGGGTCCTTGGATGCAAGGATACATGAGTTTCTAATGACTTACACTGCATTCAGACTGGCTATTTTGTTTAATTGGGTCCTTGGATGCAAGGATACATGAGTTTCTAATGACTTACACTGCATCAAGGCTGGCTATTTTGTTTAATTGGGTCCTTGGATGCAAGGATACATGAGTTTCTAATGACTTACACTGCACTGCATTCAGACTGGCTATTTTGTTTAATTGGGTCCTTGGATACAACAATAGAAGAGTTTCTAATGACTTACACTGCATTCAGACTGGCTATTTTGTTTAATTGGGTCCTTGGATGCAAGGATACATGAGTTTTTAATGACTTACACTGCATCGAGACTGGCTATTTTGTTTAATTGGGTCCTTGGATGCAGGGATACATGAGTTTCTAATGACTTACACTGCATCCAGACTGGCTATTTTGTTTAATTGGGTAATTGGATACAAGGATACATGAGTTTCTAATGACTTACACTGTTTAATTGGGTCCTTGGATACAAGGATACATGCCAATTACCAGTTTATTTCCTGCTGATACATGCTATATATATCCAGATGCAGGATCAGCAATAACAGGTGCTGGGCAAGTCCTAATGTTTGTCTGTTATGTAAACTTGTGGCTTGTTATTTATAATTTGCAGTGATATATGTTCAAGAATAACTTTATATCTTGTAATAAAAAAAATCCATCATCCAAGCACTTGTGAAGGATGAGGAGGCATTACTGGAGTAAAGCCAGATGTTGGGCATATACACATAGCATTTTACTCTGTCATTGGCAGAAACAGGCCCACTTTAAAGAAAAGGAAACTTTTATCATTCACATGATGTGTCACCTGAAGTTCCTTACATAAACAAGTCACCTGCACCAGGTATTTCATAGTTTAAAGCAAATCCTTTTGTTGTCTATATAATAAAAGGAAGGAGAAACTCCAATTTGCAACATAAAATGGGTGGGTGTATACATTCTCAGCTTCTGGCTTTGCTCCAATAATGCCCCTCATCCTTCACGAATGCTTGGATGAGGGGTTTATTATTTTTCATAAAGTCTTCAGCTTAATATGTATACATAACATCTTTAAAGATTGACAACAAAGCATCCGCTAAAAATGTCAATAGGGAAAAAGGAAACACATGCTAACCTGTAAATCATATTCAATCAAAAACTATTATTTATATGCTATTAATAGCTGCTTTAGTAAAACCTTTACTATTATTAGCGATTGCCTTAGATGAGATTTTTTAAAAGTCTTTACTGATGTCCAGTCTGTTGTTTATCTTGTAAGGAACAGCTTTGTCTGACAGCAGCTGATGCTGCAGCAGTTCTGCACGAATGAGATTTCAGTTGAGACGTATCAATTCCTGATTGTTCTAAAACCATTTTTTAACTTTAGCTCTATAGGATCAATATTATACCAGAACTTGAGTAGATTTCTGGAGATTGTTTGTCCTGTCAAGATAATGTAACAAAGTATGCTATAAACAAAGCTTCTCATCCTTGTAACATAGGAGTCCGTCTTGGACATTCTTGCATTGTCTTAAATTTTCAACAAATCGGAAAAACTGAATACTCGTTTATCTGCCATTCAAATCATGTTATGTAAATTCAAAGATTTTAGAGTTTGTGCTCTTGGAGCTGTAGATACAGCAATAAGAGCAACCATCTTCATTTTCTATAATCATAAAAATATAATTTCCATAGGAAAACAGGTTCACAGGTATTTTAAGACTTGGTTTACATCCCAAAAGTGTATCTTGATTTTGGTGGACTCTTCTTAAACAGTCCCTTCAAGTATTTATTAATCAACAAATGTTTTGATGCACCACGCATTATCAAATATTCCAAAAGTAGGAACTAACATTGTCTTGTGAGTATTGCAGACATATTAAGGCTTACCTTCACTTGACAAGGAATCAACATATGAAAGAACTGTTACTTCAGAAACACAAAAGGAATCTATTTCCATAATCTTACACCAAAAATTCCATTTTTCCATGCCAAATTGTATGGTTTAGTTGTTCCTGGTCTCCAGGAGTTGTTAATGATGTCCACAGCTGTTGTTGGAAGTCTTTGGTTATGACAGGGTCTTCACATCCCTAGAGGATGAGTTTGACCATTGTGTGGAAGAGTCAGCATGTTTGCTTGCCCGGGAAGTCTAATTGTAAGAGAAATTAAAATGACAAGATTAAAGATTAAAGGAAAAACAGGATTGTGATATCCAATGTGGGATAATAATTTAGAGTGCTTCACTAACATTATCAGCAGTAATTTTATTGAATATTTTCCAACAAAGGGGAGAAATGTATAGGATTAAATCATGCCAGGAAAAAGAGAGGGCATCCATTTCAGAAGCACCTGTTTCTGGAAACAATGAGCTGAACTTCTTTAACTGACAGTTTAATCTAGATGCAAACAAATATCTGTATGGAACAAAAGTCTGTGCACACAATCTTTGAAATATTTTGTTCTTTCTTTAGCATCCATTCAATAAAATCAGAATAGTTCCTGGAAAGATAACCTGCCTGTATGTTGTTGGCCAGCAATATGGACTTTTGATACGAATATTTCCCTTTCCAAACACCATTACCAAATCTGTCTGACTAGTTAATCCAATTAAATTGATGCCATTCCACCCATATTAGTAATATACGATATAGTACACATCTTGTTAGACTGAATCTCAGTATGGACATTATTTTATCTGTATTTTTGAAAGGCATAAGAAATTGCAACAACTCTAGATAATTTATGGAAAAATGGTCTCACTCTTTTCCCATTTACCAGACATTGATGTGTTTGAATAGAGTTCATTAGCTCCCCACCCTGAGAGTGATGTATTGGTTTGAATAGTAAAAGCAATCTTGTCTGATAGATTTCTCTTTCCTGTCTGCAACATTTAGATACCACCATTGAAGATCCTGGATACTTTGTGGAGGTAACTGTATTGTACTATCCAAAAATTACTTTTCATGAAGGCCTCTTTATTTTATCATGTTCCAGATACCTGTGGTACATTGGGACCTTTTATTTTATCATGTTCTAAATACCTGTGGTACATTGGGGCCTTTTATTTTATCATGTTTCAAATACCTGTGGTACATTGCAGCCTTTAATTTATCATGTTCCAAATACCTGTGGTACATTATGGCCTTTAATTTATCATGTTCCAAATACCTGTGGTAACTTGGGACCTTTAATTTATCATGTTCCAAATACCTGTGGTAACTTGGGGCCTTTAATTTATTATTTTCCAAATACCTGTGGTACATTGGGGCCTTTAATTTATCATGTTCCAAATACCTGTGGTACATTGGGGCCTTTAATTTATTATGTTCCAAATACCTGTGGTACATTTGGGCCTTTAATTTATCATGTTCCAGATACCTGTGGTACATTGGGGCCTTTAATTTATCATGTTCCAGATACCTGTGGTACATTGGGGCCTTTAATTTATCATGTTCCAAATACCTGTGGTACATTGGGGCCTTTAATTTATTAAGTTCCAAATACCTGTGGTACATTGGGGCCTTTAATTTATCATGTTCCAGATACCTGTGGTACATTGGGGCCCATGCATAAAAGGCATTAATAAGCATACCAATAAATGACTCTAACATACTTTCTATCAACGAGCTTCTTGGCAAGGATATGAATGTTTTCCACTTTCTCCTAAATAAGAGAAAACTTTGATTTGTAACGAGTCCAACACAAAACCAAAAAAGTTAATTCACTAAAATGGAATAAGCACTAATGGAATAAGCATACCAATAAATCACTCTAACATACTTTCTATCAACGAGCTTCTTGGCAAGGATATGAATATTTTCCACTTTCTCCTCAGTAAGAGAAAACTTTGATTTGTAACGAGTCCAACACAAAACCCAAAAAGTTAATTCACTAAAATGGAATAAGCACTAATGGAATAAGCATACCAATAAATGACTCTAACATACTTTCTATCAACGAGCTTCTTGGCAAGGATATGAATATTTTCCACTTTCTCCTCAGTAAGAGAAAACTTTGATTTGTAACGAGTCTAACACAAAACCCAAAAAGTTAATTCACTAAAATGGAATAAGCACTAATTTTTCAAGATTGATAGTGAAACCTATGAGATTTTATTGTCTCAATCATAATCCAGATTGAACTAGTCATCAGTATTACAGGAACAGCATGTCTGCCTAAACCAAGCATAAATGGCTTTTAGGAAACAAAGCTCTTGGATCAGTAGAGGAATGCCCACAAAAAAAATATACAAACTGAAAAAGTTGACCGTTCCAAATAAACTTGAGAAATTTCTGATAATCTGTATGTATTGGAATACTAAAATAAGCATCCTTTAAATCAATGGAAGTAAGGAAATCATTTTTCTGGATGAGATCTAAAACAATTTGAAATGTTTCTTGCTTAAAATGTTCATAATGAACAAATTTATTCAAATGTTTGAAGTTAATAACTGGCCAAAATTTTCCATTAGGTTTTGGAACAATAAAACATGTTTTCTGCTCATCAGAAATGATTTACTCATAAGAAAATTTATTCCAATGCAATGTTTATGTTTTCACACAGAACCTTTATAGATTTTAATTTGGGGGACTAGTATAGGCAGGTCTCTTTTCTTTTTTAGAAATTAGGTATTGACACATGTATGCATTTTCAGCTCTAAGATTGAGATCAAATCTCTGAAATTTGGACCTCGAATGGGTCCACCTCTTTTGAATCAGAGCAAACATTCTTTCAAATGAGCAAAACCAGTGTCACATTTTTTAATTTCCTTGGCAACATCATCCAAAACAAAGCACAGACATTATAGGGTTATGCATATTACAGATTATTATTATATTTCCTTTGCAAAAGTGGTTGAGTCATAATATTGTACCTGACCCATAAGGGTAATAGCATTTGAATGTAGGGTCTGTGGTTTTTCATTTGTCTTTATGAATTCTGCTAATTGGACAAATGGCAAAATGCATGAGTAGTATAGGGGCATGCAGCAATAAGATTTTGTATATCCCTAAAGGCTTTGTCATAAGAGAGAACATTGTTTGCTAAGGTAAATTTCTAATTAACAAGAGGTACCAAACTTTTCTGGCATTTTGTACTTCTGTACAATTTCATCTGTTGCACATAAGAAAGTGCATGCAGTATTAATCAGCTCTGCTAAGGATTTAAGTATTGGCTCTCCTTTTTGTGAAATTTTAGTGTGGTTAACTGCCACATGTCAACAATGCTAGTAGAAATAGTTTTTCTTATCAGATGTCAAAGCATCAAACAATGCTCCATTTATTTTTTCCCTCGATGAAATTTGCTGGAGTGGCCTACATGCATCACCATCTGCATGGGTAACATCATCATCGCTATATGACCCATTATTTTCAACTTTTACATGTAATTCAGGTAAAAAGGGCATAAATTATCTACCATAACAGGCTGCATTTCATTTAGCCCAATTTTGTCTTCAAAAATAGCTTAACCCTTTCATCACTAAGTAACTTTGTAGGCATAGAGTCCTCAACACTAAGTAACTTTGGAGTTGTAAAGCAAAATGACTTGTGGACTTTGAAACAACATAACCTTGCCAATGTTAAAGATATCTGGCTGGATTAGGTGTCAAAATCAAGGTTAACCCTTTCATCACTAAGTGATTTGTAGGCATAGAGTCCTCAACACTATGTAACTTTGGAGTTGTAAAGCAAAATGACTTGTGGACTTTGAAACAACATAACTTTGCCAATGTTAAAGATATCTGGCTGGATTAGGTGTCAAAATCAAGGTTAAAAATCAAATTGTATGACTAATTCAATAAAATGTGCATATCTTTTACAACTGTTAAAATGCAGGTACAAACAGGTAACAACAGGTAAAATACAATTATTTTATTACCTCTTAAAAAACTTAGAATGTTCTCAAAACTTGTTCAATTGACCCTAGATGTACTTGTGAATAATCATAGTAGCAACACAAGTCTTTCTTTCATGGTGTCCATAATATATAAAATTCTATAAAATTAACCAAAATCTCCAAGGTGAGATCTGTCCACACACCTAAGTGACCTATATCGCCTCTGCCACGTTTGATCGTCACATTGAAGTTCGTTAAACGGACAATTTTTCCAAAAAATTCATCTGAATAGAATATTTGAAAATAATCCGAAGCTTCCTGGAGCCATATAACTCGGGTGTGCCCAACTCTGTCAGCAAACTGAAACAAATCTCTTTGGTTTTCGGGCTTCGTCCAAAAAAAAAATCAAACCACGTGGAGCGTACAATTCCTCTGGTTCAAAACCTTCAAAGTCATCTTCATTGTCATCACTGTCACCCACAAGTGCATTCCATTGTCTCTCCATACGTCTTCCCTCATTGTCAAACAAATTTATCAGGTCAAAATTATTTAAATCCTCCGAAAACTCTCCTCTAAAAAAAAATCCTTCAAACGCCGCCATTTTGGATACAAATTTCAGCATTCGGAAAACATGTTAAAAGTTCCTACTTTGTTCGTTATTTCTAGTTGTATACAAGCTAAACTCACGAGATAATCCAAATATAACATCTACATTACCAGATGGAAGTTATTTGAGGTATTCCGAAAGATATTTAGTCGGGTACTATAACGTTAACAAAGAACACTGCCCCAGACCGAAAACTCGGTCCACAGTGTTGACGGATTAATTCCCGTGGACCGCATATGCGGTTTGCCGTGATGAAAGGGTTAAAAATCAAATTTTATGACTAATTCAATAAAATGTGCATTTCTATTACAACTGTTAAAATGCAGGTACAAACAGGTAACAACAGGTAAAATCCAAATAATTATTTTATTACCTCTTAGAAAACTTAGAATGTTCTCAAAAATTGTTTAATTGACCCTAGATGTACTAGTGAATAATCACAGTAGCAACACAAGTCTTTCTTTCAAGGTGTCCATAATATATAAAATTCTATAAAATGAACCAAAATGATCTCCAAGGTGAGATCTGTCCACACACCTAAGTGACCTATATCGCCTCTGCCACGTTAGATCGTCGCATTGAAGTTCGTTAAACGGACAATTTTTCCAAACACTTCATCTGAAAAGAATATTTGAAAATATTCCGAAGCTTCCCATGAGTCATATAACTCTCGGGTGTGCCCAACTCTGTCAGAAAACTAAAACAAATCTCTTTGGTTTTCGGGCTTCGTCCAAACCCCCCCCCCCACGTGGAGCGTACAATTCCTCTGGTTCAAAACCTTCAAAGTCATCTTCATTGTCATCCCTGTCACCCACAAGTGCATTCCATTGTTTCTCCATACATCTTCTCTCATTGTCAAACAAATTTATCAGGTCAAAATTATTTAAATCCTCCAAAAACTCTCCTCTAAAAATCCTTAAAATGCTGCCATTTTGGATACAAATTTCAGCATTCGGAAAACACGTTCAAAGTTCCTACTTTATTCGTTATTTCTAGTTGTATACAAGCTAAACTCATGAGATAATCCAAATATAACATCTACATTACTAGATGGGAGTTATTAGAGAGTACCCCGAAAGATATTTAGTCGGGTACTATAACGTTAAAAAAGAACACTGCCCTAGACCGAAAACTCGGTCCATAGTGTTGATGGATTTGCTTCCCCTGACCGCATATGCGGTCTGCCATGATGAAAGGGTTAATATCAGTTTCCGACAGGTTATTTATATGTACTAGACTGGACATCCTCAACTGTTTTACATTTTTTGTTTGCTTGCCATAACAGGCTTGCGCTTTGCCACTTTCTGAACTTTAGTCACAATAGACTTCAAATTTTTCTGTTTTTGTGGCTTCAAAACTTTTGACTCCTTTGAGGATTCATGCCTTAACTTCGCAAAAGGCTGACATATCCTTAGACCCAAAACCTGAAGATTCTGAGTCAGCTTCGATCTCAGTCATTGAGAGAACTTTGTCCTCTCCAGTAGCCATTACAAATAAATGAAAAGAAATTACAACAAATAACACCTATAGCATGGACAATGTCCCAAGCTGGCCACAACAACACCTAAGTATGCACCTGTTACTGAAATTACCTCTACCTACCTTTCTGCTACTACACCAAAATAACTAAGAAATACCTGGTGCAGGTGGTTTGTTTATATAGAGTACTTCTGGTGACACATCAAGAGACTGATAAGTTTCCTTTTCTTTGAAGAGCACCTGTTTCTGCCAATGACAGTAACATGCTATGTATACATGTGAAGCTGAAGACTTTATGAAAAATAATGCATATATTTTTGTCATTTCATTTTTGTCAGTTATAAACTGAACAGATCTAGGTCTGCCACCACATCTTTAGATCAGGTTACTTAGGACTAATCATTAGAACAAACAAAACAGACTTTGATCTGCCAGTGCATTATGTATCAGCTTGTCTGGGTCTGTGTTTTTAACTTTGACCTGGCCTATACATGAATAGAACTGATACCATTGAATAACTAGAGTCCTTTTATCATTTTGGCTGATAGGGTATTTGCAAAACTTATATTTCCAAATACTTTTTTGATTCATTGTAAAACTTTATACATAATCCAATTCATCCCAAGAGCCACACAAGGATATTAGTACATTGGTACAAGGGCAGCAAACTGAAGAAATTATTTTTATTAATTATTTTGCAAAACCCCAGTGTCAATGCAGGCTGCAGGAAATAACTGCACAGGTCACCCACCCGCCTCTCACAAGTAGTGTGTTTGAGTCCCCTGATCTAACTCATTAAAATAAAATTCTTAATGGTAAATGGAACTTTGACATTGTAGTGGCCAGCTAGAAAATGGAATTTTTATTACATGGAAAATGAACATCATGTTTTATCATTGAAGGATTTTACACTACTGAATGTGTATAATAGTTGTGCATAGGTATTCCCATCAAGACATTTTGACCAGGGAAAAGAGTTAGTAAAATTATACATAAATATATTGGGCAGTGTCAACACAGTCCTGATTTGTGTGGTTGGTATTAGGCAAAGTCAAAACAGTCCTAATTTGTGTGGTTGGTATTAGGCAATGTTAAAACTCCTAATTTATGTGGTTGGTATTAGGCAATGTTAAAACTCCTAATTTATGTGGTTGGTATTAGGCAATGTTAAAACAGTCCTAATTTATGTGGTTGGTATTAGGCAAAGTCAAAACAGTCCTAATTTGTGTGGTTGGTATTAGGCAAAGTTAAAACAGTCCTAATTTGTGTGGTTGGTATTAGGCAATGTTAAAACTCCTAATTTATGTGGTTGGTATTAGGCAATGTTAAAACTCCTAATTTATGTGGTTGGTATTAGGCAAAGTTAAAACAGTCCTAATTTGTGTGGTTGGTATTAGGCAATGTTAAAACAGTCCTAATTTGTGTGGTTGGTATTAGGCAATGTTAAAATAGTCCTAATTTGTGTGGTTGGTATTAGGCAATGTTAAAATAGTCCTAATTTGTGTGGTTGGTATTAGGCAATGTTAAAACTCCTAATTTATGTGGTTGGTATTAGGCAAAGTTAAAACAGTCCTAATTTGTGTGGTTGGTATTAGGCAAAGTTAAAACAGTCCTAATTTGTGTGGTTGGTATTAGGCAATGTTAAAATAGTTCTAATTTGTGTGGTTGGTATTAGGCAATGTTAAAATAGTCCTAATTTGTGTGGTTGGTATTAGGCAATGTTAAAACTCCTAATTTATGTGGTTGGTATGTTCATGACCACACCATATTTCTTTGTCAAAATTTATGAGACTGACTCTGAGAACCCAAAGATCCTTTGCACATTTAAGCTTAAATTACATATAATACACAGGATGTCTGAACATGTCTAATAATAAAATGGCTTGTGATAAATTAAATTTTTCAGATTTAGTCTTTTGGAGTTGATTATCAGTATTCTTCAGCCTTGCTGATTTAGACCTAGTTCAGAAGGATTGAGTTTGTTACTCCAGTTTTGTGTCCATTTGTCCAGATGTCCGAATTGCAGATGGTAGAATCCTCATTGAATTTCCTGAAGGGTATGGGGCAGATGCCTGAAGGGTATGAGGCAGATGGGTGAATTTTCCCAGCATAGGGTTTATTCATTGAATCGTCCAGCTTCTTTATAGTGTGTTCTTAATATGATTGAGTCACTCAAACACATGGTTCTGGTTAAATCAATGAACAATGTGGATTACAACCCTGCTATGCTCCCTTCATAATGTGGCAAGTAGCAGTCCAGGGTCATCAATCATGGAGCTTTAAGACTTGCACATGGAATGAAAATTTGAATATTGTCATGTATAAGAGGAGGCTGAATCAACACAATGGTTAGGGAATTCCCCATAGAATTAATCAAACATTAATGTCAATTCCTGGTATAGGTTGCCAAGTTCTGGACAATTGGGAGACAATGATAGGAGACAAGACAGGAACCTCTCTGGTCTAATTGAATGTTTAAATTGCTTTGTTTGCCTGCCAGAAGGCAGAATGATGGTAGTATCCACAACCCTGTTACATGTGAGCCTGTCTAATTCACAAGTGTTGTTATGACTTTAACAATTCAAACTTGCTTTGTTGTATTTGTTCAGAGCTTGCAATTCAGTATACTAACTACAGTAAAACCTGTTTTGAAAGACCACTGATATGTGAGACCACCTGTCTTGAGAGATCACATTCTCAGTTCATAAATTTTTTTATTATATAGGATTGTGACCTGTTATGGAAGACCACCTTTCTTGAGAGACCATAATATTTTTGTGAAAGAGGTTTTACTGTATACCAATACACACTGAAAGTAATATTATTACTTACTTTGCCTTTCATTTAAGAAAACTATGATTTTAAGAAGAGATTTAACAGCCATTGCTACCGGTCTAAATAATTAGTTCTTCAAGCAGGATAAAAAAAATCAGTTTGGATCCTCATGAGATCTAGTACTTACCATTTAATGTCCAACAAACAAAGTGATTTTCCCCCTGGGATGAATTAAACCATGTACTTGATTGCAGAGGCAAACAATTGAACTTGAAGCAGAAAACTCGTAGGTTGTTGTTGTTGTTTTAGGGTTTAACACCATTTTTCAGCACAAGATAGGCTATAATAAGGATGACCAGTATAATTGGTCAAGCAAGAACCGCAGACCCATGAGAAGCTACTGGCAAGTTTATCACATATCCACATTGGCCAAGCCCAAGCCTTAAAATCCCAGGCAGACAGATGTTAGGTGGCAGTGATCCATAATGGTGAGCTCTTTAGAACATTCAGCCACTCCGGGTCCCAAAACTTGTTGGTAGACTTGTCATTGTCAGCACAGCATCAGTTGTATTGTATATTTGGTCATTGTTGGCATCCAGTACAATCATAGCAACAATAATATACCATATTTACTGCAAATGTTGGGGCAGTATATTTGTTGGGAAACCATAAATTAATTTAAAATTTTTTTGTTTTTGTTCTGGGACACAATTTTGTATTTCGGGCAAGAATTGTAGGACATCTTTTTTAATCATCAAAATTAAATGTCAGAAAATGCACTCAAATTTAATTTCATTTTAAAAAAATATAAAATGTGTATTTGAGATAAAACTCTTTATTCCACTGCAGCATCATTTCATCAACCCAACCCTTCTTCTTACTTGCAATACATTATTTCAGCCCACAAATATTTTTTTATCTTTCTCATGCCATGAAAAATTATTGTTGGAGGCAACACATCTCCTAAAACAGAAACTGCAAGGAATAAGTTGTTGTTGGGCTTAACGCCATTTTTCAGCACACAATAGGCTATTCATGGCGGCCAGTATTAATGGTGGAGGAAGAAACCAGGAAATCACCAGAAAGAACCACCGACCCACGAGAAGCTACTGGCAAGCTTTCCCACATATCCACATTCGAACACCCGCAGACAAAGGTGAGATGGCAGCACATCTCCTAAAACAGAAACTGCAAGGAATAAAGTCAGCTTTTTTATCATCTGCACCATTTATGCTAATTCTCATACTTTTAACCCCACCCCCACCCCAACTTATAAAGTGATCATCCAGGAATGAGATAAAAGTACATTTTGGATTTCGACCATGTTGTCAGTGTTATCATCTTCTGTTGTGGCTTTCATGAAATGATTTTATTTTTTTCTGTACCTCAGTGAGTGATGCTGGGTCACTTCAAGAATTATTTCATTGCCTCAATTAATTTCAAAATCCCAATGAATGACATTGAAAACAAAGCAAAGTTAGCTTCCCAGTGATGGCTGACTTTGGATATTAAAAAAAAAACAGCCACACATTAAAGAATCCAAAATTGACTTCCAAATGCGGCTTCCTTTATAATAAAATGAATTGGGTATTGATATTGTTTTTAAAATAAATTTGCTTAAAATTATCCAAAGTCTGCTTCCAAGGTCTGTAATATAATTAAACTTTGTGGATAAGTTCAAACAATGGTTTATTGCTCACTGCCAGTTGTGCTTATTCACCACCCTGGCTTCTATTTGGTGGGCATCTGTAATGATTAATACAAATAGGCATTGATGTTTTGGGGTAAATAGTATACATGGAAATAACTGCATTAATAATAATTTTTGTAACCCATGTTAGGAAAATGATTTTCACTTGCACTCAAATGCGTTTTCAAAAAATGACTTTTTTGTGATGAGCTTTCATGTATTTGACCTGTATATAATATACACTTGGTTATTTTGCACCAATCAGCATGTCATGAATGAATGACAGATGGCTGCAAGCAATTGGTTATTTCTCTTTTGCAATTTTTGTTGGATCCCATTCTGTGCCAGATAACATATTCAAATCTGAGTACAACCAAGACTATTTGTTCTTCTATGTTCATGTCAGTGTGTAGTGTTATCTGACAAACACTACATTATGGATACTTGCTCTACATGTATGGTGTTTGTATATTTTGTTGTTTAATGCTTTTTTTTTTAAAAAGAGGTATAAATGATGATAGCAATACAAGGTTAGTTTCTTTTATTTTATTATCAAATAAGCATTTTGTTTATCTTGTTACTGTGCAGTGAGGGTGGGTTGGTGTAAATTCAACACATTATTTTGTTACTTAAGTCATTGGACATAAAGCCTAAGTTTAAAAAAAATTTCACCTCCAGTTTTGGGACTTGGTTGTGTATTAATTTCATTGTCAGCATCCTGTACAATGAGAGCATCAGTTGTTGGGTATATTTTGTCATTGGCAACTTCACTCAATTTTACTCTATGACAAGCAGTCATGGGTATTTCATTGATGAATGGAAGATCTCAAATATCAAATTTTAACATAGACCATTAGGAGCATTTAGAAAAATAGTCCTCAGTCTCATAAAAAGACCTGTGTACAACTGTAATACTCTGTTAAAAAAGTATGACACAGTTAGTCCTCAAAACTAAGATTTATGTACAGTTGTAACATGCTTTTAAAAAGTATGGCATATTTCAATTCCTGAAATCAAATATCTTTGGAGAGCTTTAAAATTTTATTATATAGTATGGCATTGTTAGAGTCCTACAGCTTTGTGCTAGGAAACAATCAAATTTGCAGGAAAACAGAAATGCATTTTTATATAAGTACATCATACATTATTATATAAGTACATTATTATATGTGTTCTTTGTTTGCAATCAAGAGTTTGATACAACCCATTTTACATGGATCATTTCCAGCTGGCACTGAATGTAATGGGGTCTTCATAAATTTACCTATTCCACCTCCACATTCTTAATTTTCTGTTTAGCATCAAATCAAGTGTATGGTTTATAGTGATGTACATTATGGATATAATTTCTCTACAATAAAATGGGGTCAGTTTCCATGCCAAGATGAATGGTATGGTAATGAAGGGCTTTTATAATAAAGCAATTCTGTATGTACAGTTTTAAAATTCCTTACATTGACTCAGTCTGCCTTATAGTAATGTATATTGTATATGAAATTTTATGACTATGTATTGATATTGGATCAATTACAATACCTTACTATGAATGGTATTTTAATGAAAGTTCTTATAGTAAGGCAATGCTGTGTGTACCCAGCTTGTTACATTTTCTTATAGTGAGGTATTTTTTACATGTAGTTTTTCATAATGACATTAGGTCCAGGCAAAATCTGGCTTATAACTTTATTGGCATTATAATGAAAGGCCTTTAAGATGAATGACATTATAATGAAAGGCTTATAACATGAATGGCATTATATTGAAAGACTTGTAACATGAATGGCATTATAATGAAGGGCTTAGTAGTCTGAGTGATGTGTACACTTTCTGGCCATAAAAAGTGCTTATATTTGCAACTAAAATATTTGACCTTATTTCAATACAAGTGCTCATTTTATAGAATTGATACTAGTGTTTAATTTATAGAATTGATGCTAGTGTTTAATTTATAGAATTGATGCTAGTGTTTAATTTATAAGGTTGATAAAAGTAAATGCTCAGTTTATAAAATCAATACAAGTAAGTGCTCAATTTATATGATTGATACAAGTAAATTTTCAATTAACAGGATCAACAAAAGTAAATATTCAGTTTATATGAGCAAGACAGGTGCTACATTTATAGGATTGATACAAGTTAGTCACTGGTTCCCCACACCTTGGTCATGACCGTGGTCAAGGTTGCTCAGATTTTTTTTGAGGAGGGAAAATCTTACAAGGAAACTTACCATAAGGCTCAGGGAAACTAATTTTTGTGGCCAAACTGATTGGGTTGGGATCACTGTTAACCATTTCATCACGGCAGACCGCTTATGCGGTCCAGGGGAAGTAAAAACGTCAACACTATGGTCTAGGGCAGTGTTCTTCTATAACGATATAGTACCAGACTAAATATCTTTCAGGGTTCCTCTAATAACTTTCATCTGGTAATGTAGATATTATATTTGGATTATCTCATGAGTTTAGCTTGTATACAACTAGAAATAACGAACAAAGTAGGAACTTTTAACGAGTTTTCCGAAAGCTGAAATTTGTATCCAAAATGGCGACGTTTGAAGGATTTTTAGAGGAGAGTTTTCGGAGGATTTAAATAATTTTGACCTGATAAATTTGTTTGACAATGAGAGAAGACGTATGGAGAGACAATGGAATGCACTTGTGGTGACAGGGATGACAATGAAGATGACTTTGAAGGTTTTGAAACAGAGGAATTGTACGCTCCACGTGGGTTTTTTTTTTTGGACAAAGCCCGAAAACCAAAGAGATTGGTTTCAGTTTTCTGACAAGAGTTGGGCACACCCGAGAGTTATATGGCTCCAGGAAAGCTTCAGATTATTTTCAAATATTCTATTCAGATAAAGTTTTTGGAAAAATTGTCCGTTTAACGAACTTCAATGCGACGATCAAACGTGGCAGAGGCGTTATAGGTCACTTATGTGTGTGGACAGATCTCACCTTGGAGATCATTTTGGTTCATTTTATAGAATTTTTTATATTATGGACACCATGAAAGAAAGACTTGTGTTGTTACTGTGATTATTCACTAGTACATCTAGGGTCAATTGAACAAGTTTTGAGAACATTCTAAGTTTTCTAAGAGGTAATAAAATAATAGTATTTTACCTGTTGTTACCTGTTTGTACCTGCATTTTAACAGTTGTAATAGAAATGCACATTTTATTGAATTAGTCATAAAATTTGATTTTTAACCTTGATTTTGACACCTAATCCAGCCAGATAACTTTAACATTGGCAAAGTTATGTCGTTTCAAAGTCCACAAGTCATTTTGCTTTACAACTCCAAAGTTACTTAGTTACTTAGTGTTGAGGACTTTATGCCTACAAAGTTACTTAGTGATGAAAGGGTTAAATACTGAATTTATAATATTGATATAAACAAGTCCAAAGCTTATAGGACTGATACAGGCAAGTGAAAAGTGTATAGGATTGAGGCAAACAAGGGCTAAATTTATAGATACATAAACAAGTGCAGAAAATAAACTGTGATAAGTTTTGACACAAATTTGTTCATGATACAAGTATGGCAAATTGAAATTTATATGGAATCCCACAAAGTTTCAATGTAAATACATGTGTTAAAAGGTCTTTACGTAGCTGAACTTTAGCACTTGAAGAAATAATTTACTTGCTGTTAGTGAAAGATTTACTCCAATCTGTGGGTGGTCCAGATATGAATGTAGATTTTATAGATTGATTTTTATCAGAAAATGAGATGGAAAAGAATTTATAAAGCTTTCAAAATAGGTTTGTAATTTCATTGTGGACTTAACTCGTTGTTAAGGACTGTACCAGTAGTACCTATGTTAGGACTTTCACTCAGAATAATCGCCATTGATTAACATAAGCTGCCATATAATGTGGATTCATGAATGATAAGAGCTTCTAGTTCTATGTTCAGCTGATTATCAGCAAGCATGGCAATTTTCACTTCTCTTTATACTGCTATTATTATGAAATGATAGATTATTGAGTGATTGTTCAAATAAAAAAACATTCTTGAGAAAGCTTTTATAATTCCTTACACTGTACAAATCTGTTCATGAAAATTTATCAAGAACTCTCAGCAAACTTCTGACACCATTATTGTTTTAATTTTAAAAAAAATCTTGTTCAGTGCCTCTGATGTCTGGTTTTAGCATATGGCTGAGTGTTTAAAACATATTGTTAGCTAATACATCTTAATTTGGTGGATCTTCTATGGTGCTTGAATTTGTCAAGGTTTTAAAATAGACAGATGGGTAGTTTAGCCAATTTCTATTTATTTTATACTGTGATATCCATACACACTTATTACCAATTGTAATTCATTTTTTACTGTGACTTCCATACATGCTTATTGCAGATTGTATTTTATTTTATACTGTGACAGCCATACAAGCGAATTACAAATTTTAACTAAATTTACACTGTGACATATAGTCTAAAACTCTTCGTTATTTTTCAGTCTGTAAATTCTACTGAAAGATGACAAGACAAACATATCAATAAGACAATGCAGTTTGGATTTACTGGAGTAATTTGGAGTTGTCTTCTCCTGATGACCTTTGAACTCCTGTCATGCATGGGTAAGTTACATGTGCCTTTTGTACATTTTCAAGGTGGTCAACATGTGGTGTAACTATTATGAAAAGCAGATAACCTGGTGTACAGTTGTAGAACATTTGCTATTACCCTTGCCTTTAAAAAAAAATGGGTGACACCTTTTGGCCTATAATGTGAATGTGTATAGATGGTACAAATATCCAAAGCAATTCACAGATTATCAATATATGTAATTTAAAAATATAAGATTAATAAATACATTTGAAATGTAGAAAGTAACAGCTGTCTAACTATTCTGATACAAATAATTGAGGATCTAAATACAGTAATTCAATCAATAAATACTAGTTTTACATTTATAATGGCACTAGGATGAGGCAGTTAGGGGATGAACATTAGTTTTGCTATTAAATATTATTGAAGCTGTCAACCCTAAAAGTTGGGGTGTTTGTGGTATTGGGTTAATAAATTCTATCAAGGTGAGTGTGTGGTATGGGGTTACCCAGTTCTGTATCAGCTTGGGTTGGGTGTTTGTGATATGGGGCTACCCAATTATGTGTCAGCAGGAATGTTTGTAGTAGGGGGCTACCCAGTTCTGTGATAGCTTGGGTGTTTGTGGAATGGGGTTACCTAATTCTGTGTGGGAGTGTTTGTGGAATGGGGTTACCTAATTCTGTGTGTGAGTGTTTGTGGAATGGGGTTACCTAATTCTGTGTGTGAGTGTTTGTGGAATGGGGTTACCTAATTCCCTGTTGCTATTCCTATCAAGCATACCCAAGAGCCGCATGAATGTTTCCTATTAAATCACTTGTGAAGTTTGATTTTCATGGGCATTTAAACTCTAAATCTACAAAATGTATATTGTGTCACACTACATCACTTTGTTTATTGGAAGGGAGTGTTTGTGAAATTTCAGTTTGTATTCATTGTAAATTTGTTACTGAAATGTCTGAAGATAGCAATAAACCCTTGAAAAAAAGTAAATTAAAAAATTAAATTGGATGTTACCAAAGGAAAATCTGGAAGACACCAGCAATTTGAATTTTAAACAGAAAGACATGTTTGCCAAGAGATGATTAATACAACCTAGGCAATAATATTTTGTAAATTAAAAACACATGGTCCAACCCAGTCATCAGACACTTGACACTTGTAAAATATGTTTTTATATTTTAATCAACATATGCTTGTCATATTCAAATCATTCCAATCAACTGACAATTGCAATATCTGATGTCATATTCTATTCAGCTGATAATACCACAGACATTTTTTTTTATATTAAAAGCATTTTATAGTTTCCTTTGGACTCAGAAGGGGGAAAATAATTATTGAATTATGACATTTTAAATTGGTTTTCAAGTACATGTTACAGAGATTAAAGTATGTATTCTGTTTTATTGTCCCATTATGGTTTTTGATTACTGCATTACAGTGTGAATTCAACTCCAGCAGGTTTATGTCATTGGGAAATAAAATTGGTTTGTTTGCAGGGCTATTTATGAATTTAAGAGGATTAGGGAATTAAGTGTTTTGAAAACTGAGAAATCCTGAATAAGTTACTTCTCTGAGCTATGTAGACCTTTTCAATATATTTAATCCACACCCAGGCAAATAGAAAATGTCAGTTTTACTTGCTCATTTCTATTTTGTATATTTCAACACTTCTGGACAAAATGAATTAGATGTTACTTGTGAGACATTTTATGATTTTTCTGGAAGAAAGGAGCTCTTGTTACAGTGATTGAGATCAGTAGTGTATACACAGCTACACTGATGATTCACTGATAAAATGTAATCTCATTTCATCTACCATGTAATAAACTTCCTACTGCCATTGCTGCATTTGAGGGATTTTCCATGTTTTTGGCATTACATTGATTTGGGATTCGATGTTAGGCTTCCTGTGTATTGGCCAGAACTCAATCCTACAGTTTGCACTTTCTATATTTTTACTTAAGCCTCCATCTTAGACATGGAGCTAGACCTACAGCTGCATTATTTTCATACGTTCAGTCAAAATAATATTGCACAAAGATATTAAATTATTTATAGAAGTTTATTTTGATGCTGACTCATCATCAACGATTATCTTTCAGTCGTAGAGAAAGATACTTTACATTTCTTTTTTTTATTGGTGGTGTACCAGTTTTAATTGATTCAGTGGAGGCAAAAACCATAAATTAAAAAGTCTAATGTTTTACATTTATTATCAGGTACCCATAAAAATGTCACTTTTACCAAAACCACAAAAATTAATGCATGCAAAAATAAATTAACTTTGAGCATAGTTGTTTTTTTTATAGTGATGGAGTATATTCTGGTCCTTACAACTTTCAGCTCTTTCATTTTTTTTGGCAAACTGTTAAAAATTAAATAAATTAGATCATTTACATTTCAAATTTTAATATTTTTATATTTTTCTATGATAATAAAAAAAAATTGATAAAAAAAATTGAGTTCATCAAACAATGTGACATTGCAAAGTTAACAGAGAGCTCTGTTAGTAGATGGAGTAGTTTCCCTTTACAACATAAGTACAGTTACATGTTTTTCTTCATTTTCTCTCAGTAAAATTATTCAATGAAAAGTTAACAGTCCTTGAAAAGTCCTTGACAGAACTGTCAGGATAATACAAACCTTATACATGTCATAATGGGGATGGACAGGAACTTGCACTATTGTTTTCACATTACAAAGCATCATGTTGTTAGACTTTATTTTTGTTAGTTTTGCTCTTACCTAACCTCTAAAGAAAAAGAATGGTATTTTAATGGTATTTTAATCATTCTTTAACAGGACACAGCAAGTTAAATCCCAAGAAACAGCAAGGAAAGTACATTCCTTCTAATTGTTCTGATTTGTCCCTCACTCACCTCAAGTCTACAGTTATTATTGTCACTAACTCATCAGGGACATAGGCCCAGATTATCACTGTCATTAACTCACCTGGACATGGGGCCAGATTGTCCCTGTCATTAACTCACCTGGGCATAGAGCCAGATTGTCATTAACTCACCTGGACTTAGGGCCAGATTGTCATTAACTCACTTGAAGATGGGGCCAAGTGAGCTAGCACTATGGTTGTACATCCATTGTGTGTCCCCCATATTCATTTACCACTCAGTTGTTACCATTCTTTAATGCTATATTTCAGATGATTCTTGGAATACAGGCTATTATCATCAAGAAATTGAACAAAATGAGATTGATATTTTTGCCACTCGGAAGACAAAATTCTCATATCTGACTTGATTAGACTTTGATTAAAATCTTGCAGCATCAAGATCTAGTACATGTATGATTGAGGGACACCCCACCCCACATTAAGAAGGTGATCTTGCATCTGTTTGAATGTTACCATTCTGGAGGCTACATTTTTTATGAGAATTATGGAATGTATGTGCATATCATGAAATGAATAATAATAATAATAATAATAATAATAATAATAATAATAATAATAATAATAATAATAATAATAATAATAATAAAGACTTTATTTAGAGAAGGTAACTAAATTTCTTATAGAACTAATCTACCTTGAAACCTATCTTTTATGTACAATATATACAACATGATATGAAGAATCTGGCTTGACACTAAATAATTAAGTGATTTTAAAAGTCAAAGTATCAAGTCTGGAACACATGCATAGGCATGTGTGAATATATAAGCATATATAAAATATCATTCTGCATTGAAAATTCCACTATGAAAATGATGAAAATATACTGGAACTATTCAATTTTCTGAAGATTTCATGCATTAGAGACATTGATTATGAAAAGAAGAAATGCCAGTAGCCTGCCTTATGTCACTGTGAATGTTTCATACCAGTGGACCAGTATATTGAAAACTTTTGTTTAAACAATTCCTTCTTTGGCCTTGGTACAATTTAATTTTTCCTTCTTGTTGACCTTAACCCTTAACCTCATAGAGTGTATTGCTTTTTAGCCCTTTAATACACATGTAGCAAAGTTAAACAGTGCAGTCCACTTTGCATAGGCCTGTTAAGCAGTGAAGTTTATGTTATATTTAACAGCAATTTTAACCATTTTACATTTTTGGTAAACATATATAATGTATCAAAAGATTTAAGAGTAAAATAAGTTCATTATAGCTGTATAATTATTTTTAACAAAAGAATTTTGTATGTACTTTAAAATCTTGAGAGAACTCGTTCACAATCAAGTCAGTCAAGCAGCATGATCAACGGTAGTGGCGAATTTCCATACTCAACATTTACAAGTTCTTTGCGTCTGCATCACAAAATCAGTGTAATTTGATAATTTATGAAAACTAAGGACTTCCTACCTCAGTATCGAGCCTTTCCCGAAGTTATTGAAGCTCTCATAGTTGTGATTCTACTGGTTCAAGTACTGAACGATATCAGAGACCGCCATTTTGTCCAATGGAGAATATGACCCTACTTACTTTAAATAAGATTGGATCCAGAGCATCAACAGTGACCACATAATCTAATGTAATGGTCATTCTCACCAATGAATGTAGTATCTAACAAAGAGTTTTCCTTGAAAATGTCGATACAGAAACTCTCAAAATAGCTGTTGTTTACAGCATTGCCAAAAGTCGCATACCATGACATCAGGTAAATTGCCAAAAGGCGCATAGCGTGACATCGGGTAAATTGCCAAAATGCACTTCTATTAGGTAAATGGTTAGATTTTGAGTAACATCAGCATCTCTTTGGTGAAAGATATTATTTAGAGAAGAATGGCTTTTCTGGATACTTTATACATCAATTTGGCCTTTCAAAGAAATGTTCTTTCACATATTTTTAAAACCTTTATATTATTCAGTGCATCCTGGAAATTGTCTATACATTGATCTAGAATTAAATGGTAAGCCCTCATTTGGAGTCTTAAAAGTATAGTTATGTTTGATTTAGAGGTGTTACCCCAAATTACAATGCAATAGTCCAGATATGGCTGAATAAAAGTTTTATAAAAGATTATTTATACTGAAGAGGTGTGTATGTTTTGATTTTCCTCTCTAGCCAGAGATAAGAATTACCATTTTTGACATGTGTTTAATGTGAAGAGACCAAATAATATTGTTATCTACAAATACACCAAGAATTTTTTACTGAGAGGTCATATTAAGGCTCACATTGTCAAATAGAACCTGGAGTTTGTCACTTGCTCATTTTTGTTGCATTGTAACTAGTAGGGCTTTTATTTTTTCTGTATTTATGATGCTACTGTTTCCCTTGCACCATACTTGATGTCTGTTGAGAGCATATTGTAAGTTATTTTCAAGTACTGTGTTAGTTTTACCCTTCTCAGATAGTGTATTATTATCTGCATAGAGGTCAGTGGAAAAAATTGAAGTTACAAGTTAAGTTGCTGATAAAAAAGAATGAATAACAGAGGTCCAAAGATAGAGCCCTGTGGTCCTCC
Source organism: Potamilus streckersoni (assembly GCA_016746295.1). Classification (NCBI taxonomy): domain Eukaryota; kingdom Metazoa; phylum Mollusca; class Bivalvia; order Unionida; family Unionidae; genus Potamilus; species Potamilus streckersoni. The sequence goes on along the minus strand of JAEAOA010001044.1, from coordinate 807,669 downwards.
ACAATTAATATTTTTTACTTTCAGAAGGTTGACCATTTAAAGTTAATTATATGCACTGTATCAGTTTAGTAAGAAGTAAACCAGTTTAGGGAGTTTTCACTGCATTGATAGAATTTTAGTTTTTCAAGCAAAATTTCTTGGTCTACAAGATCAAAAGCTTTATAAAAATCAACTATAATAGTGCCTACCATTTTTCCTTGATCTAATGCTTTCATTTACCTCTCCGGTGGCCTAGTGGTTACAGTGTCCGCCTCAGATGCGGGAGGTTATAGGTTCAATCCCCAGTCGAATCATACCAAAGACTTTACAAAAATGGTACTAACAGCTGCCTCGCTGGATGCTCATTATTAGGTCTGGTCGGCCTGGTGTCAAGATAATGTGACTGGGTGGGACATCATGCTACTTGTCTGTGGCATGATGCCCCATTACTAGACATCACTATAATCTGCAGACATCATAGCAATATGACTGAAAAATTGTTAAAGCTAGGTTAAAAATCATAATCACATCACATCATTTATTAATCAAAGATGCAAGTGCAGTTTCATAGGAGTGATTCTGTAGCAAGCCAGACTAATTGTCATAAAAAATATCACAAGTGTTCAAATAGTTTAGAAAAGAATCACATACATGTTTTTTTCTAGCAATATGGAGATACAAGGAAGGATAGAGATGGGTCTGTATTTTGTTCTGCTTTTTGCAATGGTGTAACCTTGTGGAAATTTATTAGACCTAATATTTTCATTGTAAATGAAAGCTATATTTTCTACAATTGAAGGTGCAGCTAACTTTAGTAGCCTTGGTCCAATCATATCAAATCCTGTAGCTTTACAATCATTCATTTTTTAAAATATATCTCAACACAACTCTAGACTCATTTCAGGAATTTCCATCTTTATATTGTTTGGTAGTATTTTAGTACAAAAATGATCAGGTGAAGTTCAGGATTCTTTGTTTTTCAGCAGTTTGAATGAAAGTCGTTAAAATTATTTGAGATATCAGTTGGATTATCAGCATAAATGCCCTCATAACTGAGTGATAAAATTTCTGTTTTACATTTGCATGCTGTGTAAACACTTTCCATATAGCTTTTGGGTTATATTGGTTTTCATCCATCACTTTTTTTTGTAGTGTGCTTGTTTGGCTTGAGATATCATTTCATTAACTTTATTCTTCCAAACTCTATATTCAGTTTGATATCCTACTGATGCTAGTTGGTCTATATGCTTTATTGCTTCTAAAATTTCAGGGAAATTCCAGCCTGTCTGGTGGTCTTTCTTTATCCTGTGTTTTTAAAGAGGCATGTTTGTTCACTATACTGATGAATAGATCTGTCCAAGTATCTAAAACATGATCAATATCTTCCAAGGTTTGGACTGTATTCCATGGATTCTTTTTTAGATCTTCCAAGATTTGAACTGTATTCCATGGATTCTGTTTCAGATCTTCCAGAATTTAACTGTATTAAAGTTTTAAGAAGATCCACAAGTAATTGATTTTTGGATATTATTTTTTATTTATCAGTCAATGACTTTACATGTTAGAAAAATTGCCAAGTGGTCACTTATACCAATATTTGGAACCATTACTTCCAAAACATTTTCTTTTATATTGGTATAAATATGATCTGTAAGTGTTTTTAGAGGTAGATGTTTCCCTGGGTTCATTGACTAGTTGCTCCATACCAAATGAAGCAATGAAATCCACCCAGTTCACTTTTATTTAATCATTGAGAAGGTCTCTATTTATATCACCTAGAAGGTAAATTCTTTCTCTTCATTTGAAATTTTGTCTACTTGAAGTTCAAAATATTCATGCCAATCAGTATGTGATGACAGGGGTGGGTGGGTCTGTACACAAAACCAACTATGTAGGGCTTAGCTTTTTCTGGAGTGATCTGTACACAAATGGATTTTATTTCCTGTATTTCTAGGTCTTCCTGTCTTTTAGACATAATACCAGTTCTAACATATGCAAGGAGCCCACCACCTTCTACTTTCCTATCCATTTGATAAGTTTTGTTATAGCTATTGATACACAAGAAATTTTCACCCAGATTGTATGTTAATTTTATTTCCCTAAGTCCAAATTATTGGATATTATCATTTGGAAAGGTTAGCATTAACTTCACTTTTTTTTCCAAAACAACCATGAATATTTAAATGATCTATGTTTAAACCCTTACTAGAAACTCCTAAATTTATGAGATTAACATCATTTCCATTAGAATCACTCAAGGAGACATTACAATTATTAAAACTATGTTCAAAATGATCATTGTTACAAATGTCATTACTGGTATAAAAAGTTAGTTTTTCTACAGCTGCATTTTCTACTTTATAAATCTGAATTAAGTTGTATTTGAATATGTACAAAAAGCTTGTAAGTTTCTGTATTCAGAACATCCTCAGCAAGGGGATCAAATCTGTTTTGACAAGGGATGCACTGTGTATATGGCAGATATTCCTGTTGAAGTCTTCCAGTGATGGCCTAATTGCCCTTTTCCATACTGAGAGCATTGTATTATTGGCTGTCTGTGCATGCATGTTGTATGTTTGGTCTGGCCACAGTAATCAGATCCCAAAGGGTACTGACTGTATTGATATGGCTGACACTATAATCTGATGCAGTTCTGATCATGGAATGTATGTGCATATCATCAAATGAATTTGATAGTCACATAATGTATACACATGCCATGAAATGAATTTGATGGTTATGGAATGTATGCACATATGAAATGAGTTTGATGGTTATGGAATGTATACACATACCATGAATTGAATTTGATGGTTATGGAATGTATGCACATACCATGAAATGAATTTGATGGTTATGGAATGTATACACATACCATGAATTGAATTTGATGGTTATGGAATGTATGAACATATAAAATGAATTTAATAGTCATGGAATGTGTGAGTATTTTATGAAATGAGTTTGATAATCATGGAATGTGTGAGCATATTATCAAATGAATTTGATAGTTTTGGAACGTATGCACATATGAAATGGGTTTGATAATCATGGAATGTGTGAGCATATGAAATGTTGTATGTTTGGTCTGGCCACAGTAATCAGATCCCAAAGTGTACTTACTGTATTGATATGGCTGACACTTATTTGATGCAGTTCTGATCATGGAATGTATGCACATACCATGAAATGAATTTGATGGTTATGGAATGTATGCACATACCATGAATTGAATTTGATAGTCACATAATGTATGCACATACCATGAATTGAATTTGATGGTTATGGAATGTATGCACATACCATGAATTGAATTTGATAGTCACATAATGTATGCATATACCATGAAATGAATTTGATGGTCATGGAATGTATGCACATATGAAATGAGTTTGATGGTTATGGAATGTATGCACATACCATGAATTGAATTTGATAGTCATGGAATGTATGCACATACCATGAAATGAATTTGATAGTCACATAATGTATGCACATACCATGAATTGAATTTGATGGTTATGGAATGTATGCACATACCATGAATTGAATTTGATAGTCATGGAATGTATGCACATACCATGAAATGAATTTGATAGTCACATAATGTATGCACATACCATGAATTGAATTTGATGGTTATGGAATGTATGGTTAGACACCACAATACATGTACCATTCCTATTGCATTGGTTATAATGGATGATAGGGACAGATACCACAATACCATTCCTATTGCATTTGTTATAATGGATGATAGGGACAAACACCACAATATCATTCCTATTGCACTTAACTGATTATATTATAACCAATGCACTTAACTGATTATATTATAACCAATGCAATAGGAATGGTATTGTGGTGTTTGTCCCTATCATCCATTATAACCAATGCAATAGGAATGATATTGTGGTGTTTGTCCCTATCATCCATTATAACCAATGCAGTAGGAATGGTATTGTGGTGTTTGTCCCTATCATCCATTATAACCAATGCAATAGGAATGGTATTGTGGTGTTTGTCCCTATCATCCATTATAACCAATGCAATAGGAATGATATTGTGGTGTTTGTCCCTATCATCCATTATAACCAATGCAGTAGGAATGATATTGTGGTGTTTGTCCCTATCATCCATTATAACCAATGCAATAGGAATGATATTGTGGTGTTTGTCCCTATCATCCATTATAACCAATGCAATAGGAATGATATTGTGGTATTTGTCCCTATCATACATCAGATCAGCAATAATACCTCATGACGTCCATAAATTATATTAAGGTGATCTCCTCAGATCATGAATCTGATTGGTTGAAAAATAGATCTTTATGATACAAGAGTATATTCCATGATTGATAGAAATAAACTCAACAGATGCAAAATTGGCTCATTAGTATGCATGGATCTCCTTTAATGTCTGCCTCATCCAAGATTTGGTAGATGAAAGTTTATATTCTAAGTTTCATTAATAAGATTAGATACAGATTATGGCCTTTAAAGACACAATAAACTCAGATGCAAGGTCAAAGATCACCTTGATAGTGTTATCACTGTTGATTGCAGTTTTGGAAAACATGCACAATTCTTTGTAGCTGTTTAAAATATTTAAAAGTAATTGCAGTTTTGGAAAACATGTCAAACTCCTTGTAGTTTTAGAAACGTGTTCAATTCCATGTACATGTATTATTGGAAAATGTGAAAATTCTTGTAGCTATGGAATATAAAATTTTTTTGTAGCTATGGAAAACTTATAAAATTCAAACCTGTAAATTCTACTTTGCAATTTTGACTTTCATTTCTAATTAGCTTGGAGATCATCTGGCAAACAATATTTGTTAAATGATTGTTGAAGATAGACAGCACAGTGATGAAGGTTTGGTATTGAAGCCATCTCTACATGGTAGATAAACATTCACATTCATGTGTGCTGTACCACTAGATCAGTCATAATGACATTGAAATTCCTAATGAGACAGACACAGGGCAAAATGGTCAATCAAGCATAATTGTAAAAACTAGGGACAAACCTCAACATCAAAGAACCAGCATGGTTTCTTTCAGCAGTGGAGAATGGTATGTGATTTGGTTGTGCAACTTCACACTTCACCTGATAATATCCAAATAAATCAAAGGCTTGTGAGGACCCCCTGGTGTTACAAGACAGACTTGTGAGGACCCCTGGTGTTACAAGACAGATTTGTGAGAAAACCTGGTGTTACTAGACACAAAGCACTGTTTGATAATGTTTCTGATTATTTGCAAGTGCATGGTATAATTTATAAGTAATTTATAAGTAATGAATAGGCCTCCACTGTATTAAGAGGTCTTATAACATGCTGTCCTGAATTTTTTTAATATTAAAAGTTTATATATAATTTGCAGTCTTGAAGGATTCTCTCCAGTTGTAACAGGTTATATAACATGCTGACACAAATGATTTTCTATCTTTTTATAACATGATATAATCAAAAAAATTTCTGTATTAAGTATTTACAATATGCTGTCATCAGTGATTCTCTACAATATAGAATGTTTCTAACTTCCTATCTTGAATAATTCTACCAAGTTTTAACAGTGTTTATAACATGCACTGTTAAAAATAACTTGCTATGCATTCATCCATCTATCCACATGCACACACATACACAGACACACACACACACACACACACACACACACACACACAAAACAATCCAATTAAAATGTATGTCTTTGGCATAGCACAGATCTGATGGACACCAAGATTAGAGTTTAGATTCACCAATCTAGTAAGATCTTTCATGAAAATTAAAAACATAATTTGGAGCATAAGGTTTATAATGAATAGTCCTTTTTAAATGCTTTATATGATGGATTGAAATGTTTCCATCCTTACAGGGATTAAATGTTTTATATAGTTGTTTGCATTATGAAGACTTGAATGCATTCTACAAAGAAAACACTTGTTTTTTTCAAAGATTTTTCCCTCAGGTGAGGGACACTGGATATCTTGAAGTAGACTACAGATTGCCAAGTCATCACTTTTCATTTGTAGCAAATTGGAATGACTGTATTCAGTTTCACCTTCTTTGAATTAACAATTTCAAAACTACAAAATGATGAAAGAAATTGTAATTATCTTTCCCAGCTAATATTCAAAAGCTGAATGCATCAGTATGAAACCTTCTCCATGAAGATCCTTTGACAACATTAATTGAATTTATAGGTGCTTCCGATGCTAATATAACATTTGTAAACCAGTCTTTTCCCTTTGGTCAGATAGAACTCAAGTGACCCAGTAGATGTGTCTGAGTATAACCAGATTAAATACCATAATAAGTAATGTCTTAGACAACTGGATTTTACTTTTTATAGTGAGCCGAATCTAAGGAGTGATTTGATATACTGTATTGTGCCTAAAGGATTCTAGACTCCATTTTCTTATGGATACAAAATTATTTGGTTCCTTAGAATGCAAACCAGTTATTGACCTTCTTGCATCCCACCCATCTCAACTACTATCGTCTGAGAGAAAATAATATGGATTATCGGGGAAAAGCCTTTTTAAAAAATCCTACATACTAATCCGCATGACTTATAATTTGTGCTAGGAGTCAGCATAAACTTCAACAGTTTCACCTAAAAACCTGACTTGCATTCCCTCTACGACCTGGCTATTTTGAATGCGCTTTTTTTTCTTAACCGATCAGACGTCTGTGTGTCTGTGTTATCAGTTTTGAGGGAGTTCCAAAGGAAAGATAAACACTAAAACAATGGTACTTGTTTAGTTTACCATTCAATACAAATTTCCAGTCAAGCGTATCTTCAACACCAGATGTGCTTTTCACTTGATGAAAAATGATTCCATTTTATTGAAATATCTATTTTTTTACTTTGCAATAGATTCATGCCCATTACATATAGTATGATCTTCATTATTATTCATATGGATGCAGAAAAATGCATCCTGGCTTTAGCAAAAATCGGACATCACCACATGGACATGACCACATGTGTGTGTGTGTTGTAGAAGCTCAGTGATTGTTTAATTATAACTGATTGATCATTGATTAATATTGGATGGCATTTTCAGTAAAAACTACCTGATACAAAGGCAGCCAGCTGTCAACAGCCAATTTTAACCCATACCCAGATGAACTAGGCATGTAGCAGGCAATCATACAGTGTTTTGCTGTTGCAGAGATTGTGACATGGCTGGTGGTTTGAATCTTCCAAGCAGTTGTACTTGATTTGAATCATCACATGGCTGTTTGTTTGAATCTTACAAGCAGTCTTAGATCATTCAGATTGTCACACTATTAATACTTAAACATATTTGTTATCTTGATACAACAAATGACTTAAATGATTACACAATAGTAATTAAAATTATTATCTTTCATTTTGTTTAACACTAACTGTATAATTATGCTATGTAGGAAAGGGTAATAATTATACTAAGTAACAAAGAGTAAAACATACTGTAACTACAATTATTCTATGTAAGGAAGGGTAATGTATACTGTAACTGTACAGTTTATGTAATGAAGAGTAATTCACACTGTAACTACAGTCAATGTATGTAACAAAGGGTAAAGTATACTGTAACTGTATGTAATGAAGGGTAAAGTATAATTATACTATGTAAGAAAGGTTTGGTTTGGTATTTTATGGCACAGGAAGATAAGTAGTGACATAGCAATTGCCATGGAAACGCCATTGTAGCTGACTGACAGTGGGGTAGAAGTAACTATAATTATACTGTGTAAAAAATGGTAAAGATTGAACATTTTTGTGGCTGCTATAAATTGACTTGTGCTGCTCAGTTTTGAAGTGGATGTTATGTACTGACCTGTTTGGTTTTGCTGTGGATACTTGTACTTCTGTTCAGTTTTGATGCTGCATGTAGTGACAGCTGTTACATTGATAAGAACAAATGATAGGAGAAAAAAAGAAACACATGGGAAAGCACTAAGAAATGTCACTGAGTGAAATTGACATTTTAAGGAATTAAAATAGTTTGGAACCAAATCAAGCAAAAGCAGGCACCTGTTCAAGAGTTAAGTGACAGAAGTAATTTGAAATTGTATTATTTATTTTGTTCCTTTGGTCTCCCTTTTCCCAGGACAGATACTTATTATTGATTTAAAGCTCCACTGCTGCCATTTCTCATAAATTTCACCATTATTCAAATCTTACTAAAGTTAGAAAGAAGGAAATGATTGGTTACAATAGTTTGGAATGAAGGAAATGATTGATTACAAAAGTTATCTGACATAAGCCTTCTTTGAAATGATCAGATGTTAGGTGTAACATTTTTTGAAATATTCAGTTTAGAATTGAAAGGTACCACCCTTAATTCAGTCAACAAAGTTGTTCCTAATTTGCTATTTTTCGGTAGTACTCCAAAAGTAGTGATGAAATAGATTCTGCAAATTCTGTTCATGACAAATCTAATAAAAAATAACATTCACATGTGGTGCTCAAATTGGTTTGAGAGAAAATGGCATGCCCACTTTTTTAAAGTAGAAAAATGTGCAATATTTTAAAATTAGACTTGGGTGAATATTGGTGATCAGCTGGTGTGCAGCAATACTTTAAACCACAAACCTGGGCTAAAGACATTCCAACAGCATGGCATTGATTTCAACCACAAACCTGGGCTAAAGACATTCCAACAGCATGGCGTTGATTTCAACCACAAACATGGGCAATCCAACATAGCATGGTTTTGATTTAAACCCACAAACCTGGGCAATCCAACATAGCATGGCATTGATTTAAACCACAAACCTGGGCTAAAGACATTCCAACAGCATGGCATTGATTTCAACCACAAACATGGGCAATCCAACATATCATGGTGTTGATTTAAACCACAAACCTGGGCTAAAGACATTCCAACAGCATGGCGTTGATTTCAACCACAAACATGGGCAATCCAACATAGCATGGTTTTGATTTAAACCCACAAACCTGGGCAATCCAACATAGCATGGCATTGATTTAAACCACAAACCTGGCCTAAAGACATTCCAACAGCATGGCGTTGATTTCAACCACAAACATGGGCAATCCAACATATCATGGTGTTGATTTAAACCACAAACCTGGGCTAAAGACATTCCAACAGCATGGCATTGATTTCAACCACAAACATGGGCAATCCAACATAGCATGGTGTTGATTTAAACCCACAAACCTGGGCAATCCAACATAGCATGGTGTTAATTTAAACCACAAACCTGGGCTATCCAACATAGCATGGTGTTGATTTAAACCACAAATCTGGGCAATCCAACATATGGTGTTGATTTAAACCAAAAGCCTGGGCTATCCAACATAGCATGGTGTTGTTTTAAACCACAAACCTGGGTAATTCAACATAGCATGGTGTTGATTTAAACCACAAACCTGGTCTATCCAACATAGCATGGTATTGATTTAAATCACAAACTTGAGCTATCCAACATAGCATAGTGTTGATTTAAACCACAATCCTGGGCTATCCAACACAGCATGGTGTTGATTTAAACCACAAACATGGGCAATCCAACATAGCATGGTTTTGATTTAAACCCACAAACCTGGGCAATCCAACATAGCATGGCATTGATTTAAACCACAAACCTGGGCTAAAGACATTCCAACAGCATGGCGTTGATTTCAACCACAAACATGGGCAATCCAACATAGCATGGTGTTGATTTAAACCCACAAACCTGGGCAATCCAACATAGCATGGTGTTGATTTAAACCACAAACCTGGGCTATCCAACATAGCATGGTGTTGATTTAAACCACAAATCTGGGCAATCCAACATAGCATGGTATTGATTTAAACCAAAAGCCTGGGCTATCCAACATAGCATGGTGTTGTTTTAAACCACAAACCTGGGTAATCCAACATAGCATGGTGTTGATTTAAACCACAAACCTGGGCTATCCAACATAGCATGGTATTGATTTAAATCACAAACTTGAGCTATCCAGCATAGCATGGTGTTGATTTAAACCACAAACCTGGGCTATCCAACATAGCATGGTGTTGATTTAAACCACAAATCTGGGTAATCCAACATAGCATGGTGTTGATTTAAACCACAAACCTGGGCTATCCAACATAGCATGGTGTTGATTTAAACTGCAAACAAGGGCAATCCAACATAGCATGGTGTTGATTTAAACCACAAACCTGGGCTATCCAACATAGCATGGTGTTGATTTAAACCACAAACCTGGGTAATCCAACATAGCATGGTGTTGATTTAAACCACAAACATGTGCAATCAAACATAGCATGGTGTTGACTTCTTATGTTTATAATGATGACATTGTCAAATCTTGTGTTCTACTTTTTGACTGAAGAAAGTTAGCAAATTTCTTAAGAATTAAAATGGCAATCATAGTGCAGGAGGCCTCTGTGTGCTGTTGAATTGAAAATGACTGCCAGTGCAAAGGGCCTTTAAATTGACAGTTGAATTTAAAATGACTGTCAGTGCAAATGGAATTTAAATTGACAGTTGAATTTAAAATGACTGTCAGTGCAAATGGAATTTAAATTGACAGTTGAATTTAAAATGACTGTGACAGTGCATGAAGCCTTTTAGTAAGCAATTGAATTTAAAATGACAGTGTCAGTGCAGGTTTTTTTTTAAATTTTGAGTTGAGTTTAAAAAGGCAACCATAGTCCAAGAGATCTTAGTCTGCAGTTAAATTTAAAATGACATTCACTGTGCAGGAGACCTGATAGTTGAACTTAGAATGGCAGGCATGGTGCAAGAGGCATTTTAATCTGGATAAATTGAGAATGACAGGCATGATGCAGGGGAGGCTTTTAATCTGCAGATAAATTTTCTAGCATACTAACCCACTTTAAAAGCTTTTTTAATTTGAAGACAACCATGATTGCAGCATTGCATAAAAAATTCAGATGACTTCAGTGTTTGAAACCCTCTTAACTCTTGGAAAGATTAAGTTGCTGACCTGCTAGACTTGTAGTTTCATTGACCTGAAACTAAATTGTCTGCCTTACAAAATCACTTGTATCATGTTGCACTGTGTTGGTAACCAGAAGGAAACTTGGATGCAGTGATGTAAATCAGTTGATATAAATTTCTTGATGGAACTAATACCAAAAAAAATATGTTTCTTTTGTGTTGGCCAAATACCTAATTTTTGTTGCTGACACATGGCATTTTTTCACTAGGGTAGAATAAAATTTAGAAAAGATAAATCCAGAAATTAATTTCTGCATCTAATTGAGCTGTTTTTGACCAGTATTTGGATTGCTTCATACATTATGTATACTAATCATAAAAATATATATAATGCTAAAAAAAGCAAACCCAAGCAACTTGCATGCTATATTTTTATAGCCAATATAAAATATGCATCTTAAGGGTCCTGTTCTTTGAAGGAGTGTCACAACTTATTCAAGCACAGGCTAAATTGGGATAGAATTATCTTTTCAGAAAATAGTTCTAAATGCAATGGAAGTACACTGATGGAAGTTATTCTTGGGTCCCATGGAAATGAATGGTATTCTTTTTGGAACAATTATTGATCAACAAGTGGATGCAAAATGTATGATGCTAGTTGACAGAACTGACACTGCCCTGCAATGTGATCCAAGTTTACAAATTCTCTGTCACATGTGATTCATTGGCTGAAAATTGCTTTTAAAACCTAAATGATATTGAATTGTAACACTTAATATAGATCCTTTACACCTGATTAAGTCTTATGCATAATTGTGTTCAATTAGTCAGTAGAATGTTATCTTTGGGGGATGTACTATATGATGTTGCCTCAAACACCACACCAAAAGGTGAGATTTTCCCTCCAAGATAAAACAAGAATTGTTGAAGATCCCAGAGTGAAGAAGTTACTGCATCAAAAGCTCATGTTGGCTCTGGAAATCAAGGACAAGGAATAGTTTAGACATGAAGTGTTATATATGTACATTGTGCAAAGTTTGTTATTGTTTGGTGTGTGTATGTGTTTTTCAACAATTACTGAATATTGTGATGTCTTTTGCAGTTAATAAAGCTTCAATTCATAAATTTGCACTTTATTTGGTCATTCTTCTCCATGGCTTAATGTCACATTTTTCGTTGGTCATTCTTCTCCCTGGATTACTTTTTACTACAAATTATTTGCTTTTCAAGGCAATTAATAAAAAATTGAATTTGGATTTTTATTGTTAAGATTGTTAAGTTTTATCAGCAGGTATTAACACCAGTGGATTTATTAAATTTATAAAATTTAATATTCTTTTTAATAATTTTTTTTTGTAGCTGTCAGCAAATTAAAGAGACATGATTTCACTTAATATGAGCTTTCGGTAGATCACCATTACAAGTTTTCATGAAGTCTTCATTAGGATTATGTGGGTAGAAATGGGTCAAAAACCCCATGTGGATAAAAGTAATAAATGAAACAGATTTATTTTTCTTGTAAGGCATAATCAAGACAAAAAATGACAAAATCAGTTATAAGGCATCATTTTTATTTAATCCTGTATACTTTTTTGCTGAAAATTTTCCGTTAATTGTTTTGAAACAATTGATACAGAAAGTAATGTAAATTCAATGTTTGTTAAGAATTGTTTGAGAGAAAAAAACCAACAGATTGTTAGTTAGAAAAGACTGTAATTAAAATGTAGTTCTTCATTGTGTAAAATGTGTGCATCCAGAGTACAGTGTGTGTATGCAGATATAGTGTGTGTATCCAGACATATACAGTGTGTGTATGCAGATGTAGAGTGTGTGTATCCAGAGTACAGTGTGTATATGCAGACATAGAGTGTGTGTATCCAGAGTACAGTGTGTGTATCCAGAGTACAGTGTGTGTATGCAGACCTATATTGTGTGTGTATGCAGATGTAGAGTGTGTGTATCCAGAGTACAGTGTGTATGCAGACGTAGAATGGGTGTATCCAGAGTACAGTATGTGTATGCAGACGTAGAGTGTGTGTATGCAGATGTACACAGGACTCAAAATTAGTCTGTTAGCCCGAGGCTGGTAGATTTCATGTCAGACTAGTAACTTTCATAAATGATGTGGTATCATACTTTATTCTCTCGAAAAGCATAATCAAATGTTTCAGAAGACCTCGACGAAAGACATGTAATGACTAAATTAGATGAGGAAAAGAACATTATGAGATTTATACTTCTATACTTCTGCTTTTCATCTGATGCTATTTATGAAATCAAAATTATAGTGTGTGTATCCAAACATAGTGTGTCTGCAGATGTACAGTGTGTGTATCCAGACATACAGTGTGTATGCAAACATACAGTGTGTATTCAGAATAGTGCATGCATAGATACTTTAAAGCTTTGTCAATTAGATACTACAAAAACATCTGGTTAATTACCTGTAATGTGACCTAGTTAGGCAGTATTCTAGCCCTATTGAAAACTGACACTAAAGGCACCCATTTGTTTAACATGGTCTGAAGGTTAATAATCAATTAATTGGAACTAATTGATTCTTTATGCAAGAAAAACTAATTATTTTGAAAAGACCTTGCTTTAGCTAAATTGAAAGAAAATGTCTGTTTTGGAATATTTCTTATGTCAGTGATTACAAACTTAATGTGAATAGTGTAAGATGTACATAGTATGATGTAAGTAAATGTATTTTGTAAATCAGTATTATATTTCAAATGAATAATCTATAAGTATTAATTAGGTGACACATTGTTTTATTCATCAAAATTTTTCAATAGGAATTGTTATATATATATATATATATATATATATATATATATATATATATATATATATGGTGTTCTGTACAATTCATATACATAATGTAATGTACATTGTATATTGTAGCATACATTTAAAGGTCTGGCTACTTTTTAAAAAAAAGAAATCTATCCTTTTTTGGGGAGGACCCCCACCCCACTGCTTACCTAGTTTAACAACTCACCTTCCAGCATTAAATCTAATGAAAGGCCCCACATACAGGTTGCATAATGGAAGGCCCTGGATAGGGTAGCACAATGGAAGGCCTTACATGCAGGTAGCATAATTAAAGGCCCTGCATACATAGCAAAATGGAAGGCCCTGCATACATAGCAAAATGGAAGGCCCTGCATAGATGTAACATAATGGAATGCCCTGTATAGAGATAGCATAATGGAAAGCCTTGCATATACTGGTAGATCATTCTTAGAATGTATTCATGTATTCATGTGACCCTTGGGTCAACGAATCCAAAATGAGGCTAATCTAGGCACCTGCTTATAGATTTCTTAGAGCCAAGGGCCCTAATTATGGCAGATAAAGTTTATGTTAAAATTAAAAAGAAAATAACTTTTATAAACAGATCAAGAGAATTTCCCATACATAAAATGACAAAATTATTTTATTGTTAGGCAGGATTCTTCTTTATTATGTTTTCTTTATCTAATGTCCACATTTAAATATTGGGTGTTAAAATTCATCCAATTACCAATTCCACAAAAAAAATAATTATAATCAATAAAAAAGTAAAGGTAAGTAAGGGACACAATTTGTGTTTCTATGTATAAAATCGTATATCTGTATTATCAGTTGACTAATGATTCAGAAAAGAAAAAAAAAGTCATTTAAAGGAAAAATTAGGGTCCCTCCCACATATTGGCACTAAAAGCAGCAAACACCATAAAAACAACCAGGTTGTGCACTTTTGATACAAATTAAAATGCAAGCATACCCACAAGTACACAAAACAATTTATAGCATACCACAAAGTCTACTGGTTTGGGCAATGTGGTTGGTTAAAAGGGCAGTTTGTGTCACTATGCACATTTTGTAAATGTTTTAATCTGACTGCCGTAGTATTGATTGATTATGGCTGTACATTTATACCATACTTGATCATGGCTGTACATTTATACCATACTTGATCATGGCTGTACATTTATACCATACTTGATCATGGCTGTACATTTATACCATACTTGATCATGGCTGTACATTTATACCATACTTGATCATGGCTGTACATTTATACCATACTTGATCATGGCTGTACATTTATACCATACTTGATCATGGCTGTACATTTATACCATACTTGATCATGGCTGTACATTTATACCATACTTGATCATGGCTGTACATTTATACCATACTTGATCATGGCTGTACATTTATACCATACTTGATCATGGCTGTACATTTATACCATACTTGATCATGGCTGTACATTTATACCATACTTGATCATAGCTGTACATTTATACCATACTTGATCATAGCTGTACATTTATACCATACTTAATCATGGCTGTACATTTATACCATACTTAATCAGAAACAAAATTCATGCTTTAAATAGTTTCCTTTCTTTTTTGTTAACTTGTATTTTGTGAGCTGTAGAGAAGGACACTTATGTTTTAGAGAATGGATATATAAAGTAAGTGTTCACCACTATAATATATACAGTGGTAATTCTATAATAAAGAATATTCTTGTGCAAAAAGGAAACATCTCTTTAAAATAAATTGCATCCATTACAGCCATGATTAGTATAATATATTCTGCGCAAAAGGAATCTACATAACATATGATATACAGTATAGTCACAAGCTTCCTAGCTTAGCCTCGTTTTCATGATACATTAATATTCATGAGGATCTCGTTAAGAAAGGTCTATAGGTAGCATAATGAAAGACCCTGCAGACAGGGAGCATAATGGAAGGCCTTGCATACACAGCATAATGGAAGGCCTTGCATACACATAACATAATGGAAGGCCCTGCATACACGTAGCATAATGAAAGGTCCAGCATACAGGTTATGTACTGGAAGGCCCTGCATACACATAACATAATGTAAGGCCCAGCATACACATATCGTAATGGAAGGCCCTGCTTACCCGGAGCATAATGGAAGGCCCTGCATACACGTAGCATAATCATATTAATGTCCAGAAGTTTGTCCCTAATTTTGAGATTTGTTTTCCTAAAAATGTTTATGCAAGTTTTTATTTGCAAGTATGTAGTGCCCTATGTACCTTGTTATTGAAGAGTGATATTCTAACTTGTATTAGGAAAGTTTTATCTTGCTGAGGGAAAATTCTTCATTTTAACATTTTTAAACTCAGTACTAAGTTGCCAGAATTATCGTGTTCAGTTAAAACATGTATAAAATTTTTTACAGTGATATTTTCAAAGTTTGTCTAATAATAACCATGTGAAACGTCAGTGTAAAAGCTCCCATCTCATTGAGTTAACTACCATATTCGCGACATACAATGCAGATTTGGGATGAAGAAGCAAGAAAGAAATTTAAAATTAACGATTAATATTGTAAACCTAGCCTTCCTTGTGATTGATACTAGATAATCATGAGAATAAGTAAATTAACCATGATAAGGCCAGTAATGGTTTGCATGGAGGATTGCCTGCATATATCACAGTTTAGGTATAGAAATCATTTCTTTATAATGGCAGGAACTGATCAAATGTTCAGTGAAATTTCAGTATATACTCTGAATTGCATAAAAATGTGGAAATCAGCTGATTAAGTTTGAAGTTGTAACAATTTGAATTTGTGTATTTAGAATTACATAGCAGTAATCATAATGGTGTCATCTGCTTGGACAAGTCACATGACAAGCTTTCAACCTTACTGCTTGGACAAGTCACAGGACAAGCTTTCAACCTTACTGCTTCAACAAGTTACATGAAAATCATTCAACCTTACTGCTTTGACAAGTTACATGACATAAATTTCAACTTTACTGCTTTGACAAGTCACATGACAACCAGTCAACCTTACTGCTTGGGCATGTCACATGACAAGCTTTTAGCCTTATGGCTTGGACAAACCACATGACAGCATTTAACCTTTCTCTTTGGACAAGTGACAGGACAAGCTTTCAGCTATGTGGCTTGGACAAGCAGTCACCCATACCCTTTCGACAAATGACATGAGAGCCACATGACAGTCTATCAACAATGTGGTTTGGACAAGTCATATGACAAGCTCTCAACTCTTAAGTTATTTTGTAACAGACTTTAAAAGCAATTGCAGTATTCAATGGGTGGGTTGGTTGCTTGGTTGTTAGGTTTCTAATATTTTTTTTCAAAATGTTGGATGTGTCATTTTATGGAAATGGGAGCCATCTCACACAGCTGACCCAGACAGGCCTGGGTGGGTATCATCCTATTATCCTTAGATTAAGATAACACTGCTATACCCAAATAGCTTCCACAGCTACCTATGGTCAGTGGGGAATTGTTCATGATTAAAATTTGAGTGACAGTTGAGCAGAATCTGTAATCCATCAATTTAGGTCAAAACATGTCAGGCATTCTGAATGATTATTTCATGTTCTATGGGATGGAGAAACCATTATTACCTGCTGACATCCAATTTGTTATTATCAGAACTGCAGCCAAGAACAAGCCATTCACTAAACAGACATGATGGGAAATTTGGGCTAGTTAAGGTTTACCTTGTCATAAAACATTTGTATCTGTAATTGAAATGTTTTAATTGATTTTGCCATGAAAAACTTAAGAGACCAGAAGGGATTTATATATGTGGTACGCCACAGCAAGAATCTTGTTGATGAAACATCAAATTCTGTTTATAGCAACATGGTGAAATGTTAACCTGCCAGTGTATTTTTCAGGCAAAAGTCTGGCCATCCTCACTGTATCTCAGTTGTTCATTATGTTCTTTTTGAAGCTTATCAAGTCATTATGAGGGACCCACTACTTGATTAGTATGGCATCCAGAAAAATAAAACATTTATGTGGTGATAACCCTGGACAATTTATTGGTCATTAAGTCTCCCAGAATGTGAATGTTGGTGAAATTTTTCAGATTCCCAGCTATATGGCCTGTAATTATTTGTGATAGACCCCTGATCTATTGTGGAAAGGACTTCCTTCACTGTTAATTTGAGTAAAAAAAAACTTGTATGTGTATTATTAATGTAAAATTACAATTCCAGCAAATTTATTAAATGAGGAATTTAATCTGAGATAACTTTACAGTGAGTACTTTGTTACCAACTTCTTGCAAGCATCCTTCCATGTCAGATTGGACAGATTCATTATATCAACTGAAATGCCAGAGTGAGAAAACTTAAGAGAATATCATTAGAGGTCTGAATTAAGATGGGGAGGGGTTGTGTGCATTTCAAAGAAGTCAAGATGATGTCTTAATATGCTTCTTGACAAAGTCATTTAAAATGAGGGCCTTAATCTGAAAGTTCATGTTAACTTTCTCCTTGTTGTGCACAGAAGCAGACATGGGTACATTGGCAGCATAGTCAGGTGTCTGATTATAGGTTTCAATAAGCTTAATATGATTTACCAGAGCCATGTTCTTTTGGACCTGCTGCATTTTTAGCCTAATTTGTACCATACATGTTCATCAAAAAGTATTTTTTCAAGTTTAGTGGTTACATTCAAATAGCAAAAATCACATTTGATAAAAATGCTTGTTTGAGCTATTCCAATTAAAAACCTCTGAATCTGAAACCTTATGGGACCAAATTTAATTTTCAGTTTGGGGAGGTTTTTAGTTTGTTACGGGTACCAGATCTGAAAAGTATGTGGTTCTATACGTAAAGTAAGTACATGTGTAAGCACATTGTCAATACCAACCTTAAATTTTAAGATAAAAGGGAAAATTTCTAAACCAGAGAATAACATTAATGTTTTTCATGTGATTTGAGAATGATGGCAGGAAATTTTTTTGTATATATGTGAAATAGGGACTGTGCATATGTGCCCTGCAAAAGAATACATAATTATGAAAGGACATGAGTGCATTTTCATTGTGCAATTAAAATTTATGAGCAAAATATTGTTTTGGTTTTCAGAATAGAGTGCTTTCAGTATACACAGAAAGAAAGCAAGGAAAAAAGTATGACCAAATATAGTTTTTTTTAAAGGGATTTTGCTATATGGAGAATTCAATTTTTTTAGCAGGTTTCTGTTGGAAATTTCTCATGAAAGTTGTAATGGCCTTGTGAAATTTAATATAGCAACATTCAAAGGAGATGTAATAAGTTCTGACAAAAAAAAGAAAACTTATGTTTTTTAGTTCAGATATGCTGCTACTTATTATTGGTGATTAACTGGTTTCCTCTGAAACTAATTATTGACAAAAGAAAATTTCTGTCAGAAAACAATATTTTAGAATTTAAAGACCAGCAGATTTTTATTCCACTCAACTAGTTTTATTTGACCTGGCATTAAGGAGAGGGCAACTAATGGCAAGGTACTTATCATACAGTCATGAAGAATTGCATACTGCCACTCAGGTGTCCATACTAATGACCCGATTTCAATCAAACTTGGAATGTGGGTTTTGTATCTCACAATTTATGGAGAGTTTAAATCTGAACAAAAACCAGAACCAGTAGGTCATCTTCCATGAAGGGCTAAACATGATACCACTCAGAGTTCATTTTTCTTGTCTCACTGATAAGAAATGTTTATGTAATTATAATCTTGCATGATTTCCATGATGAGGTAAATCTGCATGTTTGTAATCTTGCATCTGATTGACTGAGCTTTTTACCACTCCAGAAACTATTTCTGATTTAATTTTCGAATAAAACTTTATTATTGGATGCATTTTATCACATGGACCCCCCCATTTTTATTATTGGATAAATTTTATCACGTGGACCCCCCCATTTTAATAAGTAGGATGTCTGCAAGTTAAAACATACTGTGTTTGTACCATAGGATTAAATGACCCATTGGAAAAGAATGTTTTATTTTCTTTCTATTATATATCAATATAATTTGAAGATCTAAAAATAAACTTGCTCTTTTGCATCAGCTTCTGTTGCATTTATTGCCTGATCATAAAAAAAAGATTTGTGTAAGAATTGTTGATTTTTTTAATGAGAATTTTTGATTTTGCATAGTCTCATATATTGCCAGGAATTACATTTTTGACATGTAAAGTTTTGGACAATATCAAGTGACCTTTAACCCTTTCATCACTAAGTAACTTTGTAGGCATAGACTCCTCAACACTAAGTAACTTTGGAGTTGTAAAGCAAAATGACTTTTGGACTTTGAAACAACATAACTTTGTCAATGTTAAAGATATCTGGCTGGTTTAGTGTCAAAATCAAGGTTGCAAATCAAATTTTATGTCTAATTCATTAAAATGTGCACATCTATTACAACTGTTAAAATGCATGTACAAACAGGTAACACAACAGGTAAAATACAAGAAATTTTTTTTATTACCTCTTAGAAAACTTAGTTCTCAAAAGGTGTTCAATTGACCCTAGATGTACTAGTGAATAATCACAGTAACAACACAAATCTTTCTTTCATGGTGTCCATAATATATAAAATTCTATAAAATGTACCAAAATAATCTCCAAGGTGAGATCTGTCCACACACCTATATCACTCTGCCACGTTTGATCGTTTGATCGTCACATTGAAGTTCCTTAAAGGGACAATTTTTCCAAAAACTTCATCTGAATAGAATATGTGAAAATATTCTGAAACTTTCCTGGAGCCATCTAACACTCGGGTGTGCCCAAGTCTGTCAGAAAACTAAAACAAATCTCTTTGGTTTTCCGGCTTCGTCCAAAAAAAAAAAATACCATATGTTGCGTACAATTCCACTGGTTCAAAACCTTCAAAGTTTTCTTCATCGTCATCACTGTCACCCACAAGTGCATTCCATTGTCTCTACAGACATTTTCTCTCATTTTCATCCAAATTAAAAAAGGTCGAAATTATTCAAATCCTCCTATAACCTCCACTGAAATTTGTTCAAACTCCGCCATTTTGGATAAAAATTTCAGCATTCGGAAAACACGTTAAAAGTTCGTACTTTGTTTGATATTTCTAGTTGTATACAAGCTAAACTCATGAGATCTTCCAAATATAACATCTACATTACAAGAAGGAAGTTATTAGAGGTATCCTGAAAGTTAGTCGGGTACTATAACGTTCAAGAAGAACACTGCCTTAGACCGAGAACTCAATCCATAGTGTTGGCGGACTTACTTCCCCTGGACCGATTTTTTGGTCTGTAGTGATGAAAGGATTAAAGCAAGGTGGATTAAGCACTGCAGAACAATACGTTTTTCACATTGTCATCAAACTTGCAAAACGATACAAGTTCATAAAGATACAAATAGTGATAAGTCCGGTATTTGTGGCAACAAATAACTTGCATGCCTCAGAGGTACTGCAGTTTTCTTTAATTGTTTTTCTCACTGGAAATATCACTTCTGTTTGCACACAGTCATACATCACATGGCAGGATTGGAAACCTTGTAATTTCCACAAAATATAGGAAGCTATATTTTACATGAGAAAATATTGGAATAAAAACACAATTTGAAAAATATTTCACAAAATAACATTTTGCATTTTACACTTAAGTGTGTGTGTAATGTTTAAGCAGAAAAAGGAAAATACTACTTTGTTTCTTTTTCTGTTCATAAGATTGAGTCACATGTTGTGACTACCCTCTTTCTACATTCTGTTGTCAGTGAAATATGACATGCTGCACAAGCATGAGTGGAAATATGAGGCAAAATATCTGTGGAAATATAACAGATGAGGCACACATGTCAGGAAAGATAACAGATGAGGCACACATGTCTGGAAAGATAACAGATGATGTGCAAATATCTAGAAATAAAACAGATGAGGCACAAATGTCTGGAAATATAACATGCACATACATCTATGGAAATTTGGCAGATGAGGTACATACATCTAGAATTATATATAACAACTCAGGCACAAACATCTGTGGAAACAGCAGATGAGGTACAAATATCTGTGGAAATGTGACAGATGAGGCAGAAAAATTCCATTTTATGATACTAAATTGCTCAAAATTTACTACTTTGAATTTTTAATACACATTTTCATTTTAAAAATTGCACATTTTTTAAACAACCAACAAAATGCATAATTTTTAATATTTTGGTCTGTTAAAAATATTTCCTTGATGATGGCATAACACAGATTTCCTTGATTATAACAACACATATTTAATTGATTATAACACAACACAGATTTCCTTGATTATAACACAACACAGATTTCCTTGATTGTAACACAACACACAAATTTCATTGATTATACACAACCCTTAAATTTCTTTTATTTGAACACAACACACAAATTTCATTGATTATACACAACCCTTAAATTTCTTTTATTTGAACACAACACACAAATTTCATTGATTATACACAACCCTTAAATTTCTTTTATTTGAACACAACACACAAATTTCATTGATTATACACAACCCTTAAATTTCTTTTATTTGAACACAACACACAAATTTCATTGATTATACACAACCCTTAAATTTCTTTTATTTGAACACAACACACAAATTTCATTGATTATACACAACCCTTAAATTTCTTTTATTTGAACACAACACATATGGAATGTATGGAATGATGTGCAGCTGTAAATTATTATACTACTTCCATTTGCTGGCAGTCTCTTTAGTACAATTATTTGTTATGTCCAGCACAATTTGCTGGCAGTCTGTGTAGCAGAGTGTGATTACTGAATTGGGTACATATGTAATGTAATTTTAAAGTGCAAGGGAGATTCTTGCATCATTTCATATATGATATCAACCAGCAAGAATGTCAGGTTAGTTACAGTTGTTATGGCAAGCAAATAGCTGTAATTTTTTACAGTTTTCACAACTGTGCTTCATGCCTTGGGATACAACACTTTCAAAAGTAACACTTACCAAACAGATTATTTTATCAGTGTTCCCACACTATGTTTGTTACAATCAGAATGCTACCATTTTAGCATGCACTTAAACCTCATTAAGTAGCAATCATTGACATCAGACTCATTAAGTAGCAATCATCAACATCAAAATCATTAAGAAGCATTGTTCATCGACATCAGATTTATTAAGTAGCAATCATCAAAATCAGACTCATTAAGTAGCAATCATTGACATCAGACTCATTAAGTAGCAATCATTGACATCAGACTCATTATGTAGAAATCATCGACATCAGACTCATTAAGTAGCAGTCATCAACATCAGACTTATTAAGTAGCAATCATCGACATCAGACTTATTAAGTAGCAATCGTTGACATCAGACTTATTAGGTAGCAATCATCAACATCAGACTTATTAAGTAGTAATCAACATCAGACTTATTAAGTAGCTATCATGGACATCAGACTCATTAAGTAGCAATCATTGACATCAGACTCATTAGGTAGCAATCATCAACATCAGACTTATTAAGTAGTAATCATTGACATCAGACTCATTAAGTAGCAATCATTGACATCAGACTCATTAAGTAGCAATCATCAACATCAGACTCATTAAGTAGCAATCATCAACATCAGACTCATTAAGTAGCAATCATCGACATCAGACTCATTAAGTAGCAATCATCGACATTAGACTTATTAAGTAGCAATCATCAACATCAGACTCATTATGTAGCAATCATTGACATCAGACTCATTAAGTAGCAATCATCAACATCAGACTTATTAAGTAGTAATCATCGACATCAGACTTATTAAGTAGCAGTCATCAACATCAAAATCATTAAGAAGCATTGTTCATCAACATCAGACTCATTAAGTAGCACTCATCAAAATCAGACTCATTAAGTAGCACACATGGACATCAGACTCTTTAAGTAGCAATCATCAACATCAAAATCATTAAGAAGCATTGTTCATCGACATCAGACTCATTAAGTAGCAATCATCAAAATCAGACTTATTAAGTAGCAATCATCAATATCAGACTCATTATGTAGAAATCATCGACATCAGACTCATTAAGTAGCAGTCATCAAAATCAGACTCATTATGTAGAACTCATCAACATCAGACTCATTAAGCAGCAATCATCAAAATCAGACTCATTAAGTAGCAATCATCAAAATCAAACTCATTAAGTAGCAATCATCAATATTAGACTCATTATGTAGAAATCATCGACATCAGACTTATTAAGTAGCAATCATTGACATCAGACTCATTATGTAGCAATCATCAACATCAGACTCATTAAGTAGCAATCATCAACATCAGACTTATTAAGTAGTAATCGTCAACATCAGACTTATTAAGTAGCTATCATTGACATCAGACTTATTAAGTAGCTATCATTGACATCAGACTTATTAAGTAACAATCATCATCAGACTTATTAAGTAGCAATCATCAACATCAGACTCATTAAGTAGCAATCATTAACATCAGACTTATTAAGTAGTAATCAGCGACATCAGACTTATTAAGTAGCAATCATTGACATCAGACTCGTTAAGTAGCAATCATGGACATCAGACTTTTTAAGTAGCAATCATCAACATCAGACTCATTAAGTAGCAATCATCAACATCAAAATCATTAAGAAGCATTGTTCATCAACATCAGACTTATTAAGTAGCAATCATCAAAATCAGACTTATTAAGTAGCAATCATCAATATCAGACTCATTATGTAGAAATCATCGACATCAGACTTATTAAGTAGCAATCATTGACATCAGACTCATTAAGTAGCAATCATCAACATCAGACTTATTATGTAGCAATCATGGACATCAGACTCTTTCAGTAGCAATCATTGACATCAGACTTATTAAGTAGCAATCATCAGACTTATTAAGTAGCAATCATCAGACTTATTAAGTAGCAATCATCAACATCAGACTTATTAAGTAGTAATCATCGACATCAGACTTATTAAGTAGCAATCATGGACATCAGACTCTTTAAGTAGCAATCATCAACATCAAAATCATTAAGAAGCATTGTTCATCGATATCAGACTTATTAAGTAGCAATCATCAAAATCAGACTTATTAAGTAGCAATCGTCAATATCAGACTTATTAAGTAGTAATCATCGACATCAGACATATTAAGTAGCAATCATTGACATCAGACTCATTAAGTAGCAATCATCAACATCAGACTTATTAAGTAGCAATCATCATCAGACTTATTAAGTAGCAATCATCAACATCAGACTCATTAAGTAGCAATCATCAACATCAGACTTATTATGTAGTAATCATTGACATCAGACTTATTAAGTAGCTATCATTGACATCAGACTTATTAAGTAGCTATCATTGACATCAGACTTATTAAGTAACAATCATCATCAGACTTATTAAGTAGCAA
Organism: Potamilus streckersoni; assembly: GCA_016746295.1. Classification (NCBI taxonomy): domain Eukaryota; kingdom Metazoa; phylum Mollusca; class Bivalvia; order Unionida; family Unionidae; genus Potamilus; species Potamilus streckersoni. Next base: position 782,534 of record JAEAOA010001044.1, on the reverse strand, counting down.
TCATCAACATCAGACTTATTAAGTAGCAATCATCATCAGACTTATTAAGTAGCAATCATCAACATCAGACTCATTAAGTAGCAATCATCAACATCAGACTTATTAAGTAGTAATCGTTGACATCAGACATATTAAGTAGCAATCATTGACATCAGACTCATTAAGTAGCAATCATCAACATCAGACTTATTAAGTAGCAATCATCATCAGACTTATTAAGTAGCAATCATCAACATCAGACTCATTAAGTAGCAATCATCAACATCAGACTTATTAAGTAGTAATCATTGACATCAGACTTATTAAGTAGCAATCATTGACATCAGACTCGTTAAGTAGCAATCATGGACAACAGACTTTTTAAGTAGCAATCATCAACATCAGACTCATTAAGTAGCAATCATCAACATCAAAATCATTAAGAAGCATTGTTCATCAACATCAGACTTTTTAAGTAGCAATCATCAATATCAGACTCATTATGTAGAAATCATCGACATCACACTTATTAAGTAGCAATCATTGACATCAGACTCATTAAGTAGCAATCATCAACATCAGACTTATTATGTAACAATCATGGACATCAGACTCTTTCAGTAGCAATCATCGACTTATTAAGTAGCAATCATCAGACTTATTAAGTAGCAATCATCAACATCAGACTCATTAAGTAGCAATCATCAACATCAGACTTATTAAGTAGTAATCATCGACATCAGACTTATTAAGTAGCAATCATGGACATCAGACTCTTTAAGTAGCAATCATCAACATCAAAATCATTAAGAAGCATTGTTCATCGACATCAGACTTATTAAGTAGCAATCATCAAAATCAGACTTATAAGTAGCAATCATCAATATCAGACTCATTATGTAGAAATCATCGACATCAGACTCATTAAGTAGCAGTCATCAAAATCAGACTCATTAAGTAGAAATCATCAACATCAGACTCATTAAGTAGCAGTCATCAAAATCAGACTCATTAAGTAGAAATCATCGACATCAGACTCCTTAAGTAGAAATCATCAACATCAGACTCATTAAGTAGCAGTCATCAACATCAGACTTATTAAGTAGCAGTCATCAACATCAGACTTATTAAGTAGCAATCATCAAAATCAGACTCATTAAGTAGCAATCATCGATATCAAACTCATTATGTAGAAATCATCAACATGAGACTCATTAGGTAGCAGTCATCTACATCAGACTCATTAAGTAGCACTCAGCGACATCAGATTCATACCTTTTCTTCCAATCTTTGTTTGGATCATAAAAATACCATAAATTAGTTAAAAACTGATGAAGGCAGATGAAACTGATGGTAGCCTAAAGAAAAAAAGGATTACTAGACAGTCTGAAAAGGCCATCATTGGTCCATAACCAGTGAAGGTTGATATCACTGAAGGAAGTGTGAATTTATTTTGATAAATGCTGTTTGGGGAAATGAGTAGGTCCATTTGGCAAGACCAATTATGTTGGTAAGATAAAGTTTTGCTGTAAGATAATTGAAAATCAGTTAAGAAATACAACACTATAACAATAATAACCATTAGGGTTGTGATTGTTATTTAACTCTATGATATAGTCTGGTTGCCTCAAAATTAAATTTATTGAAATTTTTCATGTGGCCATCATCCGTGAAAGCTATAGCAATCTTGAAGTTTGTCTTGTTGCATTCATCTTTGTAAAAGTCAATCAGGATTTGTAGTCTTTGCTAGTGTATGTATATCTATACTTATAAAAATAAATTTGTTCACTACTAAAATTGTAAAAGTCAATCAGGATTTGTAGTCTTTGCTAGTGTATGTATATCTATACTTATAAAAATAAATTTGTTCACTACTAAAATTGTAAAAGTCAATCAGGATTTGTAGTCTTTGCTAGTATATGTATATCTATACTTATAAAAATAAATTTGTTCACTACTAAAATTGTAAAAGTCAATCAGGATTTGTAGTCTTTGCTAGTGTACATATATCTATACTTATAAAAATAAATTTGTTCACTACTAAAATTGTAAAAGTCAATCAGGATTTGTAGTCTTTGCTAGTGTATGTATATCTATACTTATAAAAATAAATTTGTTCACTACTAAAATTGTAAAAGTCAATCAGGGTTTGTAGTCTTTGCTAGTGTATGTATATCTATACTTATAAAAATAAATTTGTACTAAATTATAGAGATTCTCTATATAGAAGACCTTACATTGCTAATTTTGTAAATTGGTATAGATTCTAGTTTTACACATTGAGAGTACCTGTCAATTACATTGGATCTGTAAAAAATTAAGTTTTTAATTATAAAATTCAGCCCTGTTTTATAATAGATTCACATGTTAATGACTGCAAAGTTATTTAATATTGTTTAGATAATTTGACAATAGACATTTGTTAGGATTATTCTTTGAAATTTCTCCATTCCATTTCCATGATTGTATGTACAAATTAAACATCCAAAAAGGCTATTGCCCAAAAATTGCAAGATGATATATTTTGTCTAATACCAAAAAAAAAATTGTAACATTTTGGCAAAGCCCAGGACAATCCCTGTGTCGGTCATTAAGGTCAGTCAAATGTTTTTGTCTGTAAGATGTCAGCCAGGTCAAGCAATATTATTTTTGACTGTAAGATGTCAGCTGGGTCAGTCAGTGTTGTATTTGACTGTAAAATATTGGCCAGGTCAATTGATGTATTTTACTATTAGATGGATGTCATCAAGGAATGTTGTATTTGTTAAAATCAGCCTTGGGCCCACATGGCATCATTGTTATCATGTTTAGCAGTGATAAAGATCAGTTTTTTTTTAGCATCCATATGTAATTTCTGTCAGTCAATTTAATTAAGTAATGCAATGGCATCATGATGATAAAGTTTCCATAAAATGGAATGACTTTATTATCAATAAAAATCTTTTCCTTTTTTGTTAGCAATGGCCGTAAGAAGATACTTTGCCAGGTGTGTGTGATCTTGTACAACTACAACCTATTGGCATGTCTCGGCATATCCCCAAAAAATGTACATCTTGTACAAATACAACCTATTGGCATGTCTGCAATACAAAAAAATGTACATCTTGTACAACTACAACCTATTGCCATGTCGGCATACCCCCAAAAATGTACATGATCTTGTACAAATACAACCTACTGGTATGTTGGAATACAAAAAATGTACATCTTGTATAAATACAGTATAACCTGTCTTGAAAGACCACTGCTATGTGAGACCACCTGTCTTGAGAGACCACACTCACAATGAACAAATTGAGTGATTATATAGCACTGTTACCTGCTATGAGAGACCACCTGTCTTGAGAGACCATAGTTTGTTGGCAAAAGAGGTGGTCTTTCAAGATTCGGGTTATGTAGATATGTGAGAAAGCTTGCCATTAGCTTATTGTGAGTCGGTGGTTGGTTCTTTCCGGTGATTTTCAGTTTCTTCTGCCACCATTAATACTGGCCACCATGAATAGCCTATCATGTGCTGAAAAATGGCATTAAGCCCAACAACAACAAAAAATGTACATGATCTTGTACAAATACAATTTGTTAGCATGTCAGAATACAAAATTTAAAAAATGTGAATGATCTGTAAAAATACATCCTATTAGCATGTCAGAATACATAAATATAAAAAAATGACAAAAACTGATACAAGAGCAATGACAAATTAAATTTACTGTATTATTTTAAATCATAATTTGTGTACATACATTTCAAATAATTATTATTAGTGTTCAGAGCAGTTAATGGTAGTTAGTGTACATATATTTATAATTACAATAATTATAGTACAGGTATTTCCAATTATGATAATTATAGTATAGGTATTTCAAGTTATGATAATTATAGTACAGGTATTTCAAATTATGGTAATTAGAATACAAAATCTTTGGGTGGGAAATACATGTAAATATTTTAGGTCCTACCAATGGTTATCAGAGTAGGATGATTTGGTGTCATCCCACACATGCTACCTCTAATTTAAATTTTAAAAGTCCACAGAGGTACATCATGGCAGTAGTTAAATATATTTAATCCATTCAAGTGACATAATTCTGTTAATTTGTAGATCATGTTGAATAAGCAACTGGTGCCGATTTTTGTAAATGTGTATATATATATATATATATATATATATATATATATATAGAGAGAGAGAGAGAGAGAGAGAGAGAGAGAGAGAGAGAGAGAGAGAGAGAGAGAGAGAGAGATGTTTAAGGTATCCATAGAATATCTCTCAAACCTCTTGGCTGATTTGATTAAATTAATTATCCCATGTAATTTTAATTCTGTGTATCTTGAGTGAGTGACAATTGGTGATGACTTTATTTTGTTTGAAGGAAGGTATCAGGTATTTGTTAGTTGTAAAACCATTTGGATAATAGGTAACCAAATACATGGTGACAAATTGCATTATTCAGGTATTGATACCATGACATTGGTAGGATATTAGAGATGACAGGACCTGACATTTCACACCTGGATTTGGACACAAGTTTACCTTTTAGTGATTAATGTGTCCTTACACACCACTGAAATTCCTGCAGGCACAGGTACTTCAAGATGATGATGAGAGGTTTTTGGGAACACAAATAAATCTTGTTATTGTTTAGGGATTCTAATCAAAATGAGTAATGTATAAACCAAGGAATAGACAATGAAAATCAGCCTTTGATCATAAACCAAGGAATACAAGAGGAGAATGGGTCTTTAATAATAAACCAAGAAATAGACAATGAAAATAGGCCTTCAATCATGAACCAATGAATAGACAATGAGAATGGGCCTTAAATCATAAATCAAGGAATAAACAGTGAGAATGGGCCTTCAATCATAAATCAAGGAATAGACAATGAGAATGGGCCTTCGATCATAAACCAAGGAATAGACAATGAGAATGGGCCTTCAATCATAAACCAATAATATGCAATCAAAATGGGCCTTCGATCATAAACCAATGAATAGATCATCTTTCAGACTTTGATCATAAAACCTAGAATAGACAGAATGGGACTTTGATCATAAACCAGTGAATAGACAAGCAAAATAAGACTTATAGATCTAAATCTGTGAATAGACAATGTATTCTGTCAAATATCCAGTTACTAGTCCTATAAGAACACAGTCTGTCACAAGAAGTTACAGGTTGAAAAATGCTTGTTGAAGACATAGTTGAATCCACACAATGCTTATTTGTATAATAGCTTTCAAAAACTGTCAGATGTCTTGCAGTACAAGATGGAATCTTAATCCTCACAATGATTACCTGTATAAAAGTTTTCAAAAACTGTCAGATGTCTTGCAGTACAAGATGGAATCTTAATCCTCACAATGTTTAGGTGTATAATAGCTTTCAAAAACTGTCAGATGTCTTGGTAACAAAGAGCAGATAAATCATTGACATTTGGTACATGCTTGTGGTTAAATTATTTTGCATATCTTTTATAAACATTTTTGTTTAGTCTATTCTTGTCATAAAGTGTGCAAATATGCCACCTAGTACAAAATCTGTTAACAAAAGTATCAAAATGGCATATAGTGATTTTTCTTTTGATCTGAGAGAAAAACAATTAAAGTCACAACATTTTTTATATAGGTAAGAGTATACCTGACAGAAGTCTCTTTTAAGTTGAGTTTACAGGCATTTTCCATTAGTAATAGTGTTTTTCTTTAATAACAAATAAATTATTCACATGTTTGTCTTTATGGTCACTTTTGATACTATTTTAATACTTGGTGGGGGGATAGTATCTACCCTTTGAATTTGGAATTATAATGAAAAGGAAATGAGAAGAAAATTATCCTCATCACCTGTTGAGGACCTGAGGTCAAAAGGTTACCATAAATATTGTTTGTTGAGTATACCAGTGTCAAACAGAACAACATCAAAAATGAATTCTTGTTTGAACCACAGGAAGTGATTAACCCCTAACAAGTCAGGGTAACTTAGGAAATTACAGTATAGGGGAAATGTGGAGATCAACTTTCATGTTTCATGACCTAGGTACAATTTAAAAAAGGAAACTCTTATCCACTAGTAATATCTTTGAATTAAAAAGAAAAGCAAGTAAAAGTATGAATGTGTGCTTTACATTTTTAATTTTTACAAACTTTCATGAATACATAAGAGTGTACAAACTTATAATTGAACTGACTCTATGTTCTTATATGGTTCAGTAACCAAGTGGGTTTACAGTGCTAATTGAATTGCCATCACACATTCAGTACTTAGTCTCCCCTTATTAAATTCCATGCTCACAAAATTATATCCCAGAGTCTGGATGGGAAATGTGCTAACACAGTATGTTCATTTCATTCTGATATAGAAAAAATTAAATTACTGAATGTAAATGTGGTAAGCCTTCCTCCCCAAAAAAACATTTTGTGTACGGTTAACATATTTATTAATGGCATTTGTTAAATGTCAGTCATTTGAATCGTGTTCGGATTCTTTCTAGTTGATTTACAGTCTTTTTAGTTGTGAAGGTATTTCTATTTTATTTGATTTACCATATATATATTTTCACTTATTAGTCTAGTCCAACTGCTGTCACATAATGCACTGGGACTTTTTAGCCAGAAGGTACAAGTCCTCTAGGGACTTTTGGTCAGTAGAGTGTCAGACCATTTAAAAGACTTGTTTGAAATTTTGTTGACATTTCCAGGTTTACAATTCTATGTTATAAATTACCTCCTCACTTGAACTTTGAGATGTAGAATAAATTTGATGTTTTACCCCATTCGCATGCATAGATTTAAAAATAGACATGTTTTCATGTGCACTCAGAAATTTATAATAAACCCAATGTTTTACCCCATGTGTGGTCAGGGATTTAAAATGAACCCATTGTTTTACCCCATGTGTGGTAGCAATTTAAAATGAACCCAATGTTTTACCCCATGTGTTGTCAAGGATTTAGATTAATCCAAATAATGTTTTATCCCATGTGCACACTCTGATTTAAAATACAACCACAGTTGTACCTAATGTGTTTTAAGAGACTTAGAATTAACCTGATGTGCCAACATTATGAAAAAAATGACTACTGATGCTGGGACAATTGTGTGTATGTGTGTGTGTGTGTGTGTGTGTGTGTATGATTTTGATTTTTAATGTAGCTTTAACAATTTTTCAGTCGTTATTGTTCTTGTTGTAGAGTTTAACAACATTTTTTCAGCACAAGATAGGCAATACATGGCTGCCAGTATAAATGGTGGAGGAAGAACCCAGGAAAAGTACAGAAAGAACCACCATCCCATGAGAAGCTACTGTCAAGCTTTCTCATGTGCCCACATTGGCCGAGCCTGACACTCGAACCCATGCAGACAGGTGAGATGGCAGTGATCTGTAGTGGAGGGCACTTTAGACCACTTGGCCACTTGAGGCCCCCATTTTATTTCTTTTCTGTGGTCATACAATGTCTGCAGTGTGGCAGTTTATAGTGATGTCTAGCACTTGGGCATCATGCCGCAGACATGTAGCATGATGACCCACACAATCATATTATTCTGACTGACCAGTCCTAATACTAACCTCTTAATGCTGAGTGCCAAGCGAGGCAGCTGTTAGTACCATTTTTATAAGTCTGGTTTGACGAGGCTCAGGGGCAGAAGCTCTAACTACTAGGCACCAGAGTGGTCTGGGGGCATTCTGATGTGGTGGTTACTGTGCTAAACTCAAGAGTGGGTGCTTAGTCCTACCTTTTAGATCCATCCATATTACCTAAGCCTTCCAAGGTGTGTCATTCGGCAAGGCCCTTTAACCCTTACCCTCATAGAGTGTACAACTTTTTAGCCCTTCAATACGCATGTAGCAAAGCTACTCAGTGCAGTGCACTACGCATAGGCCTATTAAGCTGTGAAGTGTATGTTATGTTTAACAGTAATTTTAACCATTTTACGTTTTTGGTACACATATATTATGTATGGAAAGATTTAAGAGTAAAATAAGGTTGTTATAGCTGTATAATTATTTTTAACAAAAGTATTTTATATGTACTTTAAAATCTTGAGAGAAATCATTCATTATCAAATCAGTGAAGCCGCATGATTAATGGCGGTGACAAATTTCCATACTCATAATTTACAAGTTCTTTGCATCTACATCACAAAGTCAGTGTAATTTGATGATTTATAAAAACTAAGGGCTTTCTACCTCAGTCTCAGAGCCTTTCCCCAAGTTATTGAAGCTTTCATAGTTGTGATTTTACTGGTTCAAGTACTGAATGATATCAGAGACCACCATTTTGTGGAATGGAGAATACAACCCAGTTACCACCTACTTACTTTAAATAGCAGATTGCAACCAGAATATCAACAGTGACCACGTGATCTGACATAATGGCCATTCTCACCAATGAATGTAGTATCTAACAGGGTTTCCCCAAAGGTGACACTAGGAAAACCCACTCAAAATAGCTGTTGTTTACAGCGTTGACAAGGGCGCTTAGTGTGACATCGGGTAAATTGCCAAAAGGGCTTAGCATGACATCGGGTAAATTGCTAAAAGATGCTTATATTAAGTAAAGGGTTAAGACAGTTGCCTTGGTTCTAAATAACCTACTTGTGTTGAGGTAATGTAAAACACCAAACAAGATCAAACCAAGTTAGTTTATCGATTTTCCATTTTACTTCTAAATTACACATTGGATGTATGCAAATAATGTGGATTTAATAAGTATGACTGGTACTAGGAGTTTGATGATTGGTTTGCATCATTTAAGAACCTTGGTTTCATGTTGTAAAACAGATTTGTGATGCTTTCTTATTATATTTGAACCATGTCAGGTACAATAACACTTGACTTTTTCTGATTAAAAGACAAATATTAGTGTCAAGAGAAAGATCTGGAAAAAGCAGGTCTGTTAGTTTATTTACCTGACCACTAAATCAACTTGACTGTACATCAGCATGGATGCTTACAATACAGCCAATTTTATCAAGTGAAAATGGTATGGCAGAGACAAATGTAGTGAGGAAATAACTTTATGCTCTCTTTAGGAAGGTTGATAAGAAAGACCCAAGGTATATTTTCACTGCCTTTCTGCCAAGAACAGGATTTTCACCCCTGCTCGACCTTCCATGTGTCAGACCTTATTATGCTGATAGAACTGTTTGGTACAAATGCTTGTCAGTGTCAATTAAGGAAGATGCTACTGTGGAAAAAGAACTTGTTCAAAGATGACATGTTTGCACAATGTACAATATAAGTTTTTGAGATACAAACAAGTCTTTGTGTCTTTCTGATATTTTCCTTGTTTATTATAATGTTTACTTCCTAGTTCTTTGTTAGCATTGTCACATATTTTCAATTCTTTTTGCATATGTAGTCAGAGATTTATTTTTAATTTCTAAGTCATTTTCTTTTTACACTTTTTATATGCCTACCTTTTGGACCTAATTTATGGTGGAGATATTATCTTCAGAGGTCAGCATGTCACAAGTTGGTATTTCTACACAACCCTGAGTTGCCAAACATCTACAGTTACAAGCCTCTGTTAGATTGCTTGCATTTGAGGTAAAGAAGACCCCTACTAATTATGGACTCTGTAATTAAATATTGGGTAAGACAAAGTCTGATAAAAATAGTTCTTTGTACATTAAATTACTTTAAAATTTCATAGTGGCTGAGTGGTCACCTTTACTGATCCTTTCCTTCTCACCTCTGTATATCTGGGTTCAAGTCTTAACTTTTGCCAATGTGGGTTTGTGAAACAAGGGCATTCTTGTGGGTTGGTGGCTCGGACCAGAGGTTTTCCCGGTTTCTTACTCTATCTGGCTGCAATATATATCCTATCATGCTATGAGAAATGGCGTTAAAACACCCAAACAAGCATATACTGTTCATGGTTCTCTTGTTAATAATAATGTGTTGTTCAAAAAAATTGTTGATCACAATGTGCTGTTCATGGTACTCTTGCTGATCACAATGTGCTGTTCATGATACTCTTGTTGATCACAGTGTGCTGTTCATGATACTCTTGTTGATCAGTGTGCTGTTCATGTTACTCTTGTAGATCACAATGTGCTGTTCATGGTACTCCTGCTGATCACAATGTTCATGATACTCTTGTTGATAATAATGTGCTATTCATGATACTCTTGTAGATCACAACATGCTGTTCATGGTACTCTTGTTGATCACAGTGTGCTGTCCATGGTACTCTTGTTGATCACAACATGCTGTTCATGGTACTCTTGTTGATCACAGTGTGCTGTTCATGGTACTCTTGTTGATAATAAAGTGCTGTTTATGATGCTCTTGTTGATTGCAATGTGCTGTTCATGATGCTCTTGTTGATCTCAATGTTTTGTTCGTGGTACTCTTGTAGAACACAATGTGCTGTTCATGGTACTCTTGGTAATCATTCATGGTACTAATTATAGGTATCACGGTACCAATTGTACAACCCCAGGTGGGCGGAGCTTAAGGTGTAGGGAACATTGCATTCAGAAATAAACCACAAAACTAGCTGTGATTGGTGCATTATGTAAGAGTTGTACTTTATGTTAGGCTTTAAAAAAAGTTGAGCCTCTTGGCAACATGGGAAATTATGTTAATTCATATCTAGATCACATTTTGTATTTTTAAAGATTTTTTTAAAATGTGGTACATATGACTGAAAATGTGTCCGGTGTAACTAGATAACTCTTACCCCTGTCTAGTTACAACAGAGTTATCTCTCTTAAATGCAATGAAGTACTTATTTTCAATGTTATCAAATTAACAATCAAACATTATTCTCTGTAACAGTGTGTGACATGCATGCTGAGGTAGGATAGAAAGTATATTTATTTCACAAAACATTAGCATTGCGGTCTATGGAAAAGCAATTGGTACCGTGATACCTAAATTATGAATGTGCTGTTCATGTTAATCTTTTTAATGGATGTATAATGTGCGGTTTATGGTGGTTGTCATTGCAGATTTCATGCTATTTTTCAGCACATGATAGACTATATATTGCAAACAGTTTATCTGGTGAAAGAAGAAGCTAGTTTATAGAAGGATTTCATGGTTCCGTGTGTGATTAACTAGTTTATAGAGGGATTTTATGGCACTGTGATTAACACTAGTTTATAGAAGGATTTCATGGTTCTGTGTGTGATTAACACTAGTTTATAGAAGGATTTCATGGTACTGTGTGTGATTAACACTAGTTTATAGAAAGATTTTATGGTACTGTGTGTGATTAACACTAGTTTATAGAAGGATTTCATGGTTCCATGTGTGATTAACACTAGTTTATAGAGGGATTTCATGATACTGTGTATGATTAACACTAGTTTATAGAGGGATTTCATGGTTCCGTGTGTGATTAACACTAGTTTATAGAGGGATTTTATGGTACTGTGATTAACACTAGTTTATAGAAGGATTTCATGGTTCCGTGTGTGATTAACACTAGTTTATAGAGGGATTTCATGGTACTGTTTGTGATTAACACTAGTTTATAGAGGGATTTCATGGTACTGTGATTAACACTAGTTTATAGAGGGATTTCATGGTACTGTGTGTGATTAACACTAGTTTATAGAGGGATTTCATGGTTCCATGTGTGATTAACACTAGTTTATAGAGGGATTTCATGGTACTGTGATTAACACTAGTTTATAGAGGGATTTCATGGTACTGTTTGTGATTAACACTAGTTTATAGAGGGATTTCATGGTACTGTGATTAACACTAGTTTATAGAGGGATTTCATGGTACTGTGTGTGATTAACACTAGTTTATAGAGGGATTTCATGGTTCCATGTGTGATTAACACTAGTTTATAGAGGGATTTCATGGTACTGTGATTAACACTAGTTTATAGAGGGATTTCATGGTACTGTGTGTGATTAACACTAGTTTATAGAGGGATTTCATGGTTCCATGTGTGATTAACACTAGTTTATAGAGGGATTTCATGGTACTGTGATTAACACTAGTTTATAGAGGGATTTCATGGTACTGTGTGTGATTAACACTAGTTTATAGAGGGATTTTATGGTACTGTGATTAACACTAGTTTATAGAAGGATTTCATGGTTCCGTGTGTGATTAACACTAGTTTATAGAGGGATTTCATGGTACTGTTTGTGATTAACACTAGTTTATAGAGGGATTTCATGGTACTGTGATTAACACTAGTTTATAGAGGGATTTCATGGTACTGTGTGTGATTAACACTAGTTTATAGAGGGATTTCATGGTTCCATGTGTGATTAACACTAGTTTATAGAGGGATTTCATGGTACTGTGATTAACACTAGTTTATAGAGGGATTTCATGGTACTGTGTGTGATTAACACTAGTTTATAGAGGGATTTCATGGTTCCATGTGTGATTAACACTAGTTTATAGAGGGATTTCATGGTACTGTGATTAACACTAGTTTATAGAGGGATTTCATGGTACTGTGTGTGATTAACACTAGTTTATAGAGGGATTTCATGGTACTGTGATTAACACTAGTTTATAGAGGGATTTCATGGTACTGTGTGTGATTAACACTAGTTTATAGAGGGATTTCTTGGTTCCTTGTGTGATTAACACTAGTTTATAGAGGGATTTCATGGTACTGTGATTAACACTAGTTTATAGAGGGATTTCATGGTACTGTGTGTGATTAACACTAGTTTATAGAGGGATTTCTTGGTTCCGTGTGTGATTAACACTAGTTTATAGAGGGATTTCATGGTACTGTGATTAACACTAGTTTATAGAGGGATTTCATGGTACTGTGTGTGATTAACACTAGTTTATAGAGGGATTTCATGGTACTGTGTGTGATTAACACTAGTTTATAGAGGGATTTCATGGTACTGTGATTAACACTAGTTCATATCTCAGTTTGACCTTTGTGGGCAAGTAAGAAAAGCTTGTCTGTAACTTTATGTGGGTATTTCCCACATCATTTCTCCACCAGATTTACCTACTGCTATGTATAGCACCTATCTAGTTTGTAGCATTACAACCATTATGTAATCCAAGCATGCATATTTGTTACCAACCCAGCTGGGAAAGGTACTTAGCTCCCATTGTTTTGTATGAAACAACTAAATCAAAAAAAATGTTTCTGGTTGGTTGTCTTACCCTGTTTCTCATTGCTGACACTGGTACATTTTTTCCACCATGGTAGTAAAAATTCATGAAAACATAAAATATATGTTTAAAAAAAACTGTCAACCCTAATTTTAAAACCAATGTAGTAGGAAACAGATTTATGTAATAATGTGTGAAAATTAAATTTTATCAACCAAGTTGACATTTTGAAAAAAATCAACAAACTTGATTCGTTGATTTTCTGTTAAAAGAAGTTTCGTATTCTCATAGAAAACTTTTCTCCACATTCATATTTGTTGGAATTTTGTAATTGAAATGGATGAACAAGTAAAACATCACCCTATTTTTTAAATTCTTAAAACAACATTTCTGTGTTAAATAGAAAAATAAAACCCAGGATAAACAGAATTCATTCTGAAGACTTTGCTCAGTATTGACAGTAGGTGTTGATTGAATTGTTTTAAATGTATGTACATGTTTTAAATTTTGACAGTAGGTGTTGGATGAATTGTTTTAAATGTTTGCACATGTTTTAAATTTTGACAGCAGGTGTTGGATGAATTGTTTAAATGTATGTACATTTTTTAAATTTTGACAGTAGGTGTTTAATGAATTGTTTAAATGTATGTACATGTTTTTAATTTTGACAGTAGGTGTTGGATGAATTGTTTTAAATGTATGTACATGTTTTAAATTTTGACAGTAGGTGTTGGATGAATTGTTTTAAATGTATGTATTCATAAAAGAGCTGGATTTATTCCAAGATGGCTGTGAAAAGTTAGCATTCACACTTATTGCAAGACTCCACATAACATCAGATTTGAGTTGCTGTATAAAGAAGTTAAAACATGGAGAGGGAACAGCTTTACTCCCGAATTAGCAAGATATGTTGTGGCAATTTAAATTTTTGACTGTTCTGTTCACTTTAATAACATGTTGTAGGAAAGAGCACCAAGAAAGACTGCTAAATCAGCAAATGAGGCGTACAGACAGTTTAGGATTTTTACATGTTTTGTGCAAATGAGGCATACAGACAGTTAGGAATGGGTTTTTTCATGTTGTTTTTTTTTTTGCAAATGAGGCGTACAGTGAGTTAGGAAGTTTTTTTATGGCTTGTTTAAATGATGTGTACAGTCAGTTAAGAAGGTTTTTTTATACATGTTTTGTACAAATCAGGATATAGACAGTTTGGGAAGGGGGCTTACATTTTTTTCACAAATGATGTGTACAGGCAATTTAAGAATGGGTTTCTACATGTTTTGAACAAATGATTTAAGAAAGGGGGTTGACATATTTGGACCCATAACTCATCAAGACAGGTTTTCAAATACTAGCAGGAACCATCTGCCATGTTGGTGAAATTTTGTGTTGTGTTTTCAGGTGTTGGTGAGGCATCCTGGTTTTTTAAGCAGGTTTCTGGCTTAATCTCAACCAAGCACTTTTTTGTGTGCAAATTTTCCTTCTGTTTAAATGTGTGCTGTGCTTTACAGGGGCACTGTGTAACTCTACTGGTGAAGCATAATAATTAACAAGAAAATAGCCAACAAAACCATTAGTTTACAGAAAGCCTAACACTTAAATGGCTTCTGTTAGATTTTTGGTGTTTGTATTTGTAACAGCAGGCAGGAGTATGGTCCACACTATCAAGAAAGCTGTATAGTGCCATACAAGTACTTTTACTCAACAGTGAGAATACTCAACAGGATTTTGAATCATTTATGAATCTGCTACTGAATTTATTTGAATGTTATGAGTGGTATTTGTAATTACATTTGAACTGGCCCAACATCTACACTGTACCTAACTGTAAGCAGCATACATCTACATAGATTTGGCCCAGTCTATAACCTGTACCTAACTGTAAGCAGCATACATCTATATAGATTTGGCCCAGTCTGTAACCTGCACCTAACTGTAAGCAGCACACATCTATATAGATTTGGCCTGATATACAACCTGTACCTAACTATAAACAACATACATCTATACAGGTCTGGACCAATGTACTTTTTAACTTTAATCTATTATCAACATAGAACCATTCAGGTCTGGCACAGTATTTGTAAAACTTCAGGCAAGAATGAAATTTTATGCCTGGAGTATACTTACTTTATTAAAATTTGGAAATCTGTTAGAGAAGTTAAAAAGATTTGAATAATATAACTTGTATAAATCTGTTACAAAAACTCAGAATTTTTACTTTTGAGAAAGTGCTTGTTACTTGCTCAAACAGTTTTTATAATACAGTGTTTTGTCTAATGGACTGGCTGATCAGGTTCCAGTTTATAAATCTGTCTAGTGTAGACCCAGACTTATAAATCTCTCCAGTGTAGACCCTGACTTATAAATCTCTCCAGTGTAGTCCCTGACTTATAAATCTATCCAGTGTAGACCCTGACTAATCAGATCAACAATGTCTCATTGAAACCAAAGTTAGCTAAATGTAGATCATGACCTACAGGTGCATTATTGGCATGGAGATAGGAGTCTATCTAACTGCTTGAAATCAGAAGTAAAATGGACTTGTAGACACTGATGTGATGATGTATTACTGGAAAGTTGAGTGGGGCCACAAGTGGCTGAGTGGTCTAAAGCACTCACCCTTATGGATCACTGCCATCTCACCTGTCTGCATGGGTTTGAGTCTCTGGCTCAGCCAGTGTGGGTACATGCAAAAGCTTGCCAATAGCTTTTCGTGGGTTGGTGGTTCTTTCCAGGGTTTTCCAGAGTTCCTAACCATTTATACTGACTACCATATATAGCTTGTGCTGGAAATTGGCATTAAACCATACAACTGTATCTGTGTACTCCACTTGAAAGTAAAATTATAAAATAACAGTGTTGACCCTTACATACTGGTGCATTTTTGATGGCAGATCTGGGTCTGGGATGTCAACTTGAAACCACAAGTAGAATGAACCTGATGCATTATGGGAAGGTAGAACTGGGTCTAGGATCCACTTATAACCAGAAGTAAAATGGACAATATTGACCCTTACCTGCAGGTGCATAATTGGAAGAAATATGGTCTAACCCCAAAACTACAAGTAGGATGGACAGTTTAGACACTTAGACACTAACTTACTGATGAATTATGGGAAGGCAGATCTAAGTCTATGCTGCCTGCTTGAAGCCAAAAAGTAAGATTAGTAATTTAGACCCACACCTGCAGGTGCTTTTTGAGAAGGCAGATTTAGGTCTAGGCTTGGTAGAATATAAGAATATAATGTATGAGATAGAACACAAGGCATTGATTCCTCAAGACAATGGTATACTTCATTTTGTTAAGCAGCCATAATAGGACATTGCAGGTAATTGAAGATAATGAAACCCATGGTAAATATATTGTCTGATAGTTAATAGATCAGTCTTTAAAATGAATTAAAATTGTTAATCTAATACAGGACTTCAAATGGATAAAGCTAAGCAAGAGAACATTTACTTTGGTACTTTGGGGTAAGAGACTGGTGCTGTAGACTGGAACTAATGAGATACCTTTCAGGAACTGATACTCTCACCATTATGAATCGTTAAGAGTTATTTCCAGCAAAATGAACATCATCGAGAAGATCATTGTAGTGGTTTAGACTTAAAATGAGAAAATAAATGTAAAGAGGCTTGTTAAATTTTGCTGTGTTAAATGACACCATGTAAAAGATGATACATGGTCACGGGTATCTTTGGTGGAGTAAAAACCCAGCAAAATCCAGTGACACTAAGAATCTACTGGAAAGCTTTCTGACATTCCCATTTTGATTGAGCTGAGGCTTGAACCCAGGTGAACAGAAGTGAGATATGATTGATCTGTAAAGGTCCCTCAGACAATTGACTCACCTGGGCCTCCCTCAAAAGAAATAATGTTCTCATTCCAAGGTCCAGTAAATTCTCTCCAATGGCAATGCACAAGGAATGCAAAGTACATGATGACTTTTGAGATGACTTTTCTTGTTGTCACTTTTATCACATGACAGAATCAATAGAGAAAAATTTTCCAGAGGGAGTTTTCACTTAGTTTCTCACCATCCATGTTATGCCTCACAAAATTATGGTACAGATAGATGTTGAATTGGACCATTTGATATTTGATCAGACCTGTGGGTGTTTAATTTGATCATTTAATATTTAAGTTGGATCCAGAAAAAAATTATCACTGTTTGCTGTAACTAGAAGGGATTACTTGTGGTTGTTTGTTTGTATTTGGCTTTCTCTGTTATTGTATTAATATTCAAACTAATACATTTGAATTGTTTTCTCCATGGTAATCTAACTTTATGATTGTGTTTATTTATTTATAATAAGTATAGCTACTTCTCTATAATGCTTTCTATATACAAACTATAGGAACCTAATTTTCCCTCTTATTTTCAGTGTGTGTTTATTTCAGTAATATTGTTCCTGAGTAGATATAACAAGATACATACACATAGAAACACAGTCCCATGTTTCATTTATAAGTCTGTGATATAACAAGATACATACACATAGGAACACAGTCCCATGTTTCATTTATAAGTCTGTGAACTGCAAGTTAATTCTTATCTTTAGTAATTATTTATTCCCAGCTGGAGACTGATAGTATGTAATGGTCACTTTGGCTCCTGGTCAGACACTCTACCATATCAGCTTGTTATGAGAGTTAATGTCCATTCTAGGGCCAGACTCCACATAATTACCCAAGATTGGGTGGGACCTGACTGCATTTTCCTGCACACTGGTTATTTGTCTACCACTCCACCCTAAACATTGACTTGGTGAAAAAGCGACATTTTAAAAACTATGCACAAATTAGTAAAAACACACAGTTTATGGAGTACTTTCAACCTTATTAATAGGCAAATGACCTTGAAATGTTTACATGTATTGGGCACTTTGTGGTCTAGCATATACTGACATGCAACTGACCAGTACATTTTATCAAGGTGACTTTGCATATAGCCACATGCAACTGACCAGTACATTTTATCAAGGTGGCTTTGCATATAGCCACATGCAACTGACCAGTACATTTTATCAAGGTGGCTTTGCATATAGCCACATGCAACTGACCAATACATTTTATCAAGGTGGCTTTGTATATAGCCACATGCAACTGACCAATACATTTTATCAAGGTGACTTTGCATATATATTCAACTGACCAAATTCAAGTTGACTTCACATATACTTACCGACCAAGTACATTTTACTAAGTTGACTGTTTTAATGATTAAACTTAATTACACATGTACATATGCTTATATTCAAATGACCAGTACATTTTCCCAAGGAGCATATAGTCACATTCAACTATTCAGCACATTTGAAAATTATCTCATTAAAATGATTTAATATCTGAAGGGAGCATTTAAAACAATTATTTAAAATCTGTAATGCAGGATTCCACCATATTTGCATCAAATTGGGAGCTAGTTGATATTTATTGCTGAAGACTTTAGGATGCTGGGTTACAAGCCCATTTTATGTCCTCCTCATTAATCTGTTAATATGGTTCAAAAGTTCAGTTACAGCCCTGTGTCTGTCTGGACATGGGTAATTATCATTGGAATGGCTTAGACAAATTGCCCATTAGCTTGGACTTTATGCCTTACATATTTCACATAGAATTTGTTTATTGGAACCATATGAAAATTGGGCATGCAGTTGAGAGGATGTATCTGTAACTACCATCACCACAGTCTAACTGGAGGAATCTGTTCTCAACTACAAGTCTGTTCTATGGAGAGAAACCTCCATGAAACAATGAAAGTGAAAAAATTATTTTATAGTAGAATAAACACATGTATCCACTTGGTCTTGTAGTACATTTTCCCAATTCACAGTGCTGATTCCATTTCTTTTGTCATATGATGTTTATTTATGAACTGATGTTTTGGATAATAAACAATGAAGATGTTTGGTTTTTTTGTAAGTGTTCCTTTGATGAGCATATGCTACAAATTAAAACTCTTGACTTCTTTTTAGAAATGGGAGAAATTTTTTGATGAAGTGTAATTGCATCAAATTATATGTCAGAATGTTATTTGACAGGTAAGGTTTTAATTGTACAGATGGTGCCATATTTATTTTTCTGTTTATGATGCTCTGTCTCTTTATGTTTAACCACATGATTGCTTAGGTCATTGTGATGCTTGTCGTTGTGTATGATTACCCCACATAACTTGTCTATGTCATTGTGATTCCCCATCACTGTGTATGATTATCCCACATGATTGCCTAGGTCATTGTGTATGATTACCCAACATAAATTGTCTAGGTCATTGTGATGCCCTGTTATTGTGTATGATTACCCCATATGATTGCTTTGGTCATTGTGATGCCTTGTCATTGTGTGTGATTACCCAACATGAATTATCTATGTTATTGTGATGCCCTGTCATTGTGTATGATTACCCCACATGATTGCTTTGGTCATTGTGGTGCTGTCATTATGTATGATTACCCTTGAAAGATTGTATAGGTCAGTGTGATGCCTGTCACTGTGTTATTACCCTGAAAGATTGTCTAGGTCAGTGTGATGCCTGTCACTGTGTTATTACCCTGAAAGATTGTATAGGTCAGTGTGATGCTTGTCAAAAATTTTAAAATGCTTCATTTTCCTGAAGCAACATGTTCTTCAGTTGTAATAAATCCACCAACTCAGACAATTGTTAGTCATGTAACATCCATTAGTCCCATCAGTAAAGCTTGTTTCACTTAATATTTAGTGCCTTTTTTCACATTTGACTTGTCTGCTTCCTAAATGTGCATCAAAATATAATGAATCTGGGACACGTTTCAGATATTCAACAAACCTGGGTTTTTTTTAGAAATGTGTCTGGTAAAGTTATGATAAATAGAAAACAAGGAAACTAACCAATGTACATGGCCAAATGGCCAAACACACATTGGCTGGTAGATGGAATTATGGGATTGATAAATTTGCCAATGGTCAGATGATGACTTAGGCCCCAAACTGTACTTGTTATTCTCTCATCAGATATAAATCTTTCATCTGAACTTGGAAACATTTTTTTTACATGAAATAAATGGCTACCCAATGATTCATTTTATTACCCTGGGTTATTAACAATGTCAGCACTTGGATTTTTTCTGGGCCAGATAGGTCTATTAAATATGGCATGTCAGCACTTGGATTTTTTGGGGCCAGATAGGTCTGTGTTTACTATGGAATACATGTATGATATTTTAGATTATGTCAGCAAACCTTAACTAAACTATTTCAGTCTTCACCTTAATGGTGTTAATTGCTGTTCCCAGTTCCAATCCATTGCCACACAACCATTATATGTAGTCAATTGTTTCACAATCATTTCCTTATCTGGTAGCCTAACCTTTGCTTCTTATTGTGTAAAAATATGTATGACATTGCATATGGATGATAATTTTAAATCAACATGTTCATATTTATTGTCTGATTGTCTATATATGAGAAAAATATATTTAAGTTACCCCCAGTTATAATTGCAGCACACAAGCCCAACCTGCACACTTTTGATTTACTGTAGAATTTCCATGAACCTTTCTGCACTTAAATAATAGACTATACTTTGATTGTGTTTGTTTTGTATTGGGAAATAATGATTTCTATAATTTCACCTAAGAAATTATGGTCAGTCATGATTATAACTTTATTATGGAATATATGTGGAGCATCACAAGACAAGCTATTTATAACCCTCCAGGGAATATGTACAATAACAAAATATAACAAAACATGGCTAGACACAGCTTTATCACACTCCATGCAGTAAAGGTAAATAAAAAAAGTTTTTATTTTCTGCTGTGTCTGGTAACATGAAAAAACTGCAATAAAAAATATTGGAATAAAGGCAGTAAAAATTAAGGGAGACAATAATCAGAGAGGGAATTACTGTTCTTAATGTTGGAATGTGTTTACTTATCTCCTGTGAAAAGTGTGCATGCAGTGTGTTATCATTTCTCCATGAGTACATGTATTTAAAACAGTTTGAATTGGTACACTTCATTAACAGTTTAAATTGCCTCTTAAAATAGAGATGAATTTCATACCCCTTTACCCCCCTATTTTACCAATATATCATGTCTGTGCATCAGGAGGGCCAAATTAATTAGTTGATTGTTTATAGTAGCACTGCAAATGCCTGATTCCATCAGGAAAAATGAACTAAAATACATTTAACTCGATAGCTTTCACTGGCTACATTTTAGGAAAAAGAATTCAGTTTTGAATTTTTAATTATCTGTCTGTCTTTAATTAGAAAAGGCTTTGTATGAAATTAAAGTGTGATATTACATTAAATGGAGGTAAGGAAAATGAGAAGAAAAAACATGCTTTTTGTGAATTTTTAAAATATTTTATTTCCTATGTTTTATTAAATGTCCTGGAAAAGGTTGAGCTTTCTTTGTGTGCTATCAGGTATAAAACAAATGTGGCTGACCTTAGCACTCCACCCAGTAAATTTAAAGAAACAAAATTTAAAAAATTGATATGTGCATCATGTTTAGCTGTATTGGTAGTGCTTAGTACATATTATATATTAATAATTATTTTATTTATATATATATAATTTTGTTAAAAAACAAAACAACTCCTACCTATTTACCCTTATTTTAAAACCAAAGTAGGAGGAAACACGTATTGGGGGTGGGGGCTCCAAAACATGAAATATATAATATCAGTACATCAAAAGATAAAGGTGATTTTGCTGTCCAGTGAGAATCTGTGTGAGGATTCTGTTGTGCAATACCATATCACTGTCTGTGGACTCTTGTGCCATACTATACCAATGTCTGAGGTCTCTTTTGTGCCATACTATAACAGTGTCTGATGACTCTTTTGTGCCATACTATAACAGTGTCTGAAGACTCTTGTGCCATACATTCCATTGTCTGACTTTTATCTTTTAACACACTCACATTTGTATGTGGCCAATTTTTTCAACATAAATCCACAAGGAATATAGTAGAATTTTTATGCATCCAACTTTTTCAACATAGATCCACAAGGAATATGGTAGAATTTGTATACAGCCAATTTTCTTAATGGAAATCCATAAGGCATATGGTAAAATTGTGTATGTGGCTAATCTTTTAAACAGAAATCCACAAGGAATATGGTAAAATTTTGTATGTGGCAATACCTTTAAACAAATCCACAAGGAACTGGATAATGCAGGGTTAAAAGTTTGTCCAAATACATCCTTGACAGGTTACTGTTTTACACATGCATTATGGTCTTAAACAATGACTGCACATTTAGTTCATGCACAGTGGAATAAACCTGCATTGATATGTTTTTTATGCATTGGTAAAAAGGTCATGGTTGAATACTTATGTTGGGAATGGAACATGTACTGTAAACAAACACCATACATAGATGGCTTTATTGTCTTGTGCCATGTCAGGTATTAGACAAACACCTTGAATAGCAGCTATATGGTCATTTACTGTGTCCAATATACAAACAACAAACAACATAGATTGCTCTATTGTCAATGTTGTGTCAGGCATTAGACAAACACCTTTGATGGTTGTTTTGTCATGTGCTGTGTCAGGTATATGACAAACACCATGGATGGCTGTTTTGCCATGTGCTGTGTCAGGTATATGACAAACACCATGGCTGGCTATTTTGTCATGAGAAGTTTTTTTTGTGTAAATCATTTACTCATAGTAGATATTAGAATATTCAACAAACTTGGGGAAGTGTTGTGCCAGAAATTTTTTTAAGATTATGGTTGGGTGATTTGTTATAGTTATTTTGAAGAGATTAAGTCATTATTTAAACAGGCATTACATTTTTTAAATTTAAGTTTTAACATATTTTTGACCAGATCAAATAAAAAAAACAAAAAAGCAAATATAAAAACAAAGTTTAAATTAAAGTTGAATTTGCCCTATGATGCATACTATTTGTCAAGGAAATTGTTTTTCCACTTTGCAACACTAGCTGCCTTGGTAAGAACAAATTAGCATTATCAATTGGATAAATCTATTGAGTGGTTTAGTTAACAAGTTGCATCATCAATTGAATACATGTAATGACTGATTTAGTTTTAAAAATAGCATCAGTTTTGAAGTATTGACTGATTTAAGCTTTCAAAAATAGGCATCAATTTGAAGTATCTTATGAATTAGTTAAAATGTCACTATCATTGGATACATATATGTTCTGCAAAAAAAAGTTTTTGAGCATGTTGATTATTTATGCCAAATTCTGTAACTTAAACCATTTAGCAAATTATCTGCAAGTCAAAGTTAAATATAGACAAGGAACATCTGTGACTGTTTCTTCCTTTATTGGTGATGGTAAAAGTTATCATAAAATAAACCAGGAATAGATATAAATTGGAAATAATGTAATTCCTATCAGTGTGTTTGGTTTAACTGATAAAAGGTATATCTTACAAGGCCAAAATGATGCACACAGTCTTGGTTATAAATATTAGTTTTTCAGAGAGAGGTATTAAAACATGGGCAGGATGCAGGTGGCACATGAACTGAAATATTCAAGTCAAGACTTGGATTTTCATTTTGATGTTGCAGGCCAAGGCATCATTTAGGGGCCAGCAGCTTTATTCCCCTTTCCAAGCCAGTTGTTTGGTATCATTTGATAAATTAGAGTGTAAATAGTTTTGGTAAGGAGATAAATAAGGTAAACTGGCTTGTGTCAATCAAAGTGGAGGCAAGCAGATACTTTGTATCAAACCTGGGGTCCTTGAACCTGATAAGGTACTTTGAAGTTATCTCCCCTCTGTCACAATTTGAGAACTGTTATGGATCAGTGTAAACTGTTTTAGTTTGTATTCATAGCAGGCAAGTGCAAATTAGGGACAGTGATGATTAATTGCAGGTCATCTCTTTATCTGTTTATTTTTATGTAGAATATGATCCAGATTTGGTCTCTATATACAATAAACTTTATCAAATTAAAAATAAATTGTGTGCACTTGGATAGTAAGTGCAAAAGTAAAGGAAGACAGGCAAGAAAATTCTTTTTCATTTATATTCCAAATTGTTTTTCTTGTCTATATTTATTCTGCAAATTGTAAATGTTACACCAAGTTTTTGGAGTTGCAGTTACTTTGGCCACATTGTGGATTTTCACTTCATTTGTGTCATTTCTTTTAATAATAATTGTTAACTTCACATTTCCTGTAAATGAATAAAAATAGCAGTACAGTCAAACCCACTTATCTCGACCTTGGTTATTTCGACACCCCCCCCGACACCCCCCCGACACCCCCCCCCCGCTTAAGTGAATCGTTTAGGTCGGTCCAAAGAAATCTTTCTTCATTATACTTATATTGTGCCTGCATATCTTGACCTCTGTTAAGTCAATAACCTGGTTATGTCGGGGCATAAGTTTCGGGGCATAAGTTTCGGTCCAAAGTGACATGTGGACCTGCTTAATAGAACAAATGCAACCTTTTAATGTCAATCTGGAAGAAATTATACAAGAAATGATCAGCAAAAGCAATCGATTTTGATTTTCACACACAATTTTGGTAAGTTTTGGTGATAGTCACATGCTTATTTAGCATTCTTTCTATTTGTGGTTCCTAAGAGTAGCTGAATCATTTAGTTTATTAAGAATATATCATGTTCACTACATAAAATATTTAAGGGTTTATAAAGACAAGAGTGTGCACAAATTACAATGTAACATTATTTTATGAAAACGCAGAATTGTAGGCATCAGCTACATGTGTATTTTATCATTTCCCTTTTGTTTCTTAAGGTACATTTCAGATCTGAATTATGTTCAGAAATACTTGTATAAAAGAAACAACGATCAAGGAGATACAAGTAATTTCATTAATAATCAATGTGCAGGAGGAAAATTGTTGATCACCTGAATATTCAAAAGTCATGAAATTGTTCCATATGTATGTAAGATCAGGACGATTTATTTTATATCATTTTATGACAAAATAACCAAAAATGTCTGCAATGTTTTCAAAATATATAAGAATTATAAACATCATGATCTGCACTGCATTATATTTTTTTAGCAAATATGAAGCATTATTGGTCTGCTTTTGATTAATCCAACACTGACTTGTAATGAACAATTCAAAAGCACTTATGTTTTCTTACATATGCTCAGCACTGGTGACACTTGCCACAAATAATTGCATTTTTTAATATATTCAGCCATTTCATGAAACAGCATATACTTGTACCTGTCAACAGAAAATAAACAGAAGAAATTTATTTACTAGGCAGAATATCCCCCTATATACCCTCATATATATATATATATATATATATATATACATACAAGGGAATGGATAATCTCAGGCACTTGGCTTCTATACAATGGCAGTCAAGGCCCCATAATTTAGTTTAGTTTTGTTTTCTTTAATATCTGTTTTTGGTCTGGTGGAAATATTGGCTTCCATTGTCTAAATGTTTTTTCTTCAAAATTCCCATGAATGCATGTAAAAGGGAACCACAGTTGACAGAGAAAAAAAGAAAAAAAAGAGACAAAAGGAATCTGCACCCTTAAAAGAATCCAAAGTCAGTTTCCAGGGCTGGTTTGCTTTGCAAAAAAAAAATAACCTTTGTAATTGATATCCTGCTAAAAAGTTCAAAGAATGAGTCTAGTGCTAGTTACTGGATATGTTTATTCAACACTCTGGTATCTATTTGTTTGTCATTTGGAATCATAATTGTTACAAATTCACATTGATGCCTGCAGGGAAAGTAGTATACTCAACCAGAGGTCTCCCTAGGATTTTAAAACTAGGAATCCAGGACTCCAAATTTGGTGAAAATATTAGTCTCACCTGCAAAAGTTGCAGTCCCACCAGCAAAAGTTGCAGTCCAAACTAAGCCAGAAATCACATACTTTCTTACACTTGCCTACATTCGCATCAGAACTATCAGTTATAGCAACTTTAGCACAGTTCTGAATCTCATTGAAATCTTCATCATTTTTCTGTTTAACCCATTAACTCCTGGAGGATTTTGTCATTTTTGCCTGAAATGCAAGTAGGAAATCGATTTTGAGAGATATTTCTAAATACATTATAATACATCGACTTGGAAGACATTTTCAGCTCACTTAATGCCTATTTGTGTTAGAAACGTCTATTTTTATTGGCTCTTTCACCTGAGCATGAGCAGAAGGGAAAAAACTGGACTCTTTTTTTGCTTAACGGACCCATCATTTTCGTATCAAGAAGACTCTTCATTCTAAATGCCCATCGTATCCTACTTTTTGCAAAGGTTCACATGTCTGGGATTTATAATATGTGAATATCTGTAAAACTTTCACTGCATTTTTGTGTGGAATTTAATGTAATACTTTCACTGCAGTTTTGTGTGGAATTTAATGTAATACTTTCACTGCATTTTTGTGTGGAATTTAACTGAAAAGTTTTACAGATTTGTTAGCGTCACAAGACAGATTTTAAACTGTAGCTCAATCAAATCAGACATACCTTGCTTTTTTTTGTCTACTTTCCTGCAACTTGGCACAACCACACATTTTCCTTGCTTTATTTTGTCTGCATTTCTTATTACAGCATACTTAAATGTTCAGTTCCATTAATAGCACCTTTTAATTCAGTCTTCAAGACAGAATGATCTCAAATTAAAGTTTTGTGGGTGGTCTGGGTTCTGGCTTAGACAATACCCATAGCAAGGGTTTATCCAACAATATATTCTCATGCTTCATGTTTTGGGCAGGAACTGATAGTTCAGGCAGATAGATGGTGTTAGGTGCCAACATGCTTCTCATTTGAGATCCTGTTTGAAGGGCAACATGAAACATCAGTTACCACTATTTAACTTTTGTTTCACTCTTGCCTTAACACATGATCAGCATCAAAACTTTGCCATACAGTGCCCTTTCATTGTTGTCAGGACTTTCTTCCTTCAAAATATTAGTAATAAATAATAAATGAGCCATATTGTGCCATTACACCTTTACAGTGTTATAAATCTGGGCTTCATTCAAAGTAACAAAGAAAAGAGTGAAGTCAACAAGCTTTGTAAATTTTAGCAAAAGTAATTTATTTCCATAGAAAACTATGTAAAAATAGAAAATAGGAGTTTGTGAAAACAATCCAAAATTTAATCCTTGATTTGATGTCACTAAACAGTTTTAATTGAATCTAGGTTCGAATCATGATGAAGTTCCAATATGGAAGCAATGATGTCAGATGAGGTAGTTGTACTAATGGCAAGAGTTCCTCATTGAATTTTGTGAATCAAGAATAATATTCCAGCTTTAGATTGCAAATAATTTCCACTTAATATCTTTGTCCAAAACTTTGATGAAGAGCAGCACTTGTAAATGTTTCCCAGAGAATTAATTATTAATTCTGAAGAATAAAAAAAAACTCATACACAAACTCGTCAGGCAAAAACAAAAATACCTCAGAACTTTGATGGTATTTTTTTACAACTGAATTAGAAAACAGTAATAATGAATATTAAACCTCACTAAGACATCATTTTGACACTTGTAGTGGGTCACATGATCACTTACAAGAAAAAACTTATGACACATGGTTATCATGAAGTGAGGTATGACCTTGATACTGACCAATCATTTCAATTCTGTGTTTACCAAGTGTCTGAACTAAGGTCAGCAAAAAAAAAAAAATGCTAATGTAATACCTTACATTCTATACAAACAGAATTTACATTTTAAAAAAGAATCCTGTGAAAATAATCATTACAATAAAATGTAATAAAACAAAAATTAAATAAAAAGAATTTTAAACTAACACACAAGCAATTTGATTATATATACAACAGTATTAGTAATAAATATTATTTGGGCCTTACCGTGCCATTTCATTGTTGTCTGGACTTTCCACCGTTACAGTATTGGTAATAAATAACAAATGGACAATACTCAGCCATATGATTGGTGTCTAAATATATTTTTTTTAAAATGATTTTTCTTCCATTAAACAAATTCTGGTCCAGATTGACATTTAGCAAAGATTTCATTATTGTTTATGGTACTCCAGGCTGATGTAATTCAAGCCTTATGAAGCAAAATCAGGCCTCGTTTGGACCACATCCATCTGTCTTAGGATTCCAAGGCCTATAGTCTGAGGTTTGCGAAGCATAATTCAGGTGGGAACATTAAATTTCAACCATGATTTTGACTTCACATTGATGGAGACATGTCTTTTACAGAAGTTGTGCCCCTGATTAATTGGTCTCCTTGGTAAATTTCAATAAGATTTAAGATGCACCTTGATTCTGATGAGACAGTTGACCAAGATCCTGATCCCGTGTTGCTTACAGGAGTTATGTCCCCTTATTATCCATCATCCTGACTTGGAGTATTTGGCACATAGCTTTACCAGACCTTGGTATGCAGCTTTGTATTTACAAGACCTTAAATGAATTCCATATTGCATCACAACATGTATTTTCATTGTTTGTCTGCAGATTGCTAGGTCTTCTGTCTTTAGTTTTCAAAATTTAACTTGTACTTGCTGGCTTTCAATCAGATTTGGCATGCAGCTTTATTTTAGCATGTTCATGATTAGGCTTGATTTCCAGCATTCCATAATGTAATTTACAAGAGTTGTGCCCCCAGATTGTTCATCATTTTGATTATGGTTTCAGCAGCATTAATGTACCAAGGATTGTTAAATTTTAGTTTAATTTTATTTTGATGATACTGAAGGCTTCTGTAACACTATCTCAAGGAAATATTGTTTCCTGAGTTTTTATATTTTGCAGCATAACTACTGTATACTAAACGTTGTTGCAATTTAACCAAATTTTAGTATGTCACCTGTCATTGATAAAAACCTTCTAATTCCAGCATTTATTAACATCATTTAGAGGAGTTATTTACCATGATTATTAAGGTCAAAGGTCAAGATCAGAGGGACTCTTAAGAAGGTAAACAATTTTAGAAAAATGATTATAGTTTTTGTGCCACTAACCATGACCAGACTTTAAGGATGACTTGAATTTGAGACAACTAAGGCATCTTTCAAAGATTGGGTTTACTAAGTCAAAGGTTCATCATGAGAGACTACCAAAAAAATAGTTTAAAAAATATTTAAGAGTTGTATGTTATTTATCATGACGAGATTGCTTGAATTTGAAACAGCAAAGTCATCCGTTAAATTCTGATTCAAAAGGTGGAGCAGCCAACCAGTGAAAACATGTTTTACATGTAAAATTATATTATGTTATGAAACACAATGTCAGTGCATAAAGAATTATTTATAGTATTGGGTTTTTTTTATAACATTGGGAGTACCAAACCAGATTTGTACACTTGTTTATAAAATCAGGAGTGCCTTGACAAATGTCTGTTACTTTGTTATCTGCATTTATAAATATACCATTATAACTTACTATAATGAATAAACTTATGTTGTCTTGTTGTAGGTGAGGCAAATGCAAAGCCTGAAGCAAACCCAATCCACAACAGCCTTGCCTTAGAGAAAGACACAAGTCAACTTCCTAATCCACGCATCGTTGAACACCCACAGGATAAATATTTCAGCAAAAACAACCCCTCAACACTGCACTGTAAAGTTGATGGTGAACCCCCACCCAGTATCCGATGGTATCGAGATGGTCAGCCTGTGGAAACAACTTTAGACAACGCTGAGTCAAATCGTATGTTGCTTAATAATGGAAGCCAGCTGTTCTTCCTACGTGTGATTCACACCAAAACAAACAAACCTGATGTGGGCGTGTACTACTGTACAGCAAGCAACATCCATGGTACAGCTGTGAGTCGGAATGCCACTGTCAAGATTGCAAGTAAGAAAATACAGTTTATAACTTCTTCATTTTATCTTTTAGGGTCATGCTGTATGTGTCGTTATACAATTTTGTATAATTTAATGTGTCTTTATACAATTTTGTATAATTTAATGTGTCTTTATACAATTTTGTATAATTTAAAGTGTCTTTATACAATTTTGTATAATTTAAAGTGTCTTTATACAATTTTGTATAATTTAATGTGTCTTTATACAATTTTGTATAGTTTAATGTGTCTTTATACAATTTTGTATAATTTAATGTGTCTTTATACAATTTTGTATGATTTAATGTGTCTTTATACAATATTGAATAATTTAATGTGTCTTTATACTATTTTGTATAATTTAATGTGTCTATACAATTTTTTTAATTTAATGTGTCTTTCTACTATTTTGTATAATTTAATGTCTTTATAGAATTTTTTATAATTTAATGTGTTCTTATACAATTTTGAATAATTTAATGTGTCTTTCTACTATTTTGTATAATTTAATGTCTTTATAGAATTTTTTATAATTTAATGTGTCCTTATACAATTTTGAATAATTTAATGTGTCTTTTTACTATTTTGTATAATTTAATGTGTCTTTATACAATTTTGTTACCAATATAACTGACGTCCTTTGTACTTTGTTGTCTTCATCCAAAGTCATAGATAGTTGTTGTACATCATTATAAAATTGCACTATCAATATAACTGAGGTTTTGATTGGCTATTATTTGTGTCTTTATACTCTTGTGTCATCAAAATTTCTGTATAATTGTGTTGTTGATATAAATGAAGTTTATGGTGGTTTTAAGCAATTTAAGCAATCATGGCAGAAAAGTTGAGAAGAATCAGTCATGCAACAAAAGGTTGTTGGATTTATGTATAACCAAATGAAGAATTGCAGAATTTGTTTTAAAAGACCATCTTTACAGCATAAACAAACATGACAGATTTGGACAGCTGGTCTGATCTTCAAAGAGTAAATACCAATTGTTGTTGATTGTTGTAAAGACAACCCCTTGAACATTTGGACTGTAATTGACAGGTTTACACTGTGGACTGTAATTGACAGGTTTACATTTGGATTGTAATTGATAGGTTTACACTTTAGACTGTAATTGAAAAGTTTACACTTTAGATTGAATGAGTATGTGTGACTGAAATGATTATAGATTTACAGTTTGGAAATATTTTTGGTTTGAATGTGCTTGAGTGGATTTACATTAGGAGATATTTATGGATTGAATGGAGTGTAGAATGATTATTGATTTTGAGGATGATAGCATCTGTATCATTATTGCCTTCATTGTAAGATGAGGATCAATATCAGTCTTCATCTGATTTATGTGTTCTTCAACTTTAGATAATATTGAACATTGCCACAAAAACTTTGTGGAATTTTTTTAGCAACAATTCACAAGGTTCTAAAATAGTTTTGTCAGTTTGAATAAATAATAGTTTGGCACTGTTAATATTAAGGCTTTGTTTTGTGCCGAGGCTTAGAGAATCTTGTAGTTAGGTTGATTGTATACATCATAATCTACATCATGTATTTTCATACACTGGATCAGTCAAGTCTATCCCTATCATCTTTTCATCAGCAAGAGGTAATTAAAGTGGCACAAGTCTGCAACTAATGTGTCAGAACTGACAACATTAGCGTCAGAGGCCTGTCTTAACTTTGTATCAACTGCAAGATAAGAAATTGGGTGGATATTGCTAGCAATATGGACTCTATGGTTAATTGGCAGGGAGTACTTTCAGATAATGTGATTGGAAAGGTTTATTGCTTATCCCTTGGTTCCACCAGCAGAGTTGTTCTCTTGTGTGAATTTTATGGTATTCTTATTACTGTTGGTGAAAAATATTTAGTCATAAAATATTGATAGTAAAGAATAAGAAAAACAAACTTGCTCAGAAGATCTCTTAATGAGTACAGGGAACAAACTTGATTTTAAAGATCAATTGTGACTACAGTAAACAAAAATGGTTTATTTTTAATTTGAGTAGTGAATTTAGAAAAGTCGGTGTTGAGTTAAGAAATGGGATAATCTGTTGTCTGAAGTCTGTATGTCCACATGCTTCTCATTACTACACCAAACCATGAAACTTTACACACAAACATTCATATCATCATCTGCTTTTTGCTAGATGAAAAAAGTGAATTTCCAGGACATTCCTTTTTTGCCCAGCAGAATGTTATTCCCTTCAATTGACTTTGTAGTTTTTCATGTATTATTTAATTTTACTCAGTAACCTACATTGTCCTGGTGTGTTCAGTGTTTGTGATACTTGTTTATTCATTTTCTCAACTCTATTCTAACTTGTTGAACTCACATCTTGATTTTTTTTTATTCAATGCTTGATTATTTTAATAACCAAATACTTTCTGTACATTATACTCACTTTTAGCTTTACTGTTACTACATTAGAAGAATCAGTTAAATTTCAACACCTTGAAAACTGGTGACACATCACTCAACAACGACTTTAAAGAGAGCTAAGCGCACAATCATTTAGCCAGGTCCTGTCACAAAAGCACACCATGAATAGTCCATGTGTCAGAGTGCTATCATTTATAATATGAAGAGTCCATGTGTCAGAGTGCTATCATTTATAATATGAAGAGTCCATGTGTCAGAGTGCTATCATTTATAATATGAAGAGTCCATGTGTCAGAGTGCTATCATTTATAATATGAAGAGTCCATGTGTCAGAGTGCTATCATTTATAATATGAAGAGTCCATGTGTCAGAGTGCTATCATTTATAATATGAAGAGTCCATGTGTCAGAGTGCTATCATTTATAATATGAAGAGTCCATGTGTCAGAGTGCTATCATTTATACCATGATGAGTTCCCACATAAAGCGTTATGATGAAGAAGGCCTTATTTGAAAACATTATCATGTAGTCTTTCAATGATCAGGCCTTATTTGAAAATATCGTGTAGTCTATTAAAAAATGCTCCATCTCAAAGGGCTACAATCAAGTCCATAAATAGGCCTTGGAAGCATCGTGTAGTCTATTAAAAATGCTCCATCTCAAAGGGCTAAAATCAAGTCCATAAGAGGCCTTACTTGGAAGCATCGTGTAGTCTATTAAAAATGCTCCATCTCAAAGGACTACAATCAAGTCCATAAATAGACCTTATTTGGAAGCATCGTGTAGTCTATTAAAAATGCTCCATCTCAAAGGGCTACAATCAAGTCCATAAATAGGCCTTATTTGGAAGCAACGTGTAGTCTATTAAAAAGGCTCCATCTCAAAGGGCTACAATTAAGTCCATAAAGACATCTTTTCTTAGAGCACTGATTTATGGTCTGTGAAAGCCTAGTCTCCAAACACTATCATATAATCCATCAAGATATCCCATCTCCAAACACTATCAATTAGCCCAGGTACAAGCCCGTTCTCAAATCATTATCATTTAGTCTGTTAGGAGATACTATCCCAAGACTGTTATTATTTAGTATGTTTGCATATACAAAAATGCCCTCCTGTGTAATGCTCATATATTATTTGTTGAATCATGCTTTGTTTCTAATTGATAGCATTAAGAGATGACTTTGTGCAAGAACCTGTAGATACCGGTATTGCTGTGGGAAACAGTGTGACCTTGTTATGTCGTCCTCCTAGAGGTGAACCTGAGCCAACTGTTATTTGGCTGTTTAATTCAGAACCATTGGAGACGAATGGTCGTGTCCTGATCCTTAAGGATGGAGACCTGAAGTTTGATTCTGTACTAAAACAGGATGCAGGAGATTACCGGTGTCAGGCCAAAAATGAAGCAGGAGTCAAAACTAGTCGTCCTGCTAAACTGTCTGTTTATGGTAAATTCAGTCATAGATAAGTACTTTAGTTTCTGAAGCTGTCGTTTATTTTTAATAGGAAATCTATTATGAAACTTTTTATTGCTAATCATTACAATGTACATTGTTCATAAAATATTGAAAAGTTCTTGAATCTGGGGTTGATTTCGAAATTACTGATAATCAGTAGACTTTGAAAAGTGCTTGAATTTTTAAGTCCTAAGCATTTCATCTGGAAAAAATATTTGCTGATATAATTATCAAGGAAAAAGAGATCTATTACATGTCAGAATCCATATAATCTTAAAGCTATAGATTTATGTTGGGTCTCGTGTGCTCATTAGTAAATGACCTCATTTTATATTATACCCATCTCATGCTCACTAAATTAACGTCTTGATTAAGTAGGTCAGATAGTCTATTTTTGGCAGTGTATTTTCAAATGCATTTGCCATAAGCACAACATATGGTCTGGCATGTTAAGTGTAGAAAAATTGCATCATGCTGAGAGATGTTGCAAGAATCCATTGACATCATGGAGATTAAGACTGCTACTCAAAACTTGAACTGGAGTTCATTTAAGTTTTGGAATGTTTCAAATGCACATTTTGCAAGTTGACAGATGTACCTTTGTCAAAATTTGGTTTAATCTGGAAATTTATTGTTGCCTTACTGAGAAAATCTTGTTATGGTTGGCATATCAGTATATATTCCATGGCCTGTCAGTGTATATGTCATGGCCTGTCAGTATATATGCCATGGCCTGTCAGTGTATATGCCATAGCCTGTCAGTATATATGCCATGGCCTGTCAGTGTATATGCCATGGCCTGTCCGTATATATGCCATGGCCTGCCCTGTCAGTATATATGCCATGGCCTGTCAGTATATATGCCATGCTGAAATTGTGCAAATGATGCTGATATGCTATTGATCAAATTCATAGAAATAAAGAAATCATTAAAAAATTCTTTTTATAAAATATATAAACAAGAAAATTAAAAGAAATTGATACTTAAAATATAATGATTGACCCAGATTTCTGGTAGATGTTGGCAAGGTGAGCAGTGTCTGCCCCACTTTGATCTCTTGTCAGCATTTATTTGGAGCTCAATATTTGTTGTTTACCTCTTCCATAGATGTTCCAGTAATTGATAAGCATCCAAAAGATGTGACCGTAGGGGAAGGTCAGAATGTTGAGTTTCATTGTGGAGTGACTGGAGACCCACCTCTTAGTATCACGTGGAAGAAAGAGGGAGGTGACCTCAATACAAATGACAGGTGACAAATCGGAAATAGTTTTTATTGGTGATGGAGATTGGGAGAGAATTTATTTTGTTATTTTGGGATCATCAAAACAATCTTGATTAGTAAACCTGATTAAAGGTAGATTTTAAATATACCTGTAAATGTAAAGACGCATATTTATACCAAGCAAAAATTTAAAGGCTCTTTATAGCCTTGTAGAAGATATAAATAAATGTAATGAAAAGAAGAATCCTTAAAGTTCACTGTCCAATTTTGTAAATCACATTTTTATGTCACTGCATCATAAAAGTTTCTTGGCATCACAAAGAGTGAGTGTCAGAAAACACTTGATACTTGTTGAAGACTAGATATATTTTTTGTTGACTCTAAAATATACTTGGTTCCTTCTTCATGTATATGTTTAAGCTCCACTTCTGTTTTTTCTTTAGGGTATACATTGACAGGGAAAGTGGAACACTGCGTATAGAGGACGTAAAGGCAGGAGATGAGGGGACCTACATCTGTATGGCTCAGAATGGTGTTGGGTCCTCTCAGGCTATAGCCAGGCTTAAAGTTGAATGTACGTGTTCTCTATAATGAAATTTGAATATTGGATTAAAACTCCATATTGTTGTATTGATGTGTGCAATCTTGACCCTGTAATTCAGTCATATTTGTAATTTCTCTGTGTTTATCACTGCTCCATTTTTGTAACAATTTTATGTTCATCCCTGCTCTGTATTTGTAACAATTTTATATCTATCCCTGCTCCATATTTGTAATACTTCAGTCGTTATCCCTGCTCCATATTTGTAATATGTTTGTCACTCTTTGCTTATTCCAGCTTTTGATGGTCTTGTCACTACAATTCTAGAATAGGAAGTCATGTTGATGAGGGGTGTTCTTATGAGGTCTAGTTTCAACTAAAAAAAATAAGTATGGCCGCCTTCTTAAAAATCTTTTCATTGCTACTTCTTCTAAATGGAATTTTGTGAACAGTGTTTTCACAAGAAGATTAATTATGATGTATATTGGTTTTGAATGAGAATAGTGCTGATCAAATATGGCAGCCATAATGAACATATTGAAAATCTTTTCTAAATGGATTGTCAAATTAGTATGTGGTTTTCACCAGAAGACTTTTTATGTTGTCTAGTTGGTTCTTAATGAGCACCAATCTTACATCCAATATGGCTGTCTCAGCGGATACTCTGAAAATCTTATTGTGTGAGAATATTTACATTTAAAATGAAGATATGGTTTTACCTTAAATTTCTGGATGGTCTTACCTTGAATTTCTCTTTGGACAGTAGAGCATTATTCCTTTTGCGGTACTATTGTCATACCTTCTGGAGCACTATTCCTTCTGAGGGACTGTTGTCATACCTTCTGGAGCACTATTCCTTTTGAGGGACTGTTGTCATACCTTCTGGAGCACTATTCCTTCTGAGGGACTGTTGTCATACCTTCTGGAGCACTATTCCTTCTGAGGGACTGTTGTCATACCTTTTGGAACACTATTCCTTCTGAGGGACTGTTATCAAACCTTCTGGAGCACTATTCCTTCTGAGGGACTGTTGTCATACCTTCTGGAGCACTATTCCTTCTGAGGGACTGTTGTCAAACATTCTAGAGCACTATTCCTTCTGAGGGACTGTTGTCATACCTTCTGGAGCACTATTCCTTCTGAGGGACTGTTGTCAAACCTTCTGGAGCACTATTCCTTCTGAGGGACTGTTGTCAAACATTCTAGAGCACTATTCCTTCTGAGGGACTGTTGTCATAACTTCTGGAGCACTATTCCTTCTGAGGGACTGTTATCAAACCTTCTGGAGCACTATTCCTTCTGAGGGACTGTTGTCAAACCTTCTAGAGCACTATTACTTCTGAGGGACTGTTGTCATACCTTCTGGAGCACTATTCCTTTTGAGGGACTGTTGTCATACCTTCTGGAGCACTATTCCTTCTGAGGGACTGTTGTCATACCTTCTGGAGCACTATTCCTTCTGAGGGACAGTTGTCATACCTTCTGGAGCACTATTCCTTCTGAGGGACTGTTGTCAAACCTTCTGGAGCACTATTCCTTTTGAGGGACTGTTGTCATACCTTCTGGAGCACTATTCCTTCTGAGGGACTGTTGTCATACCATCTAGAGCACTATTCCTTCTGAGGGACTGTTGTCATACCTTCTGGAGCACTATTCCTTCTGAGGGACTGTTGTCATACCTTCTGGAGCACTATTCCTTCTGAGGGACTGTTGTCATACCTTCTGGAGCACTATTCCTTCTGAGGGACTGTTGTCAAACCTTCTGGAGCACTATTCCTTCTGAGGGACTGTTGTCATACATTCTGGAGCACTATTCCTTCTGAGGGACTGTTGGCATACCTTCTGGAGCACTATTCCTTCTGAGGGACTGTTGTCAAACCTTCTAGAGCACTATTCCTTCTGAGGGACTGTTGTCATACCTTCTGGAGCACTATTCCTTCTGAGGGACTGTTGTCATAACTTCTGGAGCACTATTCCTTCTGAGGGACTGTTGTCATACCATCTGGAGCACTATTCCTTCTGAGGGACTGTTGTCAAACCTTCTAGAGCACTATTCCTTCTGAGGGACTGTTGTCATAACTTCTGGAGCACTATTCCTTCTGAGGGACTGTTGTCATGCCTTCTGGAGCACTATTCCTTCTGAGGGACTGTTGTCAAACCTTCTAGAGCACTATTCCTTCTGAGGGACTGTTATCAAACCTTCTGGAGCACTATTCCTTCTGAGGGACTGTTGTCAAACCTTCTGGAGCACTATACCTTCTGAGGGACTGTTGTCATACCTTCTGGAGCACTTTTCCTTCTGAGTGACTGTTGTCAAACCTTCTGGAGCACTATTCCTTCTGAGGGACTGTTGTCATACCTTTTGGAACACTATTCCTTCTGAGGGACTGTTATCAAACCTTCTGGAGCACTATTCCTTCTGAGGGACTGTTGTCAAACCTTCTGGAGCACTATACCTTCTGAGGGACTGTTGTCATACCTTCTGGAGCACTATTCCTTCTGAGTGACTGTTGTCAAACCTTCTGGAGCACTATTCCTTCTGAGGGATTGTTGTCAAACCTTCTGTAGAATTATTCCTTTCGAGTTACTGTTGTCTTACCTTTTGGAGAATTATTCCTTTTGAGGGACTGTTGACGTATCATTTGAAGCAGTTATGGATGCATATGGTTATTGTCATAAGTATTTATAGGGACATCCATGTACACTTTCCTACCTACCTATCCACCCACCCATCCACTGAACTACCTACCTATCAACCCACCTACTTACCTACAAACATGCATAGATACTTTATTCAAACATATATAGATAGATACACACAGATTGACACATGCATACATAAAGACACACAAACACGTACATGTACATTCACATATGCATACATACATACGTACATCCATCCACCCATATATATGTATACATCCATCCATCAGTCGATCTATCATTTCATATATCCATATATTCATGCGTGTACAGACTATTGAAATCAATAGCAAATGAATAATAGAAATATGATGTTAGAGTTTTTCTGTATGATCCTCCAGAAAGATTACTTGCATGCTACTATAGGATTCATTGGAAATAAAATATTGAATAAACTTGCATTTATATATTAAAGATCAATTTCTTTGCTGTAATATTGAACAGCCATCCAATCTTTGAAACCTATCATCATTATGGTTTTCAGATCCCCCTTCTTTCCTTGTGCGGCCAAAAAACCAGATTGTGGCTCGTGGCAGGACAGTTACACTGCAGTGTGTGGCAACAGGCAGTCCTGTACCCGCTGTGTACTGGAGCATTGGATCCCCGCCGGTAGGAAGTCACAATTATTTTTGCATTTGTTAATTCATTTGTTTAAAGTGTTGAAACACTGATGTTAGGCTAAGGCTTGTCATTAGGTTTGTCTGAAATGAGAGAGCCATACACATATTTATTTATTTTTTTAAAGAAGAGAAAGTAATTACCTTGACTACTGATAACCAGGTATATAATTGCATTGACTACTGATAACCAGGTAGGTACTTACCTTGACTGCTGATAACCCTGTAATTACCTAGACTAATGATGTTGATTGTAATTGTAGTAATGTAAAGACAACAGGATAATGAATACACATGTGAAAGGAAGTGTATATTGAAAATTACTGCATAGTGGAAAGTAGGTGCATATGGCAAATAGCTGCATAGTGGAAAATAAGTGTTTATGTACAACAAATGAATAGCAGAAAAGAAGTTCACATGGAAAGTAGATTCATAGTGGACTATGGATGGAAAGGTGTTATTGGAAAATAAGTATGCAGATCAACTGCATAGTGGAAAATAAGTTTGCAAAACAACTGTAGTGGAAAATAAGTATGCAAAAGAACTTGCATATTGAAAAATATGTGCATTTGGAAAATGAATGCACATACATTACATGTTTGTAGAAAATTTAGCACATGTATATTTGCAATGAAAACAAATTTGTTCATTGCATGTATGATCCACAAGTGATAAACAAGGCTTTTTATTTATTCCATTTAAATTACCTTTTTTATGCTATTTTCCTTTCTTGAATCAGTCATCAGTAATATGCTATTCATCTGGATGGCCTGTGTAATGAATCAGCAGAAATATTCTGTTTAGTTGATGATCTGTGTAATTAATCAGGTATACTGTTTTGTCTGGATGATCTGTGTAAAGAATCAGGTATGCTGTTTTGTCTGGATGATCTGTGTAAAGAATCAGGTATGCTGTTTTGTCTGGATGATCTGTGTAATGAATCAAGTATGCTGTTTTGTCTGGATGATCTGTGTAAAGAATCAGGTATGCTGTTTTGTCTGGATGATCTGTAATGAATCAGGTATTGATGTTTTGTCTGGATGATCTGTAATGAATCAGGTATTGCTGTTTTGTCTGGATGATCTGTAATGAATCAGATATGCTGTTTTGTCTGGATGATCTGTGTAATGAATCAGGTATTGCTGTTTTGTCTGGATGATCTGTAATGAATCAGATTTGCTGTTTTGTCTGGATGATCTGTATAAAGAATCAGGTATGCTGTTTTGTCTGGATGATCTGTAATGAATCAGGTATGCTGTTTTGTCTGGATAATCTGTAATAAAACAGGTATGCTCTTTTGGATGATCTGTGTAATGAATCAGGTATGCTGTTTTGTCTGGATGATCTGTGTAAAGAATCAGATATGCTGTTTTGTCTGGATGATCTGTGTAATGAATCAGGTATGCTGTTTTGTCTGGATGATCTGTAATGAATCAGGTATTGCTGTTTTGTCTGGATGATCTGTAATGAATCAGGTATTGCTGTTTTGTCTGGATGATCTGTAATGAATCAGGTATTGCTGTTTTGTCTGGATGATCTGTGTAATGAATCAGGTATTGCTGTTTTGTCTGGATGATCTGTATAAAGAATCAGGTATGCTGTTTTGTCTGGATGATCTGTAATGAATCAGGTATGCTGTTTTGTCTGGATGATCTGTGTAAAGAATTGGGTATGCTGTTTCATCTGGATGATCTGTGTAAAGAATTAGGTATGCTGTTTTGTCTGGATGATCTGTAATGAATCAGTTATGCTTTTTGTCTGGATGATCTGTAATAAAACAGGTATGCTGTTTTGGATGATTTGTGTAATGAATCAGGTATGCTGTTTTGTCTGGATGATCTGTGTAAAGAATCAGATATGCTGTTTTGTCTGGATGATCTGTGTAAGAATCAGGTATGCTGTTTTGTCTGGATGATCTGTGTAAAGAATCGGGTATGCTGTTTCGTCTGGATGATCTGTGTAATGAATCAGGTATGCTGTTTTGTCTGGATGATCTGTGTAATGAATCAGGTATGCTGTTTTGTCTGAATGATCTGTGTTAATAGTGAAATTTCATGATCATTATTAGCAATGACACAAATACCAGCATAATTCTTAGTCTGATTATGCAGTATTTGGAAACAAGATTCAGATTGGAATTTAAAACCCATTTTTTTAAGGACATAGTCTTCCTCTAGTATAATTAAAATGATTGCAATCAGTGTCAAAATTAAACATTTTGCTATGGGATAATTACAGTGACTACAATCCGTGTCCAGGTGAAATGTCTTTCTATGGTATAATTAAAGTAACTGTTCAGTGTCAAGGTGAAACATCTTGCTATAGTATAATTACAAAGAACCATACAGTAGACATGAAGGTGAAACATCTTGCATAGTATAATTACAAAGAACCATACATTAGACACGAAGGTGAAACATCTTGCATAGTATAATTACAAAGAACCATACAGTAGACACGAAGGTGAAACATCTTGCATTGTATAATTACAAAGAACCATACAGTAGACACGAAGGTGAAACATCTTGCATAGTATAATTACAAAGAACCATACATTAGACACGAAGGTGAAACATCTTGCATAGTATAATTACAAAGAACCATACAGTAGACACGAAGGTGAAACATCTTGCATAGTATAATTCCAAAGAACCATACAGTAGACACGAAGGTGAAACATCTTGCATAGTATAATTACAAAGAACCATACAGTAGACACGAAGGTGAAACATCTTGCTATAGTATAATTACAAAGAACCATACAGTAGACACGAAGGTGAAACATCTTGCATAGTATAATTCCAAAGAACCATACAGTAGACATGAAGGTGAAACATCTTGCTATAGTATAATTCCAAAGAACCATACAGTAGACACGAAGGTGAAACATCTTGCATAGTATAATTACAAAGAACCATACAGTAGACACGAAGGTGAAACATCTTGCATAGTATAATTACAAAGAACCATACAGTAGACATGAAGGTGAAACATCTTGCATAGTATAATTACAAAGAACCATACAGTAGACACGAAGGTGAAACATCTTGCATAGTATAATTACAAAGAACCATACAGTAGACACGAAGGTGAAACATCTTGCTATAGTATAATTACAAAGAACCATACAGTAGACACGAAGGTGAAACATCTTGCATAGTATAATTCCAAAGAACCATACAGTAGACATGAAGGTGAAACATCTTGCTATAATTCCAAAGAACCATACAGTAGACACGAAGGTGAAACATCTTGCATAGTATAATTACAAAGAACCATACAGTAGACACGAAGGTGAAACATCTTGCATAGTATAATTACAAAGAACCATACAGTAGACACGAAGGTGAAACATCTTGCATAGTATAATTACAGTGAATTTTTGTATTAAAAATGATCTGACAATTGTAAGTTGGCTTTTGTCTCCGCAGACTTTGGTTTTTCCTAAGCGTGAATCAGGCCGACTGTCAGTGGCAGAAGATGGGACATTTCGTATTGAGAACGTTTTGAGTAGTGATGAAGGGGAGTACACTTGTGTGGCTTATAGTAGTAAGGGTGAATCCAAGGCATCTGCACGCATCATCGTCAGAGGTAATATTTTTTAATGTGTGTTTTTATGTGATTTGGATTTTTAACTTTGCTTTAACAATTTTTCAGTCATATTGCTACAATGTCTGCAGTGTGGCAGTTTATAGTGGGGCATCATGCTGCAGACGTGTAGCATGATGTTCCACCCAGTCATATTATCCTGACACCAGGCCGACCATTCCTAACACTAACCTCTTAATACTAAGCGCTAAGCTAGTCAACTGTTGGTACTATTTTTATCATTCTTTGGTAGGACTAGACTGGGGATTGAACCCACAACCTCCTGCATCCAAGGCAAATGCTCTAACCACTGGGCCACTGGAGCTGTGTATTTTAATAATAAAGTCCTTTTTTATTGTGAGGATTAAAAATTGTAAAATGTATGCTTTAAAAAGTCATTTTTGTTTTCTATTAACAAGTGAATATGTACTTCATGCATATAAAATACTTAGTTATGTAATAATCACAAATTTAAAATTAAGAATTTTCAAAGATTAATTGTATGTGACATAGCTATGATGAAAGGGATAAATTATGTCAGATTTTTAATGTCATCAATCTGAAGTAATCTTTTACTATGTTCAGTTTATTTTGCTCTGCTTTCATAGCCATATCACTCTGCTCTGTTGCCATTCATAGCTCTGTCACTATGAGAAGTACCAGTACATGTATTTATTGTTGGACACTTATCAAACATTACATCTACTTGTTAGTGGATTCTTATCAAAATCTACATGTATTTGGTATTGGAGAATTACAAAACACTAAAGGTACTTGTTATTGGACACTTATGAAACACTGCATGTACTTGCTATTGGACACTTATAAAACACTATATAATAATGATAATGGGCAGTTATAAAACACTACATGTGCTTATAACTAGATACGTATCAAACTGTTTATTGTATATTTATCAAAAAACAGATTTTTGAACTTCTTACCAATTGTTGTTGAACAGACTTGGTTCAAAACATGTTTTCTTGGGAAATAATTTTTGTCCTAATTAATGCAGTATCCGATTATTACAAATTTCTTTTCCATTCAAGTCAAAAGGATTGTTATGAGTCGAAGATTACTGTCATATCGTGCTTGTAAATGCCATTGGATTCTTTTGTGCTTATTTAATATCTCTTAGCTTTAGTTTAAATGTGCTTGTTTTCCTTAATCAGTTTAAAACATCAACAGTGTTTTTCCATCATTTGCTCTCAAACAGAAATGAAGGTCATATTTACACTTTTTATAACCTTTGCCCTTAACTATGTTTAGAGATTAACTCATTAGATTGTGTAGATATTGTTTCTCTGTCAATTTTTTTTATTATTATTTTATCCTTGTTTAAACAAACTAAAACCAATACAGCCTTGAATGCTTACTACAGAAGGTTGGCAATTATGTGGATTAGTGTGAAATTTGAAGTTTTTGGACAATTGTTTTGGTGGTAAAAACATGAAAATATGAAAAAATGGTGTGTATGTTGATGCATATTCATTTGCCCTTAATTAGTTATAGAGAATCTTTAGATAGTTGGCATGTCACAAATGAGGCTCCACAACTGATGCATGTTTTTATTTTGTTTCCAAACAGTATGATTCTTAAATTTTATTTTTGTTGTATAGCTTTGCATGCCCCCCTGTTGTCTTACCCCTGTGGTTTTTTTTCCGGCACATTTTTTCAGACGAAGCTGACTTTCTTCCAGAGCATGATGTTCGACCGCCTCCAATAATCAAAATTGGCCCACAGAATCAGACATTGCCATTGGACAGTAATGCACTGTTACTGTGCCAGGCCTTGGGAGAACCCCAGCCACACATCCGATGGTATCGAGATGGCCACCCTCTCTCTATGAATGATGCACGATATACACTTCTCAACTCGGGAACCTTGCAGATCTCTAGTAAGTTAAAGGACTTGAACTCTCAGGTGTCAAGTACACATCCATTTAAAGTATTTAAGTATTTTGTTGATGATTTTTTGTTGACAAAATTGTGATTTGCATAGAAGATTATTGTCTATACCAAATTGTGATGTGCATAGATTATTGTTTAAACCAAGTTGTGATAGGCTTAAATTTTTGTCTATACCAAATTGAGATATGCATAGATTATTGTTTAAAATAAGTTATGATAGGCTTAAATTTTTTTTATACCAAATTGTGATATGCATAGATTAAATTGAGATATGCATAGAAGACTACTGTCTATATTAAATATGCATAAAATATTACTGTCTATACCAAATTTTAATATGCCTAGATTATTTTCTATACCAAATTGAGATATGCA
Organism: Potamilus streckersoni; assembly: GCA_016746295.1. Lineage (NCBI taxonomy): Eukaryota > Metazoa > Mollusca > Bivalvia > Unionida > Unionidae > Potamilus > Potamilus streckersoni. The sequence goes on along the minus strand of JAEAOA010001044.1, from coordinate 737,938 downwards.
TAGAAGTCTACTGTCTATACCAAATTGTGATATAAATAGATTATTGTGTAAACCAAATTGTGATATGCATAGATTATTGTCTATACCAAATTGTGATATGCATAGATTAAATTGTGATATGAATAGATTATTGTGTAAACCAAATTGTGATTTACGTAGATTTTTTCTAAATTGTGATGTTTCTAGATTATTATCTAAACCATGTTGTGATAGGCATAGATTATTGTCTGTACCAAATTCCAATATGCATAGATTATTGTCTTAACCAAATTCCAATATGCATAGATTATTTTCTATACCAAATTGTGATATGCATAGAATATTATATATATCAAATTGTGATATGCATAGATTTTTATCTATATCAAATTGTGATATGCATATAAGACTATTGTCTGTACCAAGTTTAGATATGAACAGATTATTGTCTAAACAAAATTGATATGCATAGATCATTGTCTTTACCAAATTTTGATATGCTTAGAAAACTACTGTTTTTATGAAATTGTGATATGAATAGATTATTGTCTACACCAAATTGTGATATGAATAGATTATTGTCTAAACCAAATTGTAATATGCATAAGATTACTGTCTACACCAAATTGTGATATGCATAAGATTACTGTCTACACCAAATTGTGATATGCATAAGATTACTGTCTACACCAAATTGTAATATGCATAAGATTACTGTCTACACCAAATTGTAATATGCATAAGATTACTGTCTACACCAAATTGTTATATGCATAAGATTACTGTCTACACCAAATTGTGATATGCATAAGATTACTGTCTACACCAAATTGTAATATGCATAAGATTACTGTCTAAACCAAATTGTAATATGCATAGATCATTGTCTATACCAAATGTTGATATGCATAAAAAACTACTGTCTTTATCAAATTGTGATAGACTTAAATTTTTGTCTATACCAGAGTCACATAACTTTTGTAAGTAAATATTTAATGAAAAGCTCTACAACCATCGAAGAACTAGGTCACAGTGATCTATATTTGAGTTTGTTATCTGTCCATAGTGCCATTGTCAGTTTTTATTTTAGAATTGTTTAGGTAAAACTAATTGAGAATTTTTTTCAGGCCTGATGCTTGAAGATACGGGCATGTATGCATGTAAAGCTGTCAGCGAAACAGGCGAGACAACATGGGAAGCCTTTCTAAAAGTGGAAGGTAGGTTAGTTGGAAAAATTAAGTAGTAAACATTTAGACATGATCCAATGAATCATTTTAACTCTACTGTTCATATACCAGATAAATCAATTGTTTCATTTGTTGTCCATCCATTAGCACGTTATCATTACTTCTTCTTGACCACTTGGAGGATTGCCATGCAAATTGACACACAATCATCCTACAGTTTACTTAGTCTTGTATGACCACCAAGACATCCAGTATGGCTGCCACAATGTTTGCTTTGAAAATATTGTTTTCTCTACTCATCCTTAATTAACGAAAATATTGCTGTACTTGAACAGAATCCCATACTGACCATGGGTTTTCACAGGAATAATTCTTACAATGGTCTGAAATGATAATAGTGCTAATCTGATATGGATACTACAGTGTCCATCTAGAAATCTTCTTACTCCTCCCAAATGGGTGATGACAATTTTCACTACAAAACTTTTGATTGGAGCTAAAGGAAAATAGTGTTGAAATCACAACATCATCCATCTTGAGAATTTTGTTATGGCCTCTCCATCTGAATGAATGTTAGTATGAGCATGGAATTTTCTCTAAAAGATGTATTTGATGGTTATCACTAAAAATGGTGCCAATCTGATGTCCATTGGTCATAAATGAAAACCATACCATCCAGTATCTAATATGGTCACCACTACAGCAATATGGAAAATTATGTTATCATTTATATCTCCAAGATGGCTGGTCATATCAACACGTCCTTTAACCAGAAGACTTTAGATGATGTCTTGTTGGTCATAAATGGCTGGTCATATCAACACTGTCCTTTAACCAGAAGACTTTAGATGATGTCTTGTTGGTCATAAATGGCTGGTCATATAAACACTATCCTGTGACCAGAATACTGTGTCTAATTGGTCATAAATGGCTGGTCATATCAACACTGTCCTTTGACCAGAAGACTTTAGATGATATCTTGTTGGTCATAAATGGCTGGTCATATAAACACTATCCTTTGACCAGAATACTGTGTCTTATTGGTCATAAATGGCTGGTCATATCAACACTGTCCTTTGACCAGAATACTGTATGATGTCTTATTGGTCATAAATGGCTGGTGATATAAACACTGTCCTTTGACCAGAAAACTTTAGATGATATATTGTTGGTCATAAATGGCTGGTCATATAAACACTGTTCTTTGACCAGAATACAGTATGATGTCTTATTGGTCATAAATGGCTGGTCATAAAAACACTATCCTTTGACCAGAATACTGTGTCTTATTGGTCATAAATGGCTGGTCATATAAACACTGTCCTTTGACCAGAATACTGTATGATGTCTTATTGGTCATAAATGGCTGGTCATATCAACACTGTCCTTTGACCAGAATACTGTATGATGTCTTATTGGTCATAAATGGCTGGTCATATAAACACTGTCCTTTGATCAGAATACTGTATGATGTCTTATTGGTCATAAATGGCTGGTCATATCAACACTGTCCTTTGACCAGAATACTGTATGATGTCTTATTGGTCATAAATGGCTGGTGATATAAACACTGTCCTTTGACCAGAATACTGTATGATGTCTTATTGGTCATAAATGGCTGGTCATATAAACACTGTCCTTTGATCAGAATACTGTATGATGTCTTATTGGTCATAAATGGCTGGTCATATCAACAATGTCCTTTGACCAGAAGACTTCCTATGATGTCTTGTTGGTCCTAAATGAGTTTAATTTGTTTGCCGATTTCTGAAGATATGCTAATTGAAATCCTACATCAATTTTGTGAGTACAGTAGAGCTTATACAAGTGTCTTTATTATGACCCTTATAATGCATAACTCCTCAATCTCATTCATGATTGACTTGCTCACTATATTTCTAAGAGAGTGTAAACTTAATTTTCTCAGCATCTCTTTATGCCTGTATTAGACTGCTAAATATAATTTATGTCTGAACAAGTCCTGTATTATACCACTGATTTTGCCTGTTGTTTATTTGTGGCACATGTTATAAGATCCAATCTTAGTTACATATGATATGTCTTTTCAGAAAAATATCTTGGTAAAGGTATTATAAATGTTTAAATTGTTTATAAATTTTGGAAGGAAAATAAGGCATTTTATAATTCCATATTTTGTATTAATTTTCATCCACCTGCTTATCAATTGAAAAATGTTACAATTAGCAAAAATTAAGAACTTTTTATGGGATGGTAAAGTTTAGTGATCACCTTTTGTTCATTTTTCAGCATCATCTAACAGTAATCCCAGTGTTTTGGTATCAAAGACCCCAGATATTTCATCTTTTCCTGTCCCACCTTCAAAACCAGATGTTGATGATGTCATGGACACGGCTGTTCATCTCCAGTGGCAACCAAACATAGATCATGAAGCATCTCCACCATTTGGATATCAAGTGGAGTATTTTGGATATGGAGCTGACAGTGTGAGTAATATTCTTTAATGCCAGTTATGCACTTCTGTAAGAAAATAGATTCAGAATTCTAATCTTTAACCCTTTCATCACTAAGTAACTTTGTAGGCATAGAGTCCTCAACACTAAGTAACTTTGGAGTTGTAAAGCAAAATGACTTTTGGACTTTGAAACAACATAACTTTGCCAATTTTAAAGATATCTGGCTGAATTAGGTGTCAAAATCAAGGTAAAAAATCAAATTTTATGACTAATTCAATAAAATGTGCATATCTATTACAACTGTTAAAATGCAGGTACAAACAGGTAACAACAGGTAAAATACAATTATTTTATTACCTCTTAGAAAACTTAGAATGTTCTCAAAACTTGTTCAATTGACCCTAGATGTACTAGTGAATAATCACAGTAGCAACACAAGTCTTTCTTTCATGGTGTCCATAATATATAAAATTCTATAAAATGAACCAAAATGATCTCCAAGGTGAGATCTGTCCACACACCTAAGTGACCTATATCGCTTCTGCCACATTTGATCGTCATATTGAAGTTCGTTAAACGGACAATTTTTCCAAAAACTTCATCTGAATAGAATATTTGAAAATAATCGGAAGCTTTCCTGGAGCCATATAACTCTCGGGTGTGCCCAACTCTGTCAGAAAACTGAAATAAATCTCTTTGGTTTTTGGGCATCGTCCAAAAAAAAAAAACCATGTGGAGCGTACAATTCCTCTGGTTCAAACCTTCAAAGTCATCTTCATTGTCATCCCTGTCAGCCACAAGTGCATTCCATTGTCTCTCCATATATCATCTCTCATTGTCAAACAAATTTATTAGGTCAGAATTATTTAAATCCTCCAAAAACTCTCCTCTAAAAATCCTTCAAACTCCGCCATTTTGGATACAAATTTCAGCATTCGGAAAACACGTTAAAAGTTCCTACTTTGTTCGTTATTTTTAGTTGCATACAAGCTAAACTCACGAGATAATCCAAATATAACATCTACATTACCAGATGGAAGTTATTAGAGGTACCCCGAAAGATATTTAGTCGGGTACTATAATGTTAAAAAGGAACACTGCCCTAGACCGAAAACTCGGTCCATAGTGTTGACGGAGTAAATTCCCCTGACCGCATATGCAGTCTGCCGTGATGAAAGGGTTAAGAATATCTCGATACTCTTTGTTGTATTTAAATAGCAAAGGATACCTTTAAATGTTCATATTGAGGCTTGGAGGGTATCTTTGATTGTTCATATTATGGGCTGGAGGATGTCTTTGATTGTTATATTATGGGCTGGAGGATATCTTTGATTGTTATATTATGGGCTGGATGATATCTTTGTTCATATTATGGGCTGGAGGATATCTTTGAATGTTCATATTATGGGCTGGAGGATATCTTTGATTGTTCATATTATGGGCTGGAGGATATCTTTGAATGTTCATATTATGGGCTGGAGGATATCTTTGTTCATATTATGGGCTGAATGATATCTTTGGTTGTTCATATTATGGGCTGGAGGATATCTTTGGTTGTTCATATTATGGGCTGGTCAATATCTTTGTTATATTATGGGTTGGACAATATCTTTGATTGTTCATAGTATGGGCTGGAGGATATCTTTGATTGTTTATATTATGGGCTGGACAATATCTTTGATCATATTATGGGCTGGAGGATATCTTTGATCATATTATGGGCTGGAGGATATCTTTGATTGTTCATATGGACTAGAGGATATCTTTGATTGTTCATAGTATGGGCTGGATGATATCTTTGTTCATATTATGGGCTGGACGATATCTTTGATTGTTCATATTATGGGCTGGAGGATATTTTTGATTGTTCATATTATGGGCTGGAGGATATCTTTGATTGTTGATATTATGGGCTGGACGATATCTTTGATTGTTGATATTATGGGCTAGAGAATACTTTTGAATGTTTGTATCATGGGTTGGAGGATAACTTCCAATGTTCATATTATGGGGCAAAGATTATTTTTAAATGTTTGTATTATGGGTTGGAGGATATCTTTGAATGCTTGTTTTGTGGGCTAGATATTATAATTTTTAGCATTCTTCCCAGGGAAAAGTGAATTGTAACAAATGCTTGCCGTTGTTTTGTTTTTTTTTTCAGCTCAGTACAATGATCTGTATCTCACTTATGCTCATACTAAAATCTGACATCAATAAAGATGCCCAGTACAAGCCTGAAACTTTAATGGGTCAAAACCATGCCATTTTGTGTATGGAGTAAATGACAAAAGCAAGTTTGAAACACTTTTGACACGTGTCCTCTTATATTAGATGCTTTCAACAGACTCTGAACAGACAAGCAATTTTCATGCCACATTATGTGATTACAATAAGCAGACAAAATGGGTCACACATGCCTGCATTAGATAAATATATAGCAATCGACTTGCTAACTCAACACATTGCAGTTTTACATCTTGTCCTAAATTGTTCAGTGGTTTTTGTATTTACAGTGGCGCATTTTTGTAACCGGTGTCATCTTAATGTGATAAAGATTTGCTTTTCAAGAGACTATCACACATCTTTAAAGGTTAATTATATGGTAAGATCAGAGCCATAGATTGACACATTTTCATTTCGAATTCTACCTATGTCAGCATTATGTTGAAGATTGTGTAGCTTTATTTGATACAAGGTCATGAGCCAGTAATCTACGTTTATTTTATTGATATGAGGTCACGAGTCAGTAATCTGTGTATGTCACATACTACATTAGTGTTTAACATTCAATGTTACGGTCATAGGTCAAAATGTGATGTTTTACATTACACTTTCCTTTCTGTTTTATTGCTTTAGAGAAATGGACAATGTTTGATTTACCTGAAAGTTTTTTGTACATCATGTCGTGGTCAAGGTCACTCAGTTTAAGATAAATGGTGTACCTATATATTATCACTAGAATTTATCTTGTGGGCCATATCTTGAATTTTTTATGTCATGGGTCAGTTTCAAGCCATATAATGTTTTGATTGTAAAATGTTTTTCTGAGTTTTATTACAGTGCAATTTTCAAATCGACCATTTGCATTCCAATTTATCAAAAGGCCAATACTGAATAAATTAACCAAATAACTTGAATCAAGAGATTCTTAATGTGCCACTTTTATTTTCTTTTTTCTCTAGGGCTGGGTTGTAGTCAACGCACTTGTTCAGTCTGAAGATTATGTTGTATTTGGACTTCACCCAAATACCTCCTATATTTTTTTGGTTCGGGCGAGGAATTCCCATGGTGTAGGAGGACCCAGTGAAGTATCAGACATCTTCAGGACATTGGGTAGGGTTTTTTTCACTCCAAACGATCATTCACTATATTGTAATGCTGCTTTACCTAACGGATATGTGCAGTAAGTGTAATAGTAACACTAGCAAGATGGCTGTTTCTGGTATAGCTTTGCACTAGTTGACCTCCAAAACTTTAAACAACATAACATTTCATCTTGACCTTAAAAACCGGAAAAAGTTAAAAAAAAAGAACAAGGAAACCTAAATAATAAAAAAAACCCTAAAATATTGAAAAGAAAAGATGAACAGCCCACAAAAAAATGTTTTGCACAATTTTATATTTGGCTGAGTGGTCTAGAAACCCTGCAAATTATGCAATTTAAAAACATTTCACCATTTTAATTATTAATTTTTACTATAGCTTTGTTTTCAGTGATTTTGAAACAAAGCATACGTTATCAAATTTTCAATAAATGTTATGCTCACCATGGATATAATCTTGTAACTGCTTCTTGTCTTGAATCTCAAATAATTTAAAACCTTGAAAAATAAATTGAATATTTTAAAATTTAAGATATAATTGCATTTCTAACCAGTGATTTTGTCATTTTTCATTATTTTAAGGTATAATCTGGTTCTTTACAAAAATTCAGTCATGCTGGCTTTGTTTTCATTTAAAAATCTGCTGTGATAGTTAATATTTGAAATTTGTAGGGTATAAAATGTTACCATGCTTTTGGTCATAGATGCATAATCCCAAAATAATGGTGCTTTTGATGGATTTCATCAGTTATCAAAAAGGTAAGCATCGACTTCACATTCATTCAGTCTGTAGTTCTCCAGATATTGTGTGAACTTTTATTTATGATTTTCAAAAGGTGACTTGAATCACAGCATTCTATTCACTTGATCTACATGTACATCTATCACTTTATCTACCTGTATATCTATCACTTGATCTACCTGTACATCTACCACTTTATCTAACTGTACATCTATCACTTAATCTAACTGTACATCTATCACTATATCTACCTGTACATCTATCACTTGATCTACATGTACATATATCACTTGATCTACATGTACATCTATCACTTCATCGACCTGTAAATCTATCACTTGATCTACCTGTACATCTTTCACTTGATCTAACTACATCTATCACTATATCTACCTGTACATTTATAACTTGATCTATCTGTACATCTATCGCTTGATCTACATGTACATCTATCACTTTATCTACCTGTACATCTATCACTATCTACCTGTACATCTATCACTTGATCTACCTGTACATCTATCACTTGATCTACCTGTACATCAATCACTTTATCTACCTGTAAATCTATCACTTGATCTACCTTTACATCTATCACTTGATCCACCTGTACATCTATCACTTAATCTAACTCTACATCTATCACTATGTCTACCTGTACAATTGTTACTTTACCTACATTTTTGTCTATCACTTTACCTGTACATCTGTCATTTTATCTTCCTTTCCACCTGTAACTTCATCTACCCATACATGTCATCTTATTTACCTGTACACCAGTCACTTTATTTGTATGTCATTTTATGTATCTGTACATATATCACTTTCTTTACCTGAACATCTGTAACTTTACATGCACATCTATCCATTTATCTACCCAGATATTTATCACTTTAGGTACCCATACATCTATCACATTATCTACCAAGACATATCACTTTATCTACCCATACATCTATCATATTATCTATCTAGACATGTATCACTTTTTCTACCCAGACATATATCACTTTATCTACCCATACATCTATCACATTATCTACCCAAACATGTATCATTCTATTTACCCAGATATACATCAATTTCTCTACCAATACATCTATCACTTTATCTAACTGAACATCTATCAATATTTGTGGTTGTCTCGTTTCCCAAGAAAATAAAATAACATGCAGATATATTTATAAAACATACAAAAACATTACATGGGATATTTTCAGAACCCATAGGTGGCAGGCAGTTTTCCAAAGCAGGATTCAACATATCTGAGATTGAAAACCGACTGAAAAATGTGGTGATTGAATTAGAGGAAGCCAAGGTCATTAACTCAAGTGCTATTAGACTAAAATGGAAGGTAAATAAATCAAACCATATTAAAGTCATTCAAATGTATTTTCGTTGAATATTGATTCATGTTTTTAAAAAGTACTGATTCATTACAAAGATACATGTGTGTGTGTGTGTGTGTGTGTGTGTGTGTGTGTGTTACAAAATGGTTTAGTAAAAATGTCCATGAGATGACTTAAGAAAGCCTATAATCTGATGATTGATTGTCTGCTAATTCTAGAGAAATTAATGGCAGAGGTGCCATAGACTTGTGTATGTTGAGTGTGAATGCTTTGAATGTTTGGGCTGTGCTATGTCAGACAAGTTGTAGGTCCTGGAGAGTAAAAATTCACATCTTGCTGCATATTTAACAAGCTGTATCTTGAAACCAATTGTCTTTTAGCACAGTTGGAACTGTATGTTGACAGTCAGAACTGTATGTTGGCAGTGGGGGCTGTATTTTGACAGTTGGGACTATTTTGGCAGTAAGGACCATTGTTTTCTGTTACGTCGATAATTTATAGTAGACATTATTAGCAGATTTGAAGAAAAAAATACATCTGGATCAGATGTCAAATAGCGTGTTCTTCTACTTCAGCTTTTGAGGTCATGATTACCTTCATTGAAATGTAATTTATCGATTCTTAGATTGAGAATCATCAGAGCATCGTGGATGGATATTATATCCGCTACCGTCATGTCATCAATATTCAGCAGAAGAGGTACAGTCAGTCCAGAGTGAAAAGAGTTCCTTTTGGACCAACATTCTACATAATTACAGGACTTGGAAGTTATGAGTGGTACGAGATATGCATCATAGCAACCAGTGGCACCAAGCAGACACGATGTAGTGGATTTATGACTGTTGTCACAGGGGAGTCGGGTAGGTACACTGTAGGAAGTTTCTCTCTAAAAGGATTGGCCATACAAGGGAGGTGAATGCTTAAAGGAGGTCAAATGTTTAAAAAAATGGGAAGTGAAAATTTGTATGTAGCTGGATATTGGATGTGGTTATTTAACCCTTTCCCTCATAAAGTGTTTGGCTTTTTAGCCCTTTGATATGCATGTAGCGAAGTTACCCAGTGCAGTCCACTACGCATAGGCCTTTTATGTTACATTTAACAGCAATTTTAACCATTTTATGTTTTTGGTACACACATGTATGGAAAGATTTAAGAGTAATATATGTTCATTATAAAATAATAATAAAACAGTCAAAATAATTTTGTATGTGCTTTAAAATCTTGAAAAAACTCATTCAATATCAAGTCAGTGAAGCCACATGATAAAACTGTAGCATCAATTTCACATACTTAAAATTCACAAGTTCTGTGTTTGCGTCTACATCACTAAATCAGCTGAATTTGATAATTTATAAAACTAATGGCTTCCTACATCAGTATCAGAGCCTTAACCTAAGTTATTAAAGCTTCCATAGTTGTGATTCTACTTGAGCAAGTACTAAGTGATATCAGTGACCACCATTTTGTTGAATGGAGAATATGACAGTTACCACCTACTTACTTAAAATAGCAGATATTGACCAGAGCATAAACAGTGATCATGTGATCTGATGTAATGGTCATTCTCATCAGTGAATGTAGTTTCTAATAGAAGGATTTCCATAAAGGTGGTGCTATGAAAACCTGCTCAAAATGGCTGCTGTTTACAGACTTGCCAAAAGGATCTTGTATGCAAATCAGGTATAGTGCCAAAAGGCGCCTGTATGTGAATGCTGTAGAGCACCAAAAGGCGCTCATATGAAACAAAGTGTTAAGGAAGGTGACTATAGTGGTGGTTGCAATGCATTCGCTACCATGATAGTGGTATTTATATCTAGTACAATTATTTTACCTTGAGATCAGTTTGAAGATACTGTGTTACTAGATGAATTCATTTCATTTTTTTTACTGTGCCATCAGAATTTTGAAAAGTAATAGTTTACTTTGTGTATCATAGTGAATGGTATCCTGTTTAATAACTACACATAGTGAAAGGTATCCTGTTTAATAACTACACATAGTGAAAGGTATCCTGTTTGATAATTACACATAGTGAAAGGTATCCTGTTTGATAATTACACATAGTGAAAGGTATCCTGTTTGATAATTACACATAGTGAAAGGTATCCTGTTTGATAATAACACAATGTGAAAGGTATCCTGTGTAATAACTACACATAGTGAAAGGTATCCTGTTTGATAATTACACATAGTGAAAGGTATCCCGTTTAATAACTACAAATAGTGAAAGGTATCCTGTTTAATAATTACACATAGTGAAAGGTATCCTGTTTAATAATTACACATAGTGAAAGGTATCCTGTTTGATAATTGCACATAGTGAAAGGTATACTGTTTGATAATTACACATAGTGAAAGGTATCCTGTTTGATAATTACACATAGTGAAAGGTATCCTGTTTGATAATTACAGTGAAAGGTATCCTGTTTGATAATTACACATAGTGAAAGGTATCATGTTTGATAATTACACAAAGTGAAAGGTATCCTGTTTGATAATTACACATAGTGAAAGGTATCCTGTTTAATAATTACACATGGTGAAAGGTATCCTGTTTGATAATTACACATAGTAAAAGGTATCCTGTTTGATAATTACACATAGTGAAAGGTATCCTGTTTAATAACTACACATAGTGAAAGGTATCCTGTTTGATAATTACACATAGTGAAAGGTATCCTGTTTGATAATTACACATAGTGAAAGGTATCCTGTTTGATAATTACACATCGTGAAAGGTATCCTGTTTAATAATTACACATAGTGAAAGGTATCCTATTTGATAATTACACATAGTGAAAGGTATCCTGTTTGATAATTACACATAGTGAAAGGTATCCTGTTTGATAATTACACATAGTGAAAGGTATCCTGTTTGATAATTACACATCGTGAAAGGTATCCTGTTTAATAATTACACATGGTGAAAGGTATCCTGTTTGATAATTACACATAGTGAAAGGTATCCTGTGTAATAACTACACATAGTGAAAGTTATCATATTTAATATAATAATCACACATAGTAAAAGGTTAATGTTGTGGGGGCCATTTTTCAGCACATGATAGGCTATATATGGTGGCCAGTATTCATGGTGGAGGAAGAAACCAGGAAATCACCGGAAAGAACCACTGACCCATGAGAAGCTACTGGCAAGCTTTCTCACATATCCACATTCGCTGATTCCTTATCCTGTTTCATATGCATGCCTGATTTTTTGTTGGAAGCATGAAGTTTATTTTTTATTACAACTGCCACTTTATGTAGCATCTTTTTATGTATCATGTATGAAAAAAAATTAATTTTGCAAAAACAAATTTGGAGGCTTTTTTTATAAATAACATAAATTTTAAAAATGTGTGCTTTGAAGAAATTAATATATACAAACTTTAAGTATAAAAAATTAAGGGATACACTGGTCAGTATTAATACTTTACCATTAATGTTTTGCCCTAATTGAATTCATATGTCCAGGTTAAGTTTTGCATTTAGGTGTTTTTAGGTACTGGACATGCATTCATGTTCCATGAACATATATTTAGTATATCATAAACTGCTAGAATTTGACTATGGATGATTGACTTGGAAGATTATTGATTCCAGGAAAAATATATCTGTAATTGGAATTGTTTTGTTTGAGATTAGGAGTAATGTTGGCATTTGCAATCCAGAGATGAAGGCCTTTATATCTATGCTTTGTCTTTCCAGTCCCATCAGGTGTTCCACTGGATATTGTAGTACAAAGAGAGAGTGACTCGAGGATTGTAGTTCGGTGGTCTCCACCTGAGTTTCATGAACAGAATGGCAAAATAATTGCTTACCAGGTGAAACCATTTGTTTCAGGGTTTTTTTTTAGATAAAATGCAACATTGTTAATCACAAACTGATTGCATTAATAAATGTAAGGAAATCCATATATCATGAAATGTCTGTCAGTTATTGATAGCTTAATTGATATGTCATGTCTTGAAATGTCTGTGAATGATTGGCTTAATTGATGTATCATGTCATGAAATGTCAGTGAATTATTGATAGCTTAATTGATGTCATGTCATAAAATGTCTGATATTATTGATGACTTAACTGATATGTCATGTCATGTCATGTCATGAAATATCTATGAATAATTGGCTTAATTGATATGTTATGTCTTGAAATGTCAGTGAAAATTATTGATAGTTTAATTGATATGTCATGTCATAAAATGTCTGATATTATGAATGACTTAACTGATATATCATGTCATGAAATGTTAGTGAATCATTGATGGCTTAATCAGTGTCATGTCATGAAATGTAAGTGAATTATTGATGGTTTAATTGATATGTCATGTCATGAAATGTAAGTGAATTATTGATGGTTTAATTGATATGTCATGTCATAAAATGTCTGATATTATTGATGACTTAACTGACATGTCATGTCATGAAATGTCTATGAATGATTGATTTAATTGATATGTCATGTCATGAAATGTCAGTGAATTATTGATGGCTGAATCCACATATTATGTCATGAAATGTCAGTAAATTGTGTATGTTTATTGATGTAAAATCACAGTGCGCGTGTACTTACATTCTTGTGTATGTTAATTGATTTTAAATCTCTATGTGAGTGTACTTACATTCTTGTGTATGTTTATTGATGTAAAATCTCTGTGTGAGTATATTTATATTCTTGTGTATGTTGATGTAAAATCACTGAGTGAGTGTACTTACATTCTTGTGTATGTTAATTGATGTAAAATCTCTGTGTGAGTGTACTTACATTCTTGTGTATGTTAATTGATGTAAAATCACTGAGTGAGTGTACTTACATTCTTGTGTATGTTAATTGATGTAAAATCTCTGTGTGAGTGTACTTACATTCTTGTGTATGTTAATTGATGTAAAATCTCTGTGTGAGTGTACTTACATTCTTGTGTATGTTAATTGATGTAAAATCTCTGTGTGAGTGTACTTACATTCTTGTGTATGTTAATTGATGTAAAATCTCTGTGTGAGTGTACTTACATTCTTGTGTATGTTAATTGATTTTAAATCTCTATGTGAGTGTACTTACATTCTTGTGTATGTTTATTGATGTAAAATCTCTGTGTGAGTGTATTTATATTCTTGTGTATGTTTATTGATGTAAAATCACTGAGTGAGTGTACTTACATTCTTGTGTATGTTAATTGATGTAAAATCTCTGTGTGAGTGTACTTACATTCTTGTGTATGTTAATTGATGTAAAATCTCTGTGTGAGTGTACTTACATTCTTGTGTATGTTAATTGATGTAAAATCTCTGTGTGAGTGTACTTACATTCTTGTGTATGTTAATTGATGTAAAATCTCTGTGTGAGTGTACTTACATTCTTGTGTATGTTTATTGATGTAAAATCACTGTGTGAGTGTACTTACATTCTTGTGTATGTTAATTGATGTACAATCTCTGTGTGAGTGTACTTACATTCTTGTGTATGTTAATTGATGTAAAATCTCTGTGTGAGTGTACTTACATTCTTGTGTATGTTAATTGATGTAAAATCTCTGTGTGAGTGTACTTACATTCTTGTGTATGTTTATTGATGTAAAATCACTGTGTGAGTGTACTTACATTCTTGTGTATGTTTATTGATGTAAAATCACTGAGTGAGTGTACTTATATTCTTGTGTTTGTTTATTGATGTTTATACTTGTGTTGTAATTGGTATAAAATGTATAGATGAGTCTACTTCCATGCTTGTATGTTTTTTCTTTGACATGTTAAATTAGTTTGATATGTATTGATTTGCTGCTGAAGAATAAAACTACTATTTTGTAATTAAAACTTTCTTATTTACTTTTTTCTTTTTGCAGATAAAGTGCCTAAGTGAAGACGGTATGCACAACTGCAGCAGATCAACAAATGGCAGTGTGAACAGTGTGATAATTGACAACTTGCTGTCTGGTGTCAATTATCACATACAGGTGGCAGCACAAACAAAATATGGACTTGGAGACTGGAGCCAAGCTCTTGTCGCTAGTAAGTGTAATACCATTTATTTTTAAAGTTACTTAGCTTTCAATTTTGTCATTGTTTGTACAGAGAATTTATATTTGGATAGCTTCAGTTTCACCATAGTTTATACAGAAATTTTTTATTTGGACAGCTTTGAATTTCACCATAGTTTATTGAAAGAATTTTGGATAGCTTTGAATTTCACCATTATTTACACATAAAATTCATATTTGGATAGCTTTGAATTTCACCATATTGTATATGGAAAATTTGTATTTGGATAGCTTAATTTTCACCATAGTTTACATGAAAATCTATATTTTCATAGCTTGAATTTCACCATAGTTTTTAAAAGAAAATTTGTATTGGATAACTTTGAGTTTCACCATAGTTTATACAAAAAAAAATTGTATTTCGATAGCTTTGAATTGCTTCATAGTTTATATCAAAAACTTGTACTTGGATAACTCTTAATTTCACCGTAGTTAATACAAAAAACGTAACACAAGTACAGGCTATGGTTAAAGAAATCAATTTTATGGGCAATGTTTTTTTTGAATTACAAAACACAGCATATCAGAATTCTAAGGAGCTCTGTTCTTTTATTAACTGCTCATTTATCATTACCTCTGCTTAAGAATTCTTTAATTCTAACAAACCCAAGAGTTTAATGTGATAAACTGTTAATGAGTAAAATAAACCAAACCCATGAGTTTAATATGGTAAACTGTTAATGAGTAAAATAAACCAAACCCATGAGTTTAATGTGGTAAACTGTTGTTGAGTAAAATAAACCAAACCCATGAGTTTAATGTGGTAAACTGTTGATGAGTAAAATAAACCAAACCCATGAGTTTAAAATAGTTAACTATTGATGAGTAAAATAAACCAAACCCATGAGTTTAAAATAGTTAACTGTTGATGAGTAAAATAAAGCAATGAATGGTTTTTATGATCTCTCTAAATATCAGATAAATGTTTCCAAGACATCCACCAAGAATTGTTTCCTTGTATCAGCCAATTTTGCAAACTAGCTATGGTTGGTATCAAAAAGGGGAGTTAGGGATGATTAAGGATTTGCTATGCTTGACATGTCTACATTTATACTCGGTGGGTTCTTCATTGCTGTTCTGTTCATATTTGATAGTTTGCAATTTTAGAATGACAAACTATGAATAGATGGCTAAAATTATGTGCAGATGTAACACAGGGTAAATTGGTCTGTACCCAACTCCTTACTTTTTCCACATGATCATGGGACTGCATTCCTCCATTGGGACTGCATTCTTCCATTTACCAGCCATTCATGGGGTGGACCAAATCAGACTACATAAAGGAGGTAGATGTCCATAAGCTGGAACAGATTAGGCTGTATAAATGTTGTACCTGGTACAACCATTTGTGCTGTATAAAGGTTGTACCTGGTACAACCATTTGTGCTGTATAAAGGTTGTACCTGGCACAACTATTTAGGCTGTGTAAAGGTTGTACCTGGCACAACTATTTAGGCTGTATAAAGGTTTGTCACAACCAATGAGGCTATAATAAAAGTCCCAGGCACAGCTAGACAGGCTGTATAAAGGACGTACCTGCACACAGTTTTTGTGTAAGTGCTCTACATAGTCAGTTTTTCAAATATGGTTGGAGACTTGGATTTTGTCTTCCCTGAACATTATCCATTAATTTATTTTGATAAGTGATAAGTGTAATTTTAATTGTATGGTCATTTCAAGTGATCTAGTAAGAACTGTGTCAGTCCGTATGTAATATGCAAATATCTGTGTAGCTTGTAATTATAGACTAATTTGGCACAAATTTACCACAGGCTCTGAACAATCGGATCTTCTACAAAAATCCTGGTTTATTGGAACTTTAATTGGGGCCGCAGGGGGCACCTTGTGGATTGCTCTATGTATTTTTACTATCATCCTCTGTCGCAAGCGAAGGAATAGAAAGAAATTGAAGGAGCAGTGGTTTTCCACAGGAGGTACAACTGCTTATAAATTTTCTCTTGCTTTCCTGCTTGTCATCTAGAGTTAAGTTCATACTCTTCAGTCTTGACTTTCTTATACTATACATACCATTTGCCATCATCTTTATCTCATGATTTTAAACATGTAAGTTTATTTTCCTATTGGTCTTTTTGTATGTATATCTCCCAGCAATATGTAAATCTCTCCAATAGTTCATTCGTTTTAATTTATGCATTGCCAGAAGTGTCCTGAGAAAAATAATTTTTATAATATGAAAATCTATATACCAGTAATGTAACATTTGTTAAGAAAATTACCAAAACATTTCACTTCAGGTAAAAAAAAATGAAAGTAATTTGGAAAATCTATACTGCTTCATATGTATTGTTTTGTTCTTGCAGCAACAGGACCTGAGCAAAAGCAAGGAGAAAGGTAAAGTGTTGAAGTATTCGACTGATTACATTCTGTATTTGACAAGAGTCTGGAAGTTCATTCATTCCTAAAGTACTGATAAAGCACTTTGCATAGTTTATTTCAAAAAAATAAGGAACATACTATATTATTGTTTTTTTATTCATGAGAATGCCTTTGGATCCTTAGTCATTCATTTTATAAAAGAGTGATTCCAAAATTTCCAAATTTCCATATTGGCAACACTGACATGAAACTTTGTACCAGTGAGTGAAATAAAGCTGATATGGGCCTTATTTATATATGTCATAAGGACTGACATAAAACTCTGCAACAGATGAGTAAAATAAAGCTTTTTTGGACCTTACATATATGTATGTATGTGTGTGTAATATATATATATATATATATATATATATATATATATATATATATATATATATATATATATATATATATATATAAAATTTTGTATGAGACAGTATAATTAGGCCCACTTGGGGGTGTGTGTATATATATATATATATATATATATATATATATATATATATATATATATATATATATATATATATATATATATATATATATGCGATAGGATAGATCTTAAAGTATAATGAAATGAGTTAAATAAAGCCCCTTTGAGCTTTATGTATGTATGCCATAGAGACTGACATCAAACTTGGTAACAAATGAGTGAAATGAAGCCCAATTGATATGTATGCCACAAATTGGAGCATTATTATGATCTGATTTTGTCCATCTGTAAAATTATTTCTGCACAGTAGCTTGTCTGCCATCAACAGTTACTCAAATTTGTGGATGGCTTGCACTGGCATAAGGGATCAGAAGGTTAAAAGTCAAGGTCACTGAAAAATGGTTTCTTAAATATAACTAATTTTCCACCATTTACTATTATCAGGCTTGTGGATGGCTTGCACTTGAATAAGGAAGCAGTCAATTGATTTTGGGGTCAAAAGGTCAAAAGATATGGATACTATGACAAAAAGAAAAAAAATGTTCCTCCACAATAACATTACTCTACATAGCTGTACTCTACATAACAGTACTCTATATAACAGTACCCTATGTAACAGTACTTTGCACTAACAGTACTCTACATTAACATACCTTGGCTGGATTTTGTGGTTGGCATACACCTGGGGAAAAAAGAGAAACTGGTGAATGTTAATTTTGTAAGACCATGGTCACCAAGACCGAAAGATGTATAAGTGTTTTGCGCACAAACATTTTAGTTTTAAGTACTGGAGACTGTTAAATACAGGACAGGCACGTAATGTGCCATATGTTTTAACAAAGATTTTAGTCCAGTACTATATAATGAAATTATAATAGGATTTTTTAATTATACATAATGGAATAATTTTACAAAGGTATTGATAAATTATTTCATTCTTTTGCAGAAATGGAAATGCTTTACGCAATGTATATGGTTTCAAAGATGCAAGCTCTAGATCTGCCACAGTAAATAAAGGTATTTAATTAATTAAAAATAATTGGATACTTCAAAATAATTGGATAATGTTCATTTGTTTATAACTTTTTGGTGTAGTTTTATATTTGTTTTCTGTTCTCAACATTTTAGATTCTTACATGAAATGTTTACACTGTAATTTAGGCATTCAGCTTTAATGAGGTTTTCTATATGTCTTTCTACAACTGATTCTCAAAGCATTCCATCTCTCCCTCATTTAAATGGTTACTCAAATTAAAGCAGATCATTTGATTTTATTACACACCAGTTCACTTCAGTGAAATTAATGAAAGGCATTTTTCCGACACTAAGTCCATTTCCTTAAATTTCCTTGATTAAATAACAGGAACGAGTCTTACATTTTTTTAAATTAATTATAGAGAGGATGAATTTAACATGCACTTTTGGATTTGAATGGAAACAATTATGGCTCATAGAAGTGGTATGTATTTGCATTTAAAGAACAGAGTGGTGTATGCCATGATTACTAAATAATTGAGGAAGCTGTCAAATGGGAAGATTTTCTTTATTTGGATAAATTATTTTAATTATAAGAACAAATCAGAAAAGGAAAATTTGCACGAAAGTGGTGGAATAAAACATAAGGCTGACACAGACTCTGTAGCACCTATTTCTCTAAAATTAGCCTGACTCCCTGGCAGCATAGTGTCAAATATGGCAGAAATAAAACAAATTTTCATCCACATCAGGTTATTAATAATCCATGGCTTGAATTTATTTACTCAGTAGAATGGGTGTTAAACAATTATTGCAAGGAATATCCCAAACTAGCATGGGTTGGAAACTCAACCAGTGTATTTGTCAATGCAGGATTTAGTCTACCAAATCTCAAGGCAGTTTTGACCTAATAAAATCTGTAGTATGGCAAAGTCCGAATCTGAAGGCGGTTTTGACCTAATAAAATCTGTAGTATGGCAAAGTCCGAATCTGAAGGCGGTTTTGACCTAATAAAATCTGTAGTATGGCAAAGTACGAATCTCGAGAAGGTTATGACCTAATAAAATCTATAGTGTGGCAAAGTTCGAATCTCAACATGGTTTTGACCTAATAAAATCTGTAGTATGGCAAAGTCCAAATTTCGCAGTTTTGACCTAATAAAATCAGTCGTATAGCAAAGTCTGAATCTCAAGATGGTTTTGACCTAATAAAATCTGTAGTATGGCAAAGTCCGAATCTGAAGGCGGTTTTGACCTAATAAAATCTGTAGTATGGCAAAGTCCGAATCTCAAGACGGTTATGACCTAATAAAATCTATAGTATGGCAAAGTTCGAATCTCAACGCGGTTTTGACCTAATAAAATCTGTAGTATGGCAAAGTCCGAATCTCGAGGCGGTTTTGACCTAATAAAATCAGTCGTATGGCAAAGTCCAAATCTCAACGCGGTTTTGACCTAATAAAATCTGTAGTATGGCAAAGTCCGAATCTCAAGGCAGTTTTGACCTAATAAAATCTGTAGTATGGCAAAGTCCAAATCTCCAGGCGGTTTTGATCTAATAAAATCTGTAGTATGGCAAAGTCCGAATCTCAGCGCGGTTTTGACCTAATAAAATCTGTAGTATGGCAAGGTCCGAATCTAAAGATGGTTTTGACCTAATAAAATCTGTAGTATGGCAAAGTCCGAATCTCAACGCGGTTTTGACCTAATAAAATCTGTAGTATGGCAAAGTCCAAATTTCAAGGCAGTTTTGACTTAATAAAATCTGTAGTATGGCAAAGTCCCAATCTCCAGGCGGTTTTGATCTAATAAAATCTGTAGTATGGCAAAGTCCGAATCTCAAGACGGTTTTGACCTAATAAAATCTGTAGTATGGCAAAGTCCGAATCTCAAGGCTGTTTTCACCTAATAAAATCTGTAGTATGGCAAGGTCCGAATCTCAAGGCGGTTTTGACCTAATTAAATCTGTAGTATGGCAAAAGCCGAATCTCAAGGCGGTTTTGACCTAATAAAATCTGTAGTATGGCAAAGTCCAAATCTCGAGACGGTTTTGACCTAATAAAATCTGTAGTATGGCAAAGTCCGAATCTCAAGGCGGTTTTGACCTATTAAAATCTGTAGTATGGCAAAGTCCAAATCTCAAGGCAGTTTTGACCTAATAAAATCTGTAGTATGGCAAAGTCGCAATCTCCAGGCGGTTTTGATCTAATAAAATCTGTAGTATGGCAAAGTCCGAATCTCAAGGCGGTTTTGACCTAATTAAATCTGTAGTATGGCAAAAGCCGAATCTCAAGGCGGTTTTGACCTAATAAAATCTGTAGTATGGCAAAGTCCAAATCTCGAGACGGTTTTGACCTAATAAAATCTGTAGTATGGCAAAGTCCGAATCTCAAGGCGGTTTTGACCTAATAAAATCTGTAGTATGGCAAAGTCCGAATCTCAAGGCAGTTTTGACCTAATAAAATCTGTAGTATGGCAAAGTCGCAATCTCCAGGCGGTTTTGATCTAATAAAATCTGTAGTATGGCAAAGTCCGAATCTCAAGGCGGTTTTGACCTAATAAAATCTATAGTATGGCAAAGTCCGAATCTCGAGACGGTTTTGACCTAATAAAATCTATAGTATGGCAAAGTCCGAATCTGAAAACGGTTTTGACCTAATAAAATCTGTAGTATGGCAAAGTCCGAATCTGAAGGCGGTTTGACCTAATAAAATCTGTAGTATGGCAAAGTCCGAATCTCAAGGCGGTTTTGACCTAATAAAATCTGTAGTATGGCAAAGTCCGAATCTCAAGGCTGTTTTGACCTAATAAAATCTGTAGTATGGCAAGGTCCGAATCTCAAGGCGGTTTTGACCTAATTAAATCTGTAGTATGGCAAAAGCCGAATTTCAAGGCGGTTTTGACCTAATAAAATCTGTAGTATGGCAAAGTCCGAATCTGAAGGCGGTTTTGACCTAATAAAATCTGTAGTATGGCAAAGTCCGAATCTCAAGGCGGTTTTGACCTAATAAAATCTGTAGTATGGCAAAGTCCGAATCTCAAGGCGGTTTTGACCTAATAAAATCTGTAGTATGGCAAAGTCCGAATCTCGAGACGTTTTGACCTAATAAAATCTGTAGTATGGCAAAGTCCGAATCTCCAGACGTTTTTGACCTAATAAAATCTGTAGTATGGCAAAGTCCGAATCTCCAGACGGTTTTGACCTAATAAAATCTGTAGTAAGGCAAAGTCCGAATCTCAAGGCGGTTTTAACCTAATAAAATCTGTGGTATGGCAAAGTCCGAATCTCAAGACGGTTTTGACCTAATAAAATCTGTAGTATGGCAAAGTCCTAATCTCAAGGCGGTTTTGACCTAATAAAATCTGTAGTATGGCAAAGTCCGAATCTCAAGACGGTTTTGACCTAATAAAATCTGTAGTATGGCAAAGTCCGAATCTGAAGACGGTTTTGACCTAATAAAATCTGTAGTATGGCAAAGTCCTAATCTCAAGACAGTTTTGACCTAATAAAATCTGTAGTATGGCAAAGTCCAAATCTCGAGACGGTTTTGACCTAATCTGTAGTATGGCAAAGTCCGAATCTCAAGACGGTTTTGACCTAATAAAATCTGTAGTATGGCAAAGGATGGGAAGAAAATCCTTTGGAAAGGTGGTTTATGACTAAATGAGAATGAAATATTTTTAAACAAAATGAGAGCTTTCTTTAACGTGGTCTCCACCCTAATCCTCCATAGAGCACATTGTTCTGTGCTTGAGGAGATCAGTGGTGGTAATTCATGACTTTGTTCTGTCAGTTGATGATGTCTTGTGAGAAGAAGCTAGGAAAGGATTCCAGTAAATTCCATTCTTGCTGTTCCTGATGCTAAACTTATGAACAGTGCACACAAGATATATACCATAAAAAATAAACACCATAAATACAGAAATGAAGAAATAAATGTCATAAATTATTTTGTTTTTAATTTGGATTAAAATGTATTTATCTCAGTGAATCATGGCAAGAGATCAAAAGTTTGAGATGAGTGAAAATGAAAAATAGACAAGTGAAATTTCTGATTAGCTCAGGGAAACAACTCCAGCTTCACTGATTCATGTATTTGTGAGTACTGCATGTCAACTTGATTCATACAAAGTCTCTCATCAGTTGACTGACTTCTTTATATCCATAAATATTCAAATTGAAGAATGTGTATCAAGGACAATGAAGATTATAATACCATCATTGAAAGCTGATATAACCTCATATCATTTTTCATAACTTTGATTGCTATCTTCCAACCTTGCTTGCAGTTGATGTTGATTGACACTGTCACAAACAGGTTATCAAAAAGAGGTGCACATTTGGCAAAATTTTGCTATTTTTAAAATTATATGTAAATGAACTTAATTAATTAGGTTTGGATTTAGATAATGTTTTACACCAAAAGACAAAGATAAAACTACTTTTTAGTTTAAGCGATGTTAATTATAATATTCTGATTTTATTTAACAGATTCTATCAACTTTATATTCACACATTTACCATGAGAAGTTATTTTCTTATAAGATAAAGTTGGATACTGAGATATTTTTTTTATAAAGATACAGATAGTAAGATTTTCTTGTAGAAATACTGTTGGATACTAAGTTTTTCTTGTAGAAATACTGTTGAATACTGAGATTTCCTTGTAAAGATACTGTTGTATACTGAGATTTTCTTGTAAAGATACTGTTGGATACCGAGATTTTCTTGTAGTAATACTGTTGGATACTGAGTTTTTTTGTAGAAATACTGTTAGATACTGAGTTTTTCTTGTAAAGATACTGTTGGATACTGAAATTTTCTTGTAAAGATACTGTTGGATGCTGAGATTTTCTTGTAGTAATTCTGTTGGATTCTGAGATTTTCTTGTAGAAATACTGTTAGATACTGAGATTTTCTTGTAAAGATACTGTTGGATACTGAGATTTTCTTGTAAAGATACTGTTGGACACTGAGATTTTCTTGTAAAGATACTGTTGGATACTAAGATTTCTTGTAAAGATACTGTTGGATACTGAGATTTTCTTGTAAAGATACTGTTGGATACTGAAATTTCTTGTAAAGATACAGTTGGATACTGAGATTTCTTGCAAAGATACAGTTGGGTATTGAGCTTTTCTTGTAAAAAAAGATTTGGATACTGAAATTTTCTTGAATGTATTGCATCCATTACTAGGGTAAGGAACTTTGACCTTGTCTCATGGCATTGATCACATTTCTGTGCACTTTTACCTCTTTTCAACAGAAGAGGGTCTTCCCCCTGAGCTAGCAATGTTGCTTCAAGGGAAGAAGGAGGAAGAAGGCCCAGAGGAAGATATTTACACTACTGCCAGGGATCCACCAGAGTTAAGGACCTTTAACCAGAAATCAAGTCCTGTAACTCCCTATGCAACTACAACCCTACTACAAGCTCAAGCCAAAGAACGGGCAATGGCACAGGCACAGAACAAGCAGGTACATAAATGATGTAATTAGTTCCTCAGTTGAAAAAGCAGATTGTGGCAAATGAAGAAAACATGTTAGTGACATGCAATTGAGAGGGAGATTAAAGTGGAATTGTAAAGTTGTATGAAAGAAAAACAAAATAATTTTATTCTGTCACCATTACCTATATTCTCTAAAGTTCTGATCTATATTTTCAGAAAGAACATGTATTACAAAAGAACATGTATTACAAATGGGGAGAAACTTGCCTGCCAATCATAATGACTGCACTTCTGCTTATTGACAAACTTTGCGGTCATAAACTTAGTAACAAAAAAAGCAAAATTAACGTTTTGTAAAACTTGACAAACAGATTAGTTATAAATAAATGTAAACTTACAGTATCATGTAGTTAATCCAACATAACCCTGATAAACTTCTGTAAAAGTAAAAAAAAATGAAATGTTCAATATAAATTTAAAACAACAAATGTACTGGTCATCCAAGAATTGTGATTTCAAAATGACGTCATCCAACCAATTGGAAGTTGCTAAATTCTAGAACTATCTAAACCCCTATAACCAATGAGAAATTGATCCAAAGGTGCCATGAAATCTTATAAGATTATTAGTAGTAGTAATGTAATTTGCAACATATCAATAAGCATCCTATGTTATTTTACTTTCAACAGACCCAAGTCATGTAGACATAATTTAACTTGAGATATTCTGTACAATTTACAGCCATGATCAAAAATTAAAAAACTTTGTTAAGTATCCTCTACCAGGAGTTACAGAAAATATAGATATACTTAAAAACAACTTGCAACAGTATTTCAATCTGGGGCAGAAAAACTGCCAAAAAACTTGTTTTTTTCTTTTCCATAGTTCAGAAAAAGGTTATAAATAATAAACATTACATACTTTGTTAGTTTCATAATGAAATGGCATTGACATCAGCTTTCCAAACACAATGAAATGGCATTGACATCAGCTTTCCAAACACAATGAAATGGCATTGACATCAGCTTTCCAAACACAATGAAATGGCATTGGCATTAGCTTTCCAAACACAATGAAATGGCATTGACATCAGCTTTCCAAACACAATGAAATGGCATTGACATCAGCTTTCCAAACACAATGAAATGGCATTGGCATTAGCTTTCCAAACACAATGAAATGGCATTGACATCAGCTTTCCAAACACAATGAAATGGCATTGACATCAGCTTTCCAAACACAATGAAATGGCATTGACATCAGCTTTCCAAACACAATGAAATGGCATTGGCATTAGCTTTCCAAACACAATGAAATGGCATTGACATCAGCTTTCCAAACACAATGAAATGGCATTGACATCAGCTTTCCAAACACAATGAAATGGCATTGGCATTAGCTTTCCAAACACAATGAAATGGCATTGACATCAGCTTTCCAAACACAATGAAATGGCATTGACATCAGCTTTCCAAACACAATGAAATGGCATTGGCATTAGCTTTCCAAACACAATGAAATGGCATTGACATCAGCTTTCCAAACACAATGAAATGGCATTGACATCAGCTTTCCAAACACAATGAAATGGCATTGGCATTAGCTTTCCAAACACAATGAAATGGCATTGACATCAGCTTTCCAAACACAATGAAATGGCATTGCCATTAGCTTTCCAAACACAATGAAATGGCATTGACAAAAGCTTTTCAAACGCAATGAAATGGCATTGCCATTAGCTTTCCAAACACAATGAAATGGCATTGGCATTAGCTTTCCAAACACAATGAAATGGCATTGACATCAGCTTTCCAAACACAATGAAATGGCATTGGCATTAGCTTTCCAAACACAATGAAATGGCATTGGCATTAGCTTTCCAAACACAATGAAATGGCATTGACATCAGCTTTCCAAACACAATGAAATGGCATTGACATCAGCTTTCCAAACACAATGAAATGGCATTGCCATTAGCTTTCCAAACACAATGAAATGGCATTGGCATTAGCTTTCCAAACACAATGAAATGGCATTGACATCAGCTTTCCAAACACAATGAAATGGCATTGAAATCAGCTTTCCAAATGCAATGAAATGGCATTGCCATTAGCTTTCCAAACACAATGAAATGGCATTGGCATTAGCTTTCCAAACACAATGAAATGGCATTTACATCAGCTTTCCAAACACAATGAAATGGCATTGCCATCAGCTTTCCAAACACAATGAAATGGCATTGGCATTAGCTTTCCAAACACAATGAAATGGCATTGACATCAGCTTTCCAAACACAATGAAATGGCATTGACATCAGCTTTCCAAATGCAATGAAATGGCATTGCCATTAGCTTTCCAAACACAATGAAATGGCATTGCCATTAGCTTTCCAAACACAATGAAATGGCATTGGCATCAGCTTTCCAAACACAATGAAATGGCATTGACATCAGCTTTCCAAACACAATGAAATGGCATTGACATCAGCTTTCCAAATGCAATGAAATGGCATTGCCATTAGCTTTCCAAACACAATGAAATGGCATTGGCATTAGCTTTCCAAACACAATGAAATGGCATTGACATCAGCTTTCCAAACACAATGAAATGGCATTGACATCAGCTTTCCAAACACAATGAAATGGCATTGGCATTAGCTTTCCAAACACAATAAAAATGGCATTGGCATCAGCTTTCCAAACACAATGAAATGGCATTGGCATTAGCTTTCCAAACACAATGGAATGGCATTGACATCAGCTTTCCAAACACAATGAAATAGCATTGCCATTAGCTTTCCAAACGCAATGAAATGGCATTGGCATTAGCTTTCCAAACACAATGAAATGGCATTGCCATTAGCTTTCCAAACACAATGAAATGGCATTGGCATTAGCTTTCCAAACACAATGAAATGGCATTGACATCAGCTTTCCAAACACAATGAAATTGCATTGCCATTAGCTTTCCAAACACAATTAAATGGCAAACACAATGAAATGGCATTGACATCAGCTTTCCAAATACAATGAAATAGCATTGCCATTAGCTTTCCAAACACAATGAAATGGCATTGGCATTAGCGTTCCAAACACAATGAAATGGCAAACACAATGAAATGGCATTGACATCAGCTTTCCGAACACAATGAAATGGCATTGACATCAGCTTTCCAAACACAATGAAATGGCATTGGCATTAGCTTTCCAAACACAATGAAATGGCAAACAATGAAATGGCATTGACATCAGCTTTCCAAACACAATGAAATGGCATTGACATCAGCTTTCCAAACACAATGAAATGGCATTGACATCAGCTTTCCAAACACAATGAAATGGCATTGACATCAGCTTTCCAAAAACAATGAAATGGCATTGGCATTAGCTTACCAAACACAATGAAATGGCATTGACATCAGCTTTCCAAACACAATGAAATGGCATTGACATCAGCTTTCCAAACACAATGAAATGTCATTGACATCAGCTTTCCAAACACAATGATATGGCATTGGCATTAGCTTTCCAAACACAATGAAATGGCATTGACATCAGCTTTCCAAACACAATGAAATGGCATTGCCATTAGCTTTCCAAACACAATGAAATGGCATTGGCATTAGCTTACCAAACACAATGAAATGGCATTGGCATTAGCTTTCCAAACACAATGAAATGGCATTGGCATTAGCTTTCCAAACACAATGAAATGGCATTGACATCAGCTTTCCAAACACAATGAAATGGCATTGACATCAGCTTTCCAAATGCAATGAAATGGCATTGGCATTAGCTTTCCAAACACAATGAAATGGCATTGACATCAGCTTTCCAAACACAATGAAATGGCATTGACATCAGCTTTCCAAACACAATGAAATGAAATTGACATCAGCTTTTCAAACACAATGAAATGGCATTGACATCAGCTTTCCAAACACAATGAAATGGGATTGGCATTAGCTTTCCAAACACAATGAAATGGCATTGACATCAGCTTTCCAAACAAAATGAAATGGCATTGGCATTAGCTTACCAAGCACAATGAAATGGCATTGACATCAGCTTTCCAAACACAATGAAATGGCATTGACATTAGCTTTCCAAAAGAGCATTCAGCATCCAATTTTCTAAATAACATTGGAGAATTTGCTTTTCCCTCATTATTGGTGCTATACACATTTTTTTTTGTAATTGGTGATAAAATGTTCATTTTAATTAATTGTCCAAGTTTTTTCCATGTGATATTCCACAAGTTTCTGAATGTTGTTATGTTAAGTAAATCTGGCATGTTTAAAATTGTCAAAATATTTATTTATTTGTAACACATTTTATTGCAAAGCCATATATTATTGTTGGCATATTCTGGCATTGCATTACATTTTAACATTTTGTCCCTATGTGCTTGCAGGGATCAGATAATTCATTTCGGCCAATCAACCAGGGATACACTCCACACAGTAGTGGATCAAATGACTCCAATACAGACAGATCCAATACAGGTAACCTGTATTTAGTTGAAAGTCACGTATTTCGTATGCGTACATGTATTGAACTGAAGGTCACATGTGTTCAGTATGTTCACATATATTTAACTGAAAGTATGTGTTCAGTATGTTTACATATATTTAACATAGATTTATCAGAAGGTAATGTGTTCAGTATGTGTACATATATTGATTTGAAAGTCACATATACTTGGCATGACATGACTCGGTATGTCTGTTATCTGTACGGAGATTTTAGCAAGACATGATTCAGTGTCTATAGTTTGTACTGAGACTTTGGCATGACATGGCATGATTCAGTGTAGTCTGTACTAAAACATCAACAAAACATGATTTAATGTCTGTAGTCTGTACTTACACATTGGCATGACATGATTGTGTATGTCTGTTGGCAAGACATGATTCGGTATGTCTGTAGTCTGCTTCAAAACAATATAATTTGGCATATCTATGGTCTGTACTAAAACATCGGTAAGACATGATTCAGTTTGTCTATAGTTTGTACTAAAGCATCAACAAGACATGATTCGGTATATCTATAGTCTGTACTGAAACATTGGCAAGATATGATTCGGTATGTCTATAGTATGTAATGAAACATTAGCAAGATATGATTCGGTATGTCTATAGTCTGTATTGAAGCGTCAGCAAGAGGGGATTTGGCATATCTATAGTCTGAACTGAATCATTGGCAAGACTTGATGCTGTATGTTTATTGTCTGTACTGGAACATTGGCAAGACATGATTTGGTATGTCTATAGTCTGTACCAAGACATGGTAAGGCATAATTTTTACTCCTAAATGGATGGTCTCATAATCATGTTTCAATTAAAAGACCTCTTTTGATGTCTAGTTGTTCCTAAATGGAAATGAGGAAATGAGTTATCACAGCAGCCAATTTGAAATCTTTTTATTACTTCTCTTGAATGAATGGAAGGCCATACCACCGTGAGGTTTTCACTGAAAAAAATTATTTTGATGTCTAGTTGCTCCTAAATCAAAATGGTGCCAAGGTGAGGTCCAATCTGACACCACATCAGCCATCTTGAAAATCATGTTATTGCTGCTCCTCTTGAATGGTGGTGATGTCAGCATTGGTTGTCAGCATGAAGACTTCATATGATTTCTAGCTGGTCTGAAATAAAAATTGTGCCGGTCTGACTTACAATATGGTCTGAAATAAAAATTGTGTTAATCTGAAATACAGTATGCTATGAAAAAAAAATTGTGCCAATCTGACTTACAATATGGTCTGAAATAAAAATCATGCCAATCCGAAATACAATATGGTCACCAGGGCATCCATCTTGTCACAACTTGAACAGAAATTCATTTTAATGTGATATTTCCCTTGTTAGCCTTTGCTAGTTGGTCTAAAGTAAAAATGATTTTGAACTGACTTCAAATGCGGCTGTCACAATGGCCATCTTGAAAATATTGTTTTTGGGTTGGGGTAGAAAGTCCAAATCTTGAAACAAATATTATTATCTCTGCTCCTTCAAATAGCTGGCTGTATCAACATGGAAGTTTTAACCAGTAGACTTCTTTTGATATTTAGTTGGTCCTACATGAAAATGGTACCAGTCGTACATCCAGCATGTCTGCCATGAATATGGTACCAGTCATACATCCGGTATGTCTGTCATGAATATGGTACCAGTCATACATCCAGTATTTCTGCCATGAATATGGTACCAGTCATACATCCAGCATGTCTGCCATGAATATGGTACCAGTTGTACATCCTGTATGTCTGCCATGAATATGGTACCTGTCGTACATCTAGCATGTCTACCATGAAAATGGTGCTAGTCATATATCCAGTATGTCTGCCATGAAAATGGTACCAGTCATATATCCATTATGTCTGCCATGAATATGGTACCAGTCATACATCCAGCATGTCTGCCATGAATATGGTACCAGTTGTACATCCTGTATGTCTGCCATGAATATGGTACCTGTCGTACATCCAGCATGTCTGCCATGAAAATGGTGCTAGTCATATATCCAGTATGTCTGCCATGAAAATGGTACCAGTCATATATCCATAATGTCTGCCATGAAAATGGTACCAGTCATACATCCTGTATGTCTGCCATGAAAATGGTACGAGCCATACATCCAGTATGTCTGCCATGAATATGGTACCAGTCATACATCCAGTATGTCTGCCATGATGACTGTCTTATAAAATCTTCTTGCAGCACTTGCCATGAATGGATGATTATTATGACTGGGTTTTCACCAAAATGGCTTCTTATGATGTCTACTTTGTCCTAGGTGAAAATGTGGCCAGTCTGAGATTCATTATTTTATTACAGCACTGTAGACATGGTTTCAAGACCCTACATTTAAATGGAAGAAATAATCTTGTAATGATTTCCTGGAAATTCTTCATGCCCAGTAGAGTCAGTCCTTTTGAAGGACTACTATAATGTATCTACATTGTAATTTTTTCTACATTACACACACACACACACACACACACACACACAGTGATTAATTGTTTAACTCCATAAATAAAAAGTGAAATTGATCTTGCTCCACCACCACCCAGTGTTTTGTTGGAAATTATTCTTTTTATCCTAGGTTTTTGAACATTAAAAGGATAAAGAGAATGTTAAGT
This sequence comes from Potamilus streckersoni, assembly GCA_016746295.1. NCBI lineage: Eukaryota > Metazoa > Mollusca > Bivalvia > Unionida > Unionidae > Potamilus > Potamilus streckersoni. The sequence continues at coordinate 706,515 of JAEAOA010001044.1, read as the reverse complement.
TTTTGCAACCTCTATTTATCTTCTACCTAAGGTATGGAACATCTGTTGCCATTACTAGCTGCAGATAGATTGATGTTTAAGAGGGGTTTCCATGTATGTAATAATAGGTTGATATTTAAGAGGGGTTTCTATGTCTGTAATAATATAGTTAATTTTTAGAAGGGGTTTCTATGTGTGTAATAAAATAGTTAATATTTAAAAGGGGTTTCTATGGGTTGATTCCAGGATTATGAAATATAGATGGACATTAAATTTTTGGTCTTTGAGATGAAGGCTGCAAGTGGCTTTGTAATTTAAACATTTTAACACCTGGCACAACAACACATGGAGAAAAAGACTACTCAGTATTTATCTCACACAGTACATACCTCATCACTGGCAGTGCTATAATGCCATCACAGTGCATGATCAGTACGTAATGACAATCAGTACTAAAGTGAGACTCTTGTTGTACCATTTTAGCAGGATACAGTCAGAATAGCATGCCAATTTTTGGCATATTAAATAAAAGTTGTTTTGCATATAAAAATAAATGTGTTTTTTAAATAAGGTGTTTTTTGCATATTAAAAAAAGTTGTTTTGCATATTAAAATAAAGGTTTTCCATATGAAAATAAAGGTGTTTTTGTATATTATTTGCTTATTGAAATAATGGTGTTTTTGCATATTAAAATAAAATTGTTTGCATATTAAAATAAGTTTTTTTGCATATTTAAAAAAATATTTTTTTGCATATTAAAACAAAGGTATTTTTTGCATATTAAAATAAAGATATTTTTTGCATATTAAAATAATGGTGCTTTTGCATATTAAAATAAAGACATTTTTTGCATATTAAAATAAAGTTGTTTTTACATATTAAAATAAAGATGTTTTTTGCATATTAAAAAAAGTTGTTTTTGCATATTACTATAAAGATGTTTTTTGCATATTAAAATAAAGGTGTTTTTGCATATTTAAATAAAGATATTAAAATAAAGATGTTTTTGCATATTAAAATAAAGATGTTTTTTGCGTATTAAAATAAAGATGTTTTTGCATATTAAAATAAAGATGTTTTTGCGTATTAAAATAAGGTGGTTTTGCATATTAAAATAAGATGTTTTTGCATATTAATATAAGGATGTTTTTGCATATTTGAAAAAGATGTTTTTGCATATTTAAATAAATGTTTTTGCATATTAAAATATAGATGTTTTTGCATAATAAAATAAAGATGTTTTTGCATATTAAAATAAAGATTTTTTTGCATATTAAAATAAGATGTATTTGCTTTTTAAAATAAAGATATTTTGCATATATAAATAAAGGTGTTTTTGCATATTAAAATAAATGTTTTTGCTTATTTAAAAAAAGATGTTTTTGCTTTTAAAATAAATATTTTTTTGCATATTAAAATAAGGTTTTATTGCATATTAAAATAAAGATGTTTTTTGCATATTAAAAAAGATGTTTTTGCATATTTAAAAAAGATGTTTTGCATATAAAAAAATGTTTTTGCATATTAAAATAAAGATGTTTTTGCATATTAAAAAGATAATTTTGCATATTTAAATAAAGGTGTTTTTGTATATTAAAATAAAGATGTTTTTACATATTAAAATAAAGGTGTTTTTGCATATTAAAATAAAGGTGTTTTTTTGCATATTAAAATAAAGATGTTTTTGCTTATTTAAAAAAAGATGTTTTTGCTATTAAAATAAAGTTGTTTTTGCATATTAAAATGAAGCTGTTTTTGCATATTAAAATAAGTTTTTGCATATTAAAAAAAGTTTTTGCATATTACAATAAAGATGTTTTTGCATATTAAAAAGATGTTTTTGCATATTAAAATAAAGGTGTTTTTGCAAATTAAAATAAAGGTATTTTTGCATATTAACATAAGGTGATTCTTGCATATTAAAATTAAGATTTTTTTGCATATTACAATAAAGATGTTTTTGCATATTAAAATAAAGGTGTTTTTGCATATTAAAATAAAGGTATTTGTGCATATTAACATAAGGTGATTCTTGCATATTAAAATTAAGATTTTTTTGCATACTACAATTAAGGTGTTTTTGCATATTAAAATAAAGATGTTTTTTGCATACTACAATAAAGGTGTTTAGCATATTAAAATAAAGGTGTTTTTGCATATTAAAATAAAGGTGTTTTTGCATATTAAAATAAAAGTGTTTTTTGCATACTACAATAAAGGTGTTTTAGCATATTAAAATAAAGGTGTTTTTGCATATTAAAATAAAGGTGTTTTTGCATATTAAAATAAAGGTGTTTTTGCATATTAAAATAAAGGTGTTTTTTGCATACTACAATAAAGATGTTTTAGCATATTAAAATAAAGGTGTTTTTGCATATTAAAATAAAGGTGTTTTTGCATATTAAAATAAAGGTGATTTTGCATATTAAAATAAAGGTGTTTTTGCATATTAAAATAAAGGTGTTTTTTGCATACTACAATAAAGATGTTTTAGCATATTAAAATAAAGGTGTTTTTGCATATTAAAATAAAGGTGTTTTTGCATATTAAAATAAAGGTGATTTTGCATATTAAAATAAAGGTGTTTTTGCATATTAAAATAAAGGTGTTTTTTGCATACTACAATAAAGATGTTTTAGCATATTAAAATAAAGGTGTTTTTGCATATTAAAATAAAGGTGATTTTGCATATTAAAATAAAGGTGTTTTTGCATATTAAAATAAAGGTGTTTTTTGCATACTACAATAAAGATGTTTTAGCATATTAAAATAAAGGTGTTTTTGCATATTAAAATAAAGGTGTTTTTGCATATTAAAATAAAGGTGATTTTGCATATTAAAATAAAGGTGTTTTTGCATATTAAAATAAAGGTGTTTTTTGCATACTACAATAAAGATGTTTTAGCATATTAAAATAAAGGTGTTTTTGCATATTAAAATAAAGGTGTTTTTGCATATTAAAATAAAGGTGTTGTGAAAAGAGGTATCAGTTGCAAGAGATGTATGTCTTTTTCAGTATTGACCTTAGTGACATAGTTCTCATGGATTATTTAAAATCACAAAGCTGAAAGCAAGTACTTTGTTTGGGTTGTCTTTTTGGGGATATCTAACTTGATTGGCACTGTATAACCACTAGTTTACTGATGTGCTGTTAACCTTATGTATACATGTATACTTTAGGTGTGACAGTTTCTCATTTTCCTTGATAGTAAAAAGACCTTTTCCTGTCGATTCATGATAAAACTTTTTGACCAATCAAAAGGCTGCATATCTCAATTTCTAACCAATAAAAAAACTTCATTTATCAATTGTAACTTTGGTTTCAAAGTGTGGAGTACCTTTTGTTACTAGCATTGTTTAGTAACAATTGATGATGAAGTAGATTGACATAATTTGTTATTTGAGTTTGATTGTTTTAAAAAAAATTTATTATACATTTGCAGATGAAAATGGATTTTTAATCAAACAGAACATGAAACCCAATAGGGGCTACATGTTCCAGACTCAAACAGTAAATTTGAATGATGTTCTGCCTCCACCACCAGATCACCTTCCTAATGAGGAATACAGTAGATCAGAAAATCAACCACAATACTCAGAACTTCAAGATGGCTGTCGTCCAGGATTTATTAGTAGGGGACACCAAATGGTGCCACATTGTATGTCACATGTCCCCAGTATGTCTGGATATCCACCTTCAGACTGTACAAAGTGTCAGTCACAGAAATATTTGGACGGTCAGCCATATTCCACCAAACAAGGGGGGTCCCTCAGGAATCCATCTCTGCGACAAAATTTTAAACATAATCCACAAAGAACATTAGTGTGTCCTCACCATTCCGCATCCCCACGTGGAACACCTGTGATGTTACATGGATATTCACAACCGTGGGACTGTGCCCCACGTGGTATGTATGAATTTGCTAGACTTCCAGGAACAGAATATGACTATTCTCAACCCCAAGAAGGGGAGTTTATTCATTATTCTCAACCCCCAGGAGGGGTACCACGTGAGATTCAATTGGCAAATAGGTCAACTCCCAGTGACCATTCGCATAATAGTATATCTAGCAGTAGGAGTGGAGACTCTGATAAGGGGAGATTACCCTACCTCCAAGTATACAGAATTGTTCCCCCTAGTGATGCCGACTATAGAGTTCTTGGTGATAAGGGACATTTGTCATGTTCAGACCATGGTGAAGAGAGAAGGACTCCATTATACTGTGGGGGTGATCAGTGTATGGATAGAGCCTGTCAGTCCTCTCTGCCCAGCCTGGCTAGTGAAGGAAGCAATCTGCCATCCCTCTATACAAACAGGTATATCTTTGTTCTACCTTAGACCTTGCTTGAATTTAAACCAAAACTTTATAGATTAATATGTAATATTTCTACCTTGGATCAATTGTTTTTCTATTGATATGCTGATGAAGTTTTGCCTTTTGATCTCAAAAGCCATATGATGACAATATTCAGTTTATTTGGTAGTTTTGGTAAATTTGATAATTGGATAATAAGTTTTGGTTTTGCACTATTTATTGGCATATTTTAAATTAGCAGTTCAAAATCTAAATAAACCTGACACTAATACCCAATATATATATCATACCACTGATGTTGGTTCTTAACAATTCACATAATCTCTTGGACTGTATAACAATTTGGGGCTAAAAGCTTGTCAAAACAAATTTAACAGATATTAGTGTTTTTATTAATGATTTTCAGGGGAGAAAGAAACAGCCGAGTGGGGCGGAATCAGCAGGATTCTCCAGTTTCTGAGGATCCCGATTATGCTGCAGAATCCGACCTAGAACCATTCCCCCAACTTGACTACCATGAAAGAGGTAAGAATGAGAGTACTCCTTCATTATTATGTTGTCCATAGCTATGGAATATGCTACATGAAAGTACTCCCTCAGGAATATCTTGTTGATAGCCATGGAGTGAAACTACCTTATAATGAAGAGAATGATACAGTACTCGTTATGACTCTGTCCATGGCAGTAATGGAGTACTGCACTATATAGTGATACAGCCTTGTAATAAGGTGCCTAGTACAACATTATACCACTGTCCATAAGGAGTATACCACCTTATGGTGAGACAATCTAATAATATATACAGTACTCATAATGCTTTCTGTATACTTCCATACAATTAGTCTGCCTTTTAATGATACAGTACTCCCACAGTTTAATGTCCATGATAGATCATCCTGCCTTATAATGAGACTACCTAAAAATGAAGTACAGGATACAGTATCCCAGGGCTTGAAATTAGCGGTAGTCTGTTATCCCAAGGCTAGCAGATTTCCTGTCAGACTAGTAACTTTCATAATGTTAATAGTCCGATGGGCTAGTATGTTTTGGTTATCAACAGTCAGCGATTGTGTACACCATTCCCTAATAAAGACTTCACTTCAGCAGATATCCTTTAGAATCAAAGCTGGAGAAGATGAAGTCAATATCTGCCTCGGAAAGGTTCGCTTTTAACAAGAAGCCATCCAAATTGTGCATTTCACTTAACAGTGCCAATTATAGTATCGTCATGAACAACAGAAGTTTGATATTTGATCCTAATAATCTGATTACGATTTAAATGAAAAATGACATGGCATCATACTTTATTCACTCAACAACAATAATAAACGATATACTACACAAAAGAATACAGCAAAAGCTATTCGAAGAAATAAAAGTTTGCATGTTTGTTTAAGGGTTTGGGGGGTGGGGGTCTCGCTAGCCAAACACTCCAACAGTATATTTTACACTTGCATAGAAATAAAGATAAAAATTAGATCAATATATTGCAATAACATTATTGATACATCCTTTCCATACAACTACTTTTTATATGATGATAAGAATAGATTTTATATTTTTTCCTTACAAGAATGAACAAATAATAGACATGAAGATATCCAAGCAGAATGCTGTACATTTGTTGGGAATTAAAATCTCTGAGCATGGGCGGCTAAGATTTGAAAATGTTCCACCTTATTATTAATTTCAACATTACACTGAGGTCCAATTAATTAGGAAGAATTTCCAAAATTTCACTATAAATAATGAGACTGTAATTGGAGCTGTTATACAGAACCCTTCGAGTTAGATGGCTTCGTTTGAAGGGAACATGCCTTTTCTAAGCTGAAACTAACATTTTATTCTGATGCTAAATATTTTGTGACAGTGTTTACAATAGCCACTGCTTTGATCCTGCAGTACAAGCACTGAAGCCTTTATCAGAGAGAGGCCATTTAATTAGGCACATGTTTTGAAATGGTGCTTCTAGCTCTGATATTCTTATAAAAAGACACTGTGACATTCATTTTCTTTTTTTAAATCTACATCTGTACTCTAACATTTCCTATTCCCAAACGAGACACAATTCACTCCTTATAAGACAGGCAAAATGTGGCGTTTTATAGAACATGTTCAGCCATCAGAAAAAAGCAAATGTAGAATGAAAATTACATAAAAGAGAGGAGTAATTCCTATGAAAGGTCTGGGAAAAGTGTAATTGAATACTTAAGGAGACATGCACAGAAGAATGGTAATGGCTGAATCATGATGAAGAAAAGAATGTTATGCAGTATAACTGGTGTACAGAATTTGCAAAAACAAGCACAGAGAAAACATCCAATTTTGTTGCAGGTTGCTTGAACTTTAAAATTGAATCAGTAAACATCATGTATGAAAGCTTGTGCAACACAAAAAAGTTGAGAGAGAAAAGCAGCTGTGCAGATACTACCAGAAAAATTGACCACTGGTAAGATCTTGGAAAGTTTAAGCGGAATGTGTTTGACCATTGGTGCTCAACGCAAGCTTGATGCTGAGAAAAAAAAAATAATAATCTGAAAGAAAACAATTATACGGAGTGACAAAATATATCAGATTACACCCATGACCTGTTCTGACACTATCATACTTTATAAGAGACAAGGTCAGTAACTTCCAAATACTTCATTTTACCCATGACTCTTGATTTCCTTCTGCTATTTCTGTCTTTAAAAGCACATGATCATATTTTATGGCTTGTTTTCCTCCCAAGATATGTTTCTATTCATCAAGTCCTAATTGACTTTTCTGTGGTGCACCAAACTGAAGTTATAGGTTCTGAAACATGTGAATTTTGTCTGCCAGGACAACATTGCACTCAGGTGAGTCATGGCAAAGAATAGAAGACACTTCACTGATTTTGTATGGATGTTTTAGCCGGATGAGATGAAAGGAGTTGATGCTGGAGACTTACAGGATTGATAAACAGGTTGTTACATTTACTCACTACATCACTGGAAGTAAAAGGCAGAAATATTTTTGGTGGAGCATTTCCAGCCAGTGCTGTCAGTGAAATTGTGGATGCTGATGTAATGAAATTAGAATGAGACATATTAAAGAGTTTAGTCTACAGCAAGTAGATGTATATTCAAATATTTCAAAATAAATACAAGAAGCATCATTGATGCCAGATTTGTTTTAAAAAATCTTTATTTAGCATAGAATCTTGATTGCAAAATGTAACCATTTAAAAAAGCTTTTAAAAACAATTTATTTGTAAGCATTATTTAAGTACTGACATTACATTTTTCTTGATGTAAATTTATTCAGATTAATATTTTTTTAACCTATTATGTTATCTTGCAATTACAAAGACATACATGCTTTGACTTGGTCTACAGTTTTAAAATGATGTGCTGCAGACTGCAAGAATATTCTGGCATTGATTGACCTTATCCTGACAATCCCAGCCTACTCTGCTGATGCCGAGATTGGTTTCTCAGAGATGAAAATGGTGAATAGTGACTGGAGATCATGTTCTGTTGGACCTACTCTTTATAGTGTTCCATATAAATGATCCATCACAAGCAGTACATTTGTGGAATGTTTCAGGGAGACAGGTAAGGAGACCTGAACAAACCCCATTAGGACCCAGAGTACAGATGGAGAACGAGAAAGGACACCTTGATCCCTTTCTGGAATTGGACCAGATAATCTTGAGAAGCAAGAAATGTGAATGGACTGATTATTTGAAGCAGGATTTGATTTATAATTTTGTACTTCTACGTTTCATATGCTAATGCTATTTATGAATAGTGTTGTTAATCTCAATACAAGTGTGTGATATTATTTTATTGGTTAGGACTAGTAAAGATTTGGCAGGAATAGTAAATTTGTCAAACTAGTCTTTCTGCCTCCAAAAAAATTTGTGTTTAATTCAAGCCCTGCATCCCATAATTATGTCCTTATGAGACAATATACCACCTTATATGACCACCTTGTATTTTGATAAGATGTTAATAACTTGTACACATTCCATGGTATGAAAACAAATTTTATTCACATTATTGAATATTATTTTGTATTCAGACTCAATGGTGGCTAACTGGAGCATCACAGATCAAAGTAATACAGAAATCAGCAGCGAGTCCAGTTCGGAGCACTCGGGTGACAATGGAGACTTTCTCAACGAGGAAGATTTTGCAAGTGCAATCGCAAAAGCAGCAGAAATGTCGGGTTTGACAGTTGTTGGATCTACAGTCTGTGATCAAAAACCTACAAAAAGTAAATATTCTTTATGCTAGTATCTTGATGTTGAATTGATTTCTTTTGTCTTTATATCTTGTTTTGATAGAATTTTGCTCAGCATCATCACTCATCATCATCACCCAGCATCATCACTCATCACCCAGCATTATCACTCATCATCACCCAGCATCATCACTCATCATCACCCAGCATCATCACTCATCATTACCCAGCATTATCACCCAGCATCATCACTCATCATCACCCAGCATTAACCATCACCCAGCATCATCACCCAGCATCATCACTCATCATCAATCATCACTCATCATCACCCAGCATCATCACTCATCATCACCCAGCATTATCACTCATCACCCAGCATCATCACTCATCATCACACAGCATCATCTCTCATCATCACCCAGCATTATCACTCATCATCAACTAGCATCATCACTCATCATCACCCAGCATCATCACTCATCATCACCCAGCATTATCACTCATCATCACCCAGCATCATCACTCATCATCACTCATCATCACCCAGCATTATCACTCATCATCACCCAGCATCATCACTCATCATCACCCAGCAGTATCACTCATCATCACCCAGCATCATCACTCATCATAACCCAGCATTATCACTCAGCATCATCACTCATCATCACCCAGCATTATTCTTCACCCAGCATCATCACCCAGCATCATTACTCAGCATCACCCAGCATTATCACTCATCATCACCCAGCATCATCACTCATCATCACCCAGCATCATCACCCAGCATCATCACTCATCATCACCCAGCATCATCACTCATCATCACCCAGCATTATCACTCATCATCACCCAGCATCATCACTCAGCATCACCCAGCATCATCACTCATCACCCAGCATTATCACTCATCATCACCCAGCATCAACACTTGTCAACATCAATTATCATCACTTATAATCACCCAACATCATCACCCAGCATCATCATTGCTCATCATCACCCTTCATCAACACTCATCAACATCAATCATCATCACGCATCATCACCCAGCATCATCACCCAGCATTATCACTCATCACCCAGCATCATCACTCAGCATCATCATCCAGCATTATCACTAAGCATCATCCATCATCATCACTCATCATCACCCAGCATTATCACTCATCATCACCCAGCATCAACACTCATCAACATCAATTATCAATTATCATCACTTATAATCACCCAACATCATCACCCAGCATCATCATCGCTCATCACCCAGCATCACTCAGCATCATCATCACCCATCATCATCACCCAGCATCAACACTCATCATCAATCATCATCACTCATCATCAACCAGCATTATCACTCATCATCACCCAGCATCAACACTCATCAACATCAATTATCAATTATCATCACTTATAATCACCCAACATCATCACCCAGCATCATCATCGCTCATCACTCAGCATCATCATCACCCATCATCATCACCCAGCATCAACACTCATCATCAATCATCATCACTGATCATCAACCAGCAACATCGTCATCAACCAGCATCATTACCCAGCATTGTCACTCAGCATCATCACTCAGCATCATCACCCAGCATCATCACCCAGCATCATCACCCAGCATCAACACTCATCAACATCAATCATCATCACCCAGCATCATCATCACTCATCATCATCACCCAGCATCAACACTCATCAACATCAATCATCATCACCCAGCATCATCATCACTCAGCATCATCACCCAGCATCATCACTCAGCATTTGAAACAGTCTTGACTAAACCTTGTAGATGGCTGGCATTTGAAACTAGAGTCTTGACTAAACCTTGTAGATGGCTGGCATTTGAAACAGAGTCTTGACTAAACCTTGTAGATGGCTGGCATTTGAAACAGTCTTGACTAAACCTTGTAGATCGCTGGCATTTGAAACAGTCTTGACTAAACCTTGTAGATGGCTGGCATTTGAAACAGAGTCTTGACTAAACCTTGTAGATCGCTGGCATTTGAAACAGAGTCTTGACTAAACCTTGTAGATGGCTGGCATTTGAAACAGAGTCTTGACTAAACCTTGTAGATGGCTGGCATTTGAAACAGAGTCTTGACTAAACCTTGTAGATGGCTGGCATTTGAAACAGAGTCTTGACTAAGCCTTGTAGATGGCTGGCATTTGAAACAGAGTCTTGACTAAACCTTGTAGATCGCTGGCATTTGAAACAGAGTCTTGACTAAACCTTGTAGATGGCTGGCATTTGAAACAGAGTCTTAACTAAACCTTGTAGATGGCTGGAATTTGAGATAAGGAAGACAACTGTTGATTTTGTAGTTAAGAAGTTCATTGGCATGGTCAGACACTTGAGGAGGAATATGGTTTCTACAAAATAGCTTCAATTTTGTGCCACAAATGATGGCCAAACAATGGATGACTTATTTTTGAGAAAAGAAAGGTGCCTATCAATGTTGGGGTTTGTATGTCAAGGTCACCATATAAGAAATATAATAATACCATTCAGCACTTGATGTATATGCATGTACCATTTACAATACTCATATGCATGTCAGTTATTGTTTACAGTACTCATATGCATGTCATGTACTGTTTACAATACTCATGCATGTCATCTACTGTTTACAATACTCATGCATGCCATGTACTGTTTACAGTACTCATATGCATGCCATGTACTGTTTACAGTACTCATATGTATGCCATGTACTGTTTACAATACTCATGAATGTCATGTACTGTTTACAGTACTCATATGCATGCCATGTACTGTTTACAGTACTCATATGCATGCCATGTACTGTTTACAATACTCATGAATGTCATGTACTGTTTACAGTACTCATATGCATGCCATGTACTGTTTACAGTACTCATATGTATGTCATGTCCTGTTTACAATACTCATGCATGTCATCTACTGTTTACAATACTCATATGCATGCCATGTACTGTTTACAGTACTCATGCATGTCATGTACTGTTTACAATACTCATGCATGTCATGTACTGTTTACAATACTCATGCATGTCATGTACTGTTTACAATACTCATATGCATGCCATGTACTGTTTACAGTACTCATATGCATGCCATGTACTGTTTACAATACTCATGAATGTCATGTACTGTTTACAGTACTCATATGCATGCCATGTACTGTTTACAATACTCATATGCATGCCATGTACTGTTTACAATACTCATGCATGTCATCTACTGTTTACAGTACTCATATGCATGTCATCTACTGTTTACAGTACTCATATGCATGCCATGTACTGTTTACAGTACTCATATGCATGCCATGTACTGTTTACAGTACTCATATGCATGCCATGTACTGTTTACAATACTCATGAATGTCATGTACTGTTTACAGTACTCATATGCATGTCATCTACTGTTTACAGTACTCATATGCATGCCATGTACCGTTTACAGTACTCATATGCATGCCATGTACTGTTTACAGTACTCATATGCATGCCATGTACTGTTTACAGTACTCATGCATGTCATGTACTGTTTACAGTACTCATATGCATGCCATGTACTGTTTACAGTACTCATATGCATGCCATGTACTGTTTACAGTACTCATGCATGTCATGTACTGTTTACAATACTCATGCATGTCATGTACTGTTTACAGTACTCATATGCATGTCATGTACTGTTTACAGTACTCATATGCATGTCATGTACTGTTTACAATACTCATATGCATGCCATGTACTGTTTACAATACTCATGCATGTCATCTACTGTTTACAGTACTCATATGCATATCATGTACTTTTTACAATACTCATATGCATGTCAGTTATTGTTTACAGTCCTCATGTATGTCATGTACTGTTTACAATACTCATATGCATGCCATGTACTGTTTACAATACTCATACGCATGCCAAGTACTGTTTACAGTACTCGTATGCATGTCATGTACTGTTTACAGTACTCATATGCATGTCATCAACTGTTTACAGTACTCATATGCATGTCATCTACTGTTTACAGTACTCATATGCATATCATGTACTTTTTACAATACTCATATGCATGTCAGTTATTGTTTACAGTCCTCATGTATGTCATGTACTGTTTACAATACTCATATGCATGCCATGTACTGTTTACAATACTCATGCATGTCATCTACTGTTTACAGTACTCATATGCATGTCATGTACTGTTTACAGTACTCATATGCATGTCATCAACTGTTTACAGTACTCATATGCATGTCATCTACTGTTTACAGTACTCATATGCATGTCATCTACTGTTTACAGTACTCATATGCATGTCATGTACTGTTTACAATACTCATATGCATATAATGTACTTTCTATAATACTCATGCATGTCAGTTATTGTTTACGGTCCTCTTGTATGTCATGTACTGTTTACAATACTCATATGCATATCATGTACTTTTTACAATACTCATGCCTGTCATCTACTGTTTACAGTACTCATATGCATGTCATCTACTGTTTACAGTACTCATATGCATGTCATGTACTGTTTAAAATACTCATATGCATGTCATCTACTGTTTACAATACTCATATGCATGTCATAAACTGTTTACAATACTTATATGCATGCCATGTACTGTTTACAGTACTCATATGCATGCCATGTACTGTTTACAGTACTCATATGCATGCCATGTACTATTTACAATACTCATATGTATGTCATGTACTGTTTACCATACTCATGTATGTCATGTACTGTTTACAATACTCTACTGTTTGTGCATTATCTAGACCTTAAAGAGAGGGGAGGATTCCTATGATTGTTTGAATACCAGTATTTATCCTCTGTGATAGAATTTTGAATCTAAAGTTAATCATAATGCCAGGATACATTTACGGATCACTGCCATCTCACCTCTGCGTGAGTTTTGAGTCCAAGATTCAGTGAATGTGGATATGTGAGAAAGCTTGCCAGTAGCTTCTCTTGGGTCAGTTGTTCTTTCCATGGATTTCCAGGTTTCTTCCTCCACCATTAATACTGGCTGCCATGTATAGCCTATCATGTGCTGAAAAATGGTGCTACGCCCCACAACAACAACAAAAACAACAACATTATCTAGACATTAAAGAGAGGGGGGTATTCCTATGATTGTTTCAATACCAGTATTTATCCTCTGTGATAGAATTTTGAATCTATAGTTATTAATAATGCCAATATACATTTTCTCATGTATCAGATCTCAAAGCCAGGACAGTTTCTAATAACATTTTGATCCGGATACATTTCATTCTAACAGATCTCAAGGCTTTCCTAAATATGCATATCAGATCTTCAGGAAGTCTCAAATACAGAAAGAATTAAAAAGAATGATAAAATTTGGGGAAAAACTTGTATGTAAATATATGAGAGAGATATTTGAATAGAAAGCAAAACCTTTTATAAAGTCTAAAATGTTACACACCATTTTTCAAGTCATCTGATGGTTATGAAAATGATTTTCCACCTTGAAATCCCATTTCTAAATACTTGCTGATTTGCCTCCTTGGTTCATACATGTAAATGCTTTGAAATAAAATTTCTTTATCTCACTTGAAGCCTGGCTGTATTGCATCTTGCTTGATAAATGTATAAAATATATATAAAAAATAACAAAAGAAAAAAACCTGGATCTCACATAAAAAACCCATGTCAAATTACCTCCATGGCTGATACATGTACAAGCTCTATACCTCAAAAAAGCATTATAATTAGATGACCATTGTGAAATCTAGAAAATACATACAGAAGTTGAGTTTACTTTCCTAACTAATCAGATATTATGGTTAAATTTCATGGCTATCTGTTTGACTGCCAGATAAAAGTCCACTTTACTTGCCAGTCTGACATGGTTAAATTTCATGGCTATCTGTTTGACTGCCAGATAAAAGTCCACTTTACTAGCCAGTCAGACATGGTTAAATTCAGTCTGACATGGTTAAATTTCATGGCTATCTGTTTGACTGCCAGATAAAAGTCCACTTTACTAGCCAGTCAGACATGGTTAAATTTCATGGCTATCTGTTTGACTGCCAGATAAAAGTCCACTTTATCAGCCAGTCAGACATGGTTAAATTTCATGGCTATCTGTTTGACTGCCAGATAAAAGTCCACTTTACCAGCCAGTCAGACATGGTTAAATTTCATGGCTATCTGTTTGACTGCCAGATAAAAGTCCACTTTACTAGCCAGTCAGACATGGTTAAATTTCATGGCTATCTGTTTGACTGCCAGATAAAAGTCCACTTTACTAGCCAGTCAGACATTAGAGTTAGTGGCATGACTAATTGCTTGCCTGACTGCCTGTTAAAAATCCACTATACTAGCTACTTGAACATTCTGGTTCAATGGCAATACTAATTATCTGACTCCCAGATTACATTTTGCATTAAAATAGTGAATTTTATGTCCAGATTACATTGTTGGAGTCAAAAATTGAAATTGTCACACTAGTAAAATCAAATATAATACAACTAAATGGTTCTTAATATTTCTGTCCATTAAAATTGGTTGTCAGACAAACAGGTGCTTGACAAAGGTAACTAGACTAGATATTACCTTGTTAATATGTTGCTAACAGAGAAAGAGGGGAGGAAAAATGTAAGTCCTTTTTTATTTTCACAGATTGTGAAAAATTGGTGGCATTCAAAACATTACCCATCATTTATTAAGCTTAATACAGATTGTGAAAAATTGGTGGCATTCAAAACATTACCCATCATTTATTAAGCTTAATTCTTGAAAATTCCTAAGCACTCCTATGTATAGAAGATTCAATTACATGCAACCTTGTTAAATGTTCCAATAAGTGATAATTAGAAAATCAAAGAATAAAATGTCCTGACTAACATTTCACTAAAACCCTGGAAAATGAAATCATACATTCATCATAACATCAATACATTTGCAAGTAAATCAACAAATGAAATAGCATATTAAAATTGGGAAACTAAGATTGCGTACCTTTTACCATTTCTCATTCATTTCCAATGAACCTCAAATGTAGAGTTTGTCTACTTTCTGAGACAACTCTCACGCCTTACTGCAATCACGAGAGATGCACTTTCACTTCACGTTACCTGGAGTTGACCTCCTAACTTATCACAGAAAGATAGAAGACTGAAGAATTTCTCCAAAGCAAAACATTCCTTACAAAGTTACACCCATAAATCCCTCCATAGAATTTTTGATTGTCAAGACAGCTAATCATGCCATAATTAACGTTCCTTTCAACAATCAATTATTGCCAAACTGATTATTTTTGAGAAGGGTCTTGTGTCATACCCTTGTACCATAGCATATGACTCAGTCAAGTTTTGTCACATGGAACAAATTTCCGTTGACGTTCAGAGATGAAATGAAAATAATCATATAATTGTCTCAAGCCCTTTCTACTTTAATTAAGTTGACTTTTATACAATTCATTTAACCAATGCTTCTAAGAGTTTTCAAAATTCGACACATCACACAGATTAATAATTTGTTTGTTCGATCATTAAATTAGTTATGTAGGCATTTGTTAGAGTAGCATTCTTTTTCTGCTTTTCAGATAAACACAAGCGACGTCGAGCCCAACGCTCCTCTAGTCCTGGGTACAGCACAGACAGTAATTATGGGTCAATTGATGGGTACAAATCATATCCTAGAGCTCGACAAAAGAAAAGGCCTCATGACAAAGGTATTAATATTTTAACTCAGGATGATTGCAGTGTTACAAGATCGTACAGAAAAATGAAAGATCAGGAAATTGAACTAGAGGGGGAAATAATTTATGCAAAAAGATGATTCTTTATTGTATTTTAATTTCCAGTGTTCTTAAAAACCTACAGGTAAAATATTTTTCTATTTGATTGCCTCTTAAAATATAGTTTCCTAAAGAGGTCAGGTGTATCTTGGACTGAAATATGTATTAGTGTTGTGCATATGTGTTTGCTAATTGATGATAATAATAATGTTATGGGACAAACATGAATTTGAGTGTGGCAACATGCATCTAGATAAATAGCTGACATTAAATTCTTTCTCATTTCATTCAGTATGGAAATTTGAAAACAATATAAAATTATTTTTTTTAATCACTTCAGTTAGGCAATATGAAAAAGAAAGATGTCCTTTATAAATTATTGTCAAAGAATAATTTAAGAGGCCATTTTTCTTTCAGATGACTGCCCTGATAATAAAATTTCTAATTCATCAGAAAATACTCCCTGTGATTCAGAGGGTGAGTCTATTTTTCATTGCACATTTCACATCGACAACCATTTGCTTGGTTTGGCTTTTTCTCAGAGAAAAAATCAGGTTACAGATGCAAACTAAGATTGCATCTGTACAGGTTGTGCTTTTGTAAATTGAGCTATGAATCTGAAATAAGTTCTGTTTGAGCATCATGACAAACTCATCCAATGATATAAAGTTTTTTGTCTCCAATTTAGTAGTTATAGGTTACTGCATTTGTATGGGAAAATATGAACAAGTTTTTTGGATAGCTGTACTGCATGACCTTGCATGAATAGAGTATCAAGACAGAGTACTCACACATGAATCTCATCATATACATTGAATCCACAATACAAATATTTCCATCAAAAATATCTGCTCACATACTTAAAATATTCAGTAATTTTGTCATAGATTGGTATAATTTTGTCATAGATTGGTATAATTTTGTCATAGATTGGTATAATTTTGTCATAGATTGGTATAATTTTGTCATAGCTTGGAATAATTTTGTCATAGATTAGTATAATTTTGTCATAGATTGGTATAATTTTGTCATAGATTGGTATAATTTTGTCATAGCTTGGAATAATTTTGTCATAGATTAGTATAATTTTAAAATAGATTGGTACAAGACTGAATTCAATGGGAAAAATATAAATAGCAAATAGTATGTAATGAATGATGAAACTATGTCTGAAGGTTAAATAATGGTGTCTTTATAAATTTCATACTGCTAGATTTTTGCTGTCAGACTTCAGCAATAAACAAGGAGGTAATATTTGTAGAGAATGGACGACATTATTCACTGGTCAGTTGATTTCATAAAATGATACCATCCAAGTCACATGCACAGTTGGCAGATTGTGTTTGATGTTTATAAATCGTTGACTCATAATTTGAACAAGATTAGTTTAGCCTGGCAATGACTTTGATGGTGAGCAATGTACTTAAGTTAATTGATTAATAAAGTTAGGGGAGATTCTTTTTCTTACCACTGCATTGTTTGTTGCTTAATTGTGAATGCAGTTTATAGAACATATGTTGGTAATTGTTTGAGCAATGATTGTATAGGGAATGCATTGAAGACTTGATGGCTTTGTTGCATATAGACCGGTAATAATAACATACACACTTATGAATTGTTATCTTTCAACAATAAACAAAGACCAAAGTTCTCAAAAGGCCCAGCCATGGGTTGAGATACACTTATTTCCGATGTTTTTTGGCACAAAAATGTAAGAAATTTTTTTGTTACATTTAACATTTTTAGGAGCCATGCCACAATCATTTTATATTAAAATCCATACATGATTTCCTCACTTTCTACAAGTTATTTTTTTTGCACTTTTAAGGAGAAATGTTTTCTTTGTACAAGAATAATACATGTATATAGTTTGGAAGCCATGCCACAAACATCTTATCTTCAAATTTAAAAGCACTCTCTTTTCCAAAAGAGTAACAAAACTTTATGTAATTTACTTTTCATACTTAAATTTTTTATTACGAGAAAAATACTGGTAACAAGGTAAATGAAATTTTGTGAGCCATGCAACAATTATTTTATATTAGAATCAATATGTGAATGATAATAAACTTTCTACACATTTTTTTTTGCACTTTTAAGAAGAAATCTCTTCAATTTACAAGTATAATTCATTATATATGATATTTCGGGAGCCATGCCACAAATATCTTATATTCAAATTTATAAACAATCTCTTTTCAAAAATGATAACAAAACTTTTCATAATTTATTCTTCGTACTTTAACACTTCTTCTGTAAAAAAAAAAAATATATCTGTAATAAGGTGAATTAAATTTCTGCAGCCATGCCACAACCATATTATATCCAAATTTGTGTTATAATGGAGTGCGTTATAGTGTGGTCACACTGTACTGTCCTGCTCTCATAAGTTCCATTCAGAGATGTTAGTTAGTTGGCAGCGAAAGAAATCCACCATTTAATCTCTTCAAATCTGTTTTTTCTTTTTGCTTCGAGAGATCTGTCCCTCACAAGCTTCTGTCTACTCTCATATGCCTTGGTTTAGAGAGATCTGTCCCTCACAAGTGTGTCTACTCTCATTTGCTTTGGCTTAGATCTGTCCCTCAAAAGCTTGTGTCTACTCATTTGCCTTGGCTTAGAGAGATCTGTCCCTCACAAGTTTGTGTCTACTCTCATATGTCTTGGCTTAGAGAGATCTGTCCCTCACAAGCATGTGTCTACTCTCATATGCCATGGTTTAGAGAGATCTGTCCCTCACAAGCGTGTGTCTACTCTCATATGTCTTGGCTTAGAGAGATCTGTCCCTCACAAGCTTATGTCTACTCTCATATGCCTTGGCTTAGAGAGATCTGTCCCTCACAAGCATGTGTCTACTCTCATATGCCTTGGTTTAGAGAGATCTGTCCCTCACAAGCTTGTGTCTACTCTCATATGCCTTGGTTTAGAGAGATCTGTCCCTCACAAGCTTGTGTCTACTCTCATATGCCTTGGTTTAGAGAGATCTGTCCCTCACAAGCTTGTGTCTACTCTCATATGTCTTGGCTTAGAGAGATCTGTCCCTCACAAGTGTGTGTCTACTCTCATATGCCTTGGTTTAGAGAGATCTGTCCCTCACAAGCGTGTGTCTACTCTCATATGCCTTGGTTTTGAGATCTGTCTCTCACAAGCGTGTGTCTACTCTCATATGCCAAGAATAATTTTACTTCTAATGATAGGGACTTGAATATAATGAGATGACAAAAATAGCTGCATGTAGTAACATGGCTCAGATTTTTATCCTAAGATGAAATAAGTATCCTCATAGTAGTTCTTCCTTGACTTTGACATTTTCTAATTGTTTTAATAAATAGTTATTGTCTACAGTTGTTTCCAACAACAATATTGTGCCTTTTGAATAAATTATATTAAGGGATTAGAGGAAATACAGATATTAATTTTGATTACATGGTTTTAAAGGATATTGGTTTTTGTTTATGATTATAAAATAACTATAAATTATATCTTAAAATTTATTCTTCCATTTGATCCTTTTTCTGTACCATATTTTCCACCCTAACTATTCTCAATATTTCCATTTTTTTCAGCAGCCAACTTGCCATCATATAGTAAGCCCAACTTTCCATCAAGTCCCTTAGCATCAGCACCCCCTTCTAGTTTCACCACTTCAGCCAGAAAAGTAGCACCACCTGGTGACAACATCAGCAATAATCAGGACAATATTCCCCGAACAACAAGTCCAAGGGCTGGAGGGATATTTCAGTTTGGAGATGTAAAGAAATTATTTTTATCCTCTTTGTGTATACCACATATTGGAAATGGGAATTGTATATTGAATTGTCGATCCATTCATCAGCCAGTCTGTTTACCCAGCCATGTACATAATATTTGTAAAGAATTTGAGGATATAGATTGTAGTTTTACTGGCTCTATATCACTGTAAAGCATTGCATCATTTGTGCTATTTGTCACTGCATTTGGGCTATTTATCACTATCAAGTCTTGTGATTGCCAGGTTCAATATAACTGTCAAACTTGTGATGTTATACAGCATTCAGATTTTCTTAAATTTCAGAGATGGATTTTGTAACCCTAGTTCTTTTTATTGGTGATTATTGTAGTGTTTTTCTATCCCTTGCCAAACAAAGTTTGAAATTGGGAATTATACTGCATGAGTGCCTAAGAACCTTGGTATACATACCACTCTAGTGGTCCAGACATTTCTATGAAGCTTGGTACATATTGAAACACATATTAGACTAACGGTCATATGTTTTGTATGATTGTTTTGCCCATTTTTCTGTCAGTATTTCCATCCATTATGCACACTTCAGATTCTGGGGAAAAATTCATAAATCATTTAGTATACACTCGTTATATACTTGGCACACAGATTTTTCTTCACTAATTCCTTGTAAAATGAGCTATTATTTGTAAGTAAACTGTATGCATATCCTGCATGTTGTGTTCTGCATATTTTTATTCCATTGCACAACCAGTTTGCTGTATATTTCAAGCTTTCAGTTGATTCAGAGCAATCATGGTTACATTTCTTACATCATATCCTGGTTGATTAATTCCTTTGCCAAATGATTTTGTACATTATGACATGGTAAATCATTTGTGATCATGAAGTTTGATAGTGTAATAATTTGTTATAATGACACAATATTGCATGGTAATGACCTATGATAAAGACACAGTATATCATTTTAATGATAATGACAGTATGGCATGCTAATGATCTATGATAATATTAGACACAGTATGGCAAGGTAATAATCTATGATAATGACACAGTATAGCATGGTAATATCTTTGATAATAGTAGACACAGTATAGCATGGTGATGATCTATGATAATATTAGACATGGTATGGTAATGATCTATGATAATATTATACACAGTATATGGCATGGTAATGATCTATGATAATGACACAGCATGGCATGGTAATGATTTATGATAATATTAGACATAGTATGGCATGGTAATGATCTATGATAATATTAGACACAGTATGGCAAGGTAATAATCTATGATAATGACACAGTATGGCATGGTAATATCTTTGATAATAGTAGACACAGTATAGCATGGTAATGATCTATGATAAAGACAGTATTTCATAGTAATGATCTATGATGACACAATATGGCATGGCAATGATCTATGATATTATCAGACACAGTATGGCATAATAATGATCTGTGATAATGACACATATTTCGTGTTAATGATCTATGATAATGACACAGTATGGCATGATAATGATCTATGATAATATTATACACAGTATATTGTGGTAATTATCTATGATAATGACACAGTATGGCATGGTAATGATCTATGATAATGACACAGTATGGCATGGTAATGATCTATGATAATGACACAGTATGGCATGGTAATGATCTATGATAATGACAGTATGGCATGGTAATGATCTATGATAATGACACAGTATGGCATGGTAATGATCTATGATAATGACACAGTATGGCATAGTAATGATCTATGATAATGACAGTATGGCATGGTAATGATCTATGATAATGACACAGTATGGCATGGTAATGATCTATGATAATGACACAGTATGGCATAGTAATGATCTATGATAATGACAGTATGGCATGGTAATGATCTATGATAATGACACAGTATGGCATGGTAATGATCTATGATAATGACACAGTATGGCATAGTAATGATCTGTGATAATGACAGTATGGCATGGTAATGATCTATGATAATGGCACAGTATGGCATGGTAATGATCTATGATAATGACACAGTATGGCATGGTAATGATCTATGATAATATCAGACAGTATGGCATGGTAATGATCTATGATAATATCAGACAGTATGGCATGGTAATGATCTATGATAAAGACAGTATTTCATAGTAATGATCTATGATGACACAATATGGCATGGCAATGATCTATGATATTATCAGACACAGTATGGCATAATAATGATCTGTGATAATGACACATATTTCGTGTTAATGATCTATGATAATGACACAGTATGGCATGATAATGATCTATGATAATATTATACACAGTATATTGTGGTAATTATCTATGATAATGACACAGTATGGCATGGTAATGATCTATGATAATGACACAGTATGGCATAGTAATGATCTATGATAATGACACAGTATGGCATGGTAATGATCTATGATAATGGCACAGTATGGCATGGTAATGATCTATGATAATGACACAGTATGGCATGGTAATGATCTATGATAATGACACAGTATGGCATGGTAATGATCTATGATAATGACACAGTATGGCATGATAATGATCTATGATAATATCAGACAGTATGGCATGGTAATCTATGATAATATCAGACAGTATGGCATGGTAATGATCTATGATAATGACACAGTATGGCATGGTAATGATCTATGATAATGACAGTATGGCATGGTAATGATCTATGATACATTTTAAATCACATTTCATGATATTTGAAGTTACTCTATGAAATGTACCCATGATACATTCAAAATCAATTTTCATGCTATTTTAAGTTACTTCTATAACAAAGTTGAATTAATTACCCAGGCTAAAAGAATCAGAACCTTGTACATGTAGGTGGATTTTGTTTTGCTTGCCATCAGAATGGCTTCCAAAACAATAGATGGCATCATGTGTAATTTGCTTTTGATGAGTGAATGGATGGAACAAGGGTACATGTGTGAGGCTAGTGTGTACACATGGGGCTTTTTGTCAGTAGTGTTGATATACCTTTTTTGAATTTGAATTTACTTTTTTGAAATTTTTTTTGTCTGTTCATCTATACATCATTCACAATTTCATTTGTGGAGCTGAACTCCAAAGCCATTACACATGCTGATTTAAACCTAAACTGTCCCATGTTTGACACGAATGATGTAGTTCCACTATTAGACATGTAAATGATTCTGCTTCAAATAAGTTTTATTGGTTCTTTCCAGATCCCTGTTGTATGACAAGCATAGAGACATCTACTTGGACACAAGGTCTTATGTCCTCAAAAATATAATCTTAAGGAAATCACTGAGGTTCCATATTGGAGCAAACAGCCATCTTCATTTGAGGACTTGATACCACACTTTCTTATCTTGAGTGAGATACTAGTGAGGGCATACTGGATCAAACAGCCAAGATCATTTAAGGACTTTATTATTGCTAGTAAGAATCTCAAATAAGACTTATTTGTTCACCGGTGGACAGTTTGCATTGTGAGACATTTTGATGTAGCTTATTTTCATGCCATTGAAAACCATGGGAAAGATTAAAATATGCTAATAGTTTTTACTACTAAGATCCTGTTGCAACAAAATGAATTGAGGAACTACTCATAGCTAGCTAGATTTGTTTTGTGTTTTGGATAACTACATGGATCAAAGGAAGACTTGGTCCATTATGACCTGAATACTATTTAGTCAAATGGCACAATGTTGAACCCACAGTGACTTGGCAATAGAACATTATATCCCATGGTGTTGAGGAACCAATGAGGAGTCTTCAACAGATGGGATATAGGAGTTAACATTCTAAACAAATAGAGAACACTGAAAACTACTTGAGAGTACACTTTGATTCTAATAAAATTGAAAGAGGACCTACAGCATGACAACAGCTCTAATGAGGACCTTCAAGAAGGAAAACAACTGTAACAAGGACCTACAGCAAAACAAAAGCTGTATTGAGGACCTACAGCAAAACAAAAGCTGTATTGAGGACCTACAGCAAGATGGCTGTAATATGTCAGCCTTAAAAAATGATGAGATACTTCATGTAAGGTTACCTTCACCGAAACATTGCCACTATTATAGTTACCTCCCTTGCATCACTGTATTGAATATGTAGAAAACTGTTATGGAAATGTGCAGAACTTTAGTTACATAAATATTGAAATTATCATTCTTGAAATATTCATTCATTGGAGATCAAAAAAATGTTTTCCTTTCATTTCACTTTTAATAATGCACACATGTTGGACCTTTTCCAAAATGAGCATAATAATGTATTTTTTTTTAATAACATCTTATATAAGGAAGTGAAAATCTGCTTTGTCACTAAATTAAAAATCTTGCACTGTAAAATTTGAAATTCAAATGCTTTGACAAGAGACAGTTCTCAGTGACATCACCTAGAAAATACACTATTTACATCA
This sequence comes from Potamilus streckersoni, assembly GCA_016746295.1. NCBI lineage: Eukaryota > Metazoa > Mollusca > Bivalvia > Unionida > Unionidae > Potamilus > Potamilus streckersoni. Next base: position 682,045 of record JAEAOA010001044.1, on the reverse strand, counting down.
TTTTGGGGTGCAGTGGGTTATTCCGTTTGCCATTGGATTGCACTGCAAAACAAGAACGTTACTTCATGTTGAGGCAAGCAGTACCTTACCTAAAGAAACAACTTGGTAGCTAATGAGGCAGACAGAGTAAAGTACCTTGCCTAAAGAAACACCTTGGTGGCCGATCCAAGTTCATCTACTGGTGAGAATTGAACCTGCACCTTCTGGTCATGAATCCATCTTGTCACCATGGAGCCATATGATTTGCAACAGTGAAGCATTCCAGTTAGGGTCATAAGGTCATTTGTTATTGGGCAAAATCAAAATCAGTGAATGATAAATAAATATGAAAGAGAAATTTTGATGGTTTAGTTTGTATCTTCATATTATTGTGTGTACTAGTTTTTAATGAGAGCATGACAGACTCAGAAGCTGGTGGTTTGTTACCAAAGAAATGTTGACATAACATGCACATATCTGCTAGACAATAAAAGTTGTATGTCTTGAATTATGAGGAAGCTTATGTAACCTACACATGTGTGATATACAATATAAGTTTTACAATTTGAATTATATTCTCCAAAGTCTTGCTTGATTATAATCTTTGAAATCCACATTTCTTCACTACTACTACTATCATTATCATTATTATTATCATTATTATTATTATCATTATTATTGATGTATTTAAATGTGATAATTCTAGAATTTGTGTAGCACTGTTGTCATTTAATCATATCACATGAAGCTATAATTTGTGGCTTTTAATTAGCATATTAGTTGCCGATTTTTCATCATTCATCAATCCAAATGTTGCTTTGAGCTCTTTTGTAAAAGTTTTTCTGTCATTTCACTTTAATAAGTTGTTGGAGGGATAACAGATCATTTTTATTCCATGGATAATTTGTGACAATATCAATAATTGGATCTATTCGTACTCTTCAGATTCAGATGATATTTAGATGTTATTTTGTATAGATGAATGACTTTGACACATTTAGGATATTGGTTTTATTCCCATGCAAATATTGCAGACTTGGTTCATTCTTTGTCTAATGCACTTAATTGCATAGCTGGTAGACTTGGTCCCATTACTGCATAATGCTTAATTGGTCCAGTCATTGTATAATGCACTGACAAAACAACTCTGAAATTACAATGATCTCTCACAATAAAGGCCTTCACTATACTGCCATCACTTATTATGAGGGACTGGTCATGGATCCAGTTATATAGTCTTTTAATTTTGTCATTGTCCTTCTCATTGAAGTAAGACTGATAATAATGATGTCATTTCACATCATTAAATGCTTTATTTACAGTTAGTAAAAGATCCTGTTGGTACATGCTTCAGAAGAAAGTTCCATCACTTATAATTTAAAAAAGGGCGTAATAGTTCTAATGCAATATGACTCTGATCTGCCAGCATAAGATGCTGTCTATGATGTTAGAAGGTTGGACTGTGTTGTAATGTTTTAATTGTTGTAATGCTCTCATTGGGCCTACTACTGTGCAATATTTATGTCTCCACTATCCAACACTAACTCGTTTTTATGTCTCCACTATCCAACACTAATTCGTTTTTTTTTTACCATACAATCATCACTAGAATAGGAGGGCATAAAAATGACAAACAACCTTTGCAGTCTAGAATTCAGCAAAGATACAAAAATCAATATTTCATAGCTAGTAAAGTATACATACCTGCCATATATGGGTTTTATTTTATTTCAAAGTATTTTGAGGTCACAGGGTGGTGACCAAAATAAGTTACATCATTCAATTGAGAATAAACTTTCTTTTTATGAGCCTGTAGAAAATAACTGGAAATTCAAATTTTAATAAAAGCAAATAATGTTTTTCTTTGAAGCAATTAATGCACTTAAAATATTAGTTGGTAAACATTGTCAAATATAATGACCACAGACTTACACATGCATGTGTGCACACACACATTAGCAACTAATCAGACATTAGGAAAATATTGCATATTTCTGTCTTTTATATGCAGTTGTTGCAGCTCTCAGTAATTAAGTTTTGGGGATATGAAGGTGATGCAAGTGTCATTTGTGTTCTTATTAGAGAGTGGAATGCACAGCTGCTCAAACTAACATGTTGCATTACTTGACTAAATCCACATCAGGGCCAAGTTGTTATTGCCAATGCTGAAATTTTCTGTGCTATGCCTGATTCATATTAACATGGAATCCTGGAAGGACTGTTTACACATCTACTTGTTACAGTCATATATTGCTGTGGTCAAGAAAGTGGGGCTTTGTTTTCTCTAAAACGTTAATGAAAATTGTATTCTTGGTAATGCAAACATTGTTGTGGGGGTGGGAGAGTTTCATGGGGTGGTATTTAGCTTGACACGTCATGTTATGGTAGGTATCAGTGTTTAGTAGGTAAAGGAATCGGCACTGAATCAGAAATAATTACAGATTGCATTGTGCAATATATTAAAATTAGAAACATCTTTGACTTGTAGTTAAATTTGCTAGTTTGATCATCTACTAATTGTGTAACATGAATGATGGTGATAAAATGCCTTTATACATGTCTTGTTGTTTTTGTATATATGTACAGATCAGTGCATGTATGTCTTGTATTTGTAAATAATCTTTATTTATGGAAGAATAATGTTGTATGGATACATTTGAATTGACTGTGGTGTATATAATTTATAAAACTTGCCATCCAAAAAGGACATGTTGCAAGTGATTGACATGCTGTTATGAATAAAAGCTTTGAACGTCTTTTGACCTGTTTCATGTATTATTCCCTTTGAAAGCCAGAATTTTATGTTTAAAGCGGCAAGAAGGCAAGTGGATGAAAAGAAAGAAATAAAAGAGGAAGTTAGACATAGGTCGATGTAGATTGCTCACACAGAGACAAACAGTTAATTGAGTGGAAATTAAGACATGTCATGATCTGATAGAATGTATTGACATGAACAGTTCTATATGTCCCTTTCAATTATTTTAGTGATATTAGCCAAAGGAAAGCTGATATAGTGAGGACATCCACATATTGTGAGGACATACAGCAAGAAGATAATATAATGATGACATACATAGTGAGGACATGTTCATATGGTGAGGACATACAAAGGAAACATAATATAGTAAGCACATACAAAAGGAGGAATAGAGAAGATAAAGAAAATGGCACGTTGCATAAAGAAATACTTGGAGACAGTTATTAAAATTTTTATTCTATTAGCTTTGTAAATGGTTAAATAAATGAATTGATTGACATGTGTAAGCTTTTCTGTATTTTACAAAACAATTTAAACTCCACCTATCAAGTACATATATTTGGGAGAAATATTCTCCAATTTGGCCGCTATAGATAGAAACAATGCACATGATAAAATAAGGTAAAATGACATCTCCTAAAACTGCTATGGTGGAGACAATTTCACATGGAAAAATGTACAGTCTAAGAGTTTAGCAAATTTGGAATCACTTTTAAAAAATTTTCTCTGCTATTTGTCTTGCTACCGATTTTCATGGTTTCAAAATCATGTGGTCTGAAGAATCTATAAAAATATTAATTCATGAAAAATCGTAATTCACAGCATCTCTTTCAGTAAAATAATTTAGGAGCAGATTGGGTTAATTTTGGCATTTTTGTTTTGGTAGTTACAGGAGTTTCAAACCTAAGAATTCTCATTTCTAAATGACACTTTATTACAAAGTAGCAAATGTTTATTATGAAAGAAACAAAATATAATAACAATTCTTGATTATTCAAGTGTCAAAACCTGTCTCTACATATTCATCCCAAAGTAACATTCTTTTGTGATGCTCTCAGACTAAGTGGTTGGTGGTTTTATGAGATGTCATCTTCCACAAATTGAATTTCGATAAATTATGCTTGGATAAATGCAATATATACACATTATTGCACTGAACAGGACTGAATTCAATAACAACGAACATCTTGAAGATCTCCCTATATACACCAAATATTTTACATTACAATTCAATAATGGCAACACAAGCAAAGAATGAAAATGAGATTTTAGATTTTTTTTGTATCCTCTCCAAATGTAAATCCATAAAAACAGTCCTCCTTAAAAGTAGGAATTAGTTTAGAAGATGTGTACCACTAAGTTTAGTACATGTGTACCAATTATTTTCAGTATAAATGTACCAATTTAGTACACATATACCAATTAGTTCAGTATACATGTACCAATTAATTTCAATATAAATGTACAGATTAATTTCAGTACAAATGCAAAGCTCGCAGAACAGAGAATAAAGTTCATTAAACTTAAGAATACATGAAAATGGAGCTGTTACAACAGATCTAAGTGTCATACTGTTTTCCTTCCTGAAAATCAAATGGGGGCAAAATACTAAATGTACAAAAATTAGTGACAAGTTGTTTGTAAGGTCAAGTAACTCTTAGTTATGTACTCAAATTGATAACCACCAGGTAAGTTCCACAGTTCTAACTGCCTATTTCATTCCTCCATTACTACAGGATACTGTAACTAGCAACAGTCCTTACATTGTGTTTCAGTGATCTCTATTGCACACACTTACTTTCTATCCAAACATAATTGGATTACTTTTAACTAAGGGGTGGACTACCAAAAAGCAGTTCACTATATAAAAATGTACTAATGGACAACTTATTAGTAACATTTTCAGTATTGTAGTTCAGTGTACCATTTGAGATTTACCCAAGGCAAACACTGGACAATTTCAAGTCTCATTCTAGTACAGTAATAATATGTCATTCTCTGCCTATGAAAACAGGATGAGCATCAGTAATAGATGTATTCAAATAATAGTAGCTTAAGTTGTAACAAAGTACTGTACTGTGAAGCACACTGTACACAAAGTACACTGTGCATCCCCATTGTTCCTGATGCACACTATGTAGAATATACTGTGTATCCCCATCAGTAAGGAAAGTACTGTACATATATTGTAATGTGTATCACAGTAGTAAAGCACTGTACATACAGTATACTGTATTGTGTATTGCCATTGATAGTAATGAACTGTACATATTCAGTATGCTGCACTGTATCCTCAATGGTGGTAAAGCACTGTACAGTATGTCCAGCATAAATCAGCATATCAAACAATGTGTACATGTGTAGTGTAAGGTATATTAGAATTTTTTCAGTGAGCTTTATTGAAACCAATCTAGGAACTGCAACCACAGACACTAATAAAAACCAATAAATCATTTAGATAAATAACAAAAAACAAACACACAATACTCCTGTATCCTGCTTCCTTTGATTGAAGGGAAGACAAAATTATAAACTTTATCTTGAAATCAATTTTACAAACACATTGCACAATACAAATTATGTATCCAAAGCTAGTAATGTACACATTACAAAATATACAGACTATTGTAATGCTAGTATGGATTTCAGCAGACCATTATTGTGTTATAAACCTAATGACAAAGAGGACTGTGATAATAACTGATTACCTTTTGAGCAAATTATAATAGAAATTAAAGCTGATCTGATTTTATATATGAATGCATTCTTTAGTTGTCCATCTTTTAAATTCTGTCATTGTCACCATGACAGTGTCCTAATATGATGTAGTAAATTACTGTCACCATGACAATACCAAAATGCTATGTAAATTACTGTCACCATGATCATGTCCAAATGCTATGTAGCAAATTGTCACAATGACAATGCCCTAATGCTATGTAGTAAATTATGTCACAAGGACAATGCCCTAATGCTATGTAGTAAATTATGTCACTGACAGTGCCCAACTGCTATAGCAATGCCCTTTTGCTATGTAGTAAATGGTCACCAATGCTGTGTAGCAAACCACAGATGTATGGTGCTATACCATTTTTAAGATTTTGTGATCAATGAGAAATACACAGCTGTCTTACACAGCATTTTCTCTTCATAAAAAATACTTTACCAAAGTACGGGCAACAAATCAAGGTACTGATGTTGCATGCAGAGTGTTCTGAAAAGATACTGCATGCCAAAGTTATATCATATTGCTAGAAACTTTGGATCTATCATTTAAGAGCTTGGGAATGCTACAATGATTTGTATGATTATTGCTGGTGTGATGAACTGCTGACATAAAATAATCACAAAGGATTGTGACCTTGTCTTAGCAAGTTCATGAATATTACTATTGGTATTGAAATAGTGTCTGCTAATTCAATAATATCATTGGTATTGAAATAGTGTCAGCATATTATTTATTATTACTGTTAGTAATGAAATAGTGTCTGCTAATTCAATAATATTATCATTGGTATTGAAATTGTGTCAGCTAATTCAATCATATTACCATTGGTATTGAAATAGTGTCTGCTAATTCAATAATATTATCATTGGTATTGAAATAGTGTCAGCATATTATTTATTATTACTGTTAGTAATGAAATAGTGTCTGCTAATTCAATAATATTACCATTGGTATTGAAATTGTGTCTGCTAATTCAATAATATTATCATTGGTATTGAAATAGTGTCAGCATATTATTTATTATTACTGTTAGTAATGAAATAGTGTCTGCTAATTCAATAATATTATCATTGGTATTGAAATAGTGTCTGCTAATTCAATCATATTACCATTGGTATTGAAATAGTGTCTGCTAATTCAATAATATTATCATTGGTATTGAAATAGTGTCTGCTAATTCAATAATGTTATCATTGGTATTGAAATAGTGTCTGCTAATTCAATAATATTACCATTGGTATTGAAATAGTGTCTGCTAATTCAATAATATTATCATTGGTATTGAAATAGTGTCTGCTAATTCAATAATATTACCATTGGTATTGAAATAGTGTCTGCTAATTCAATAATATTATCATTGGTATTGAAATAGTGTCTGCTAATTCAATAATATTATCATTGGTATTGAAATAGTGTCTGCTAATTCAATAATATTACCATTGGTATTGAAATAGTGTCTGCTAATTCAATAGTATTATCATTGGTATTGAAATAGTGTCTGCTAATTCAATAATATTACCATTGGTATTGAAATAGTGTCTGCTAATTCAATAATATTACCATTGGTATTGAAATAGTGTCAGCTAATTCAATAATGTAACCATTGGTATTGAAATTGTGTCTGCTAAGTGATTAAGATTACTGTTGGTATTGAAATAGTGTCTGCTAATTTATTAATATCACTGTTGGTATTGAAATAGTGTCAGCTAATTCAATAATATTACCATTGGTATTGAAATAGTGTCTGCTAATTCAATAATATTACCATTGGTATTGAAATAGTGTCAGCTAATTCAATCATATTACCATTGGTATTGAAATAGTGTCTATTAATTCAATCATATTACCATTGGTAATGAAATAGTGTCTGCTAATTCAATAATGTAACCATTGGTATTGAAATTGTGTCTGCTAAGTGATTAAGATTACTGTTGGTATTGAAATAGTGTCTGCTAATTTATTAATATCACTGTTGGTATTGAAATTGTGTCTGCTAATTCAATAATATTACCATTGGTATTGAAATAGTGTCTGCTAATTCAATATTACCATTGATATTGAAATAGTATCTGCTAATTCAATAATATCACCACTGGTATTAAAATAGTGTCTGCTAATTCAGTATTACCATTGGTATTGAAATAGTGTCTGCTAATTCAATAACATTACTAATGGTATTGAAATCGTGTCTGCATCTCAATTATTATTATTGTTGGTATTGAAATAGTGTTGGCATATTGATTATTATTGCTGTTGGTGTTGAAATAATGTTAGCGTATTCATGAATGTTACTGTTGGTATATAAATGTGTCAGCCATTTCATAAATACTGTTGTTGGTATAGAAATAGTGTCAGCAAATTAATAAATATTGCTCTTAGTATAGAAATTGTGCTTTTGTGTGTGTGTGTGTGTGTGTGTGTGTGTGTGTGTGTGTGTGTGTGTGTGTGTGTGTGTGTTAATAAGAGAATGAGTAACATTTGAGACCAGCTATTGCAGCTCATTGTTGCTATGGAAACTATGAACTGTGACTAAAATTATGGACTAGACTTGAGTAATCATCTAATAGACATCTGTTTAGGTAGACAGGTATGGAAATATACTGCATAAAAGTAACCCAATTTTTTTTTGGTCAAACATATTGCATAAAAACAACCCAATTTTTTATTCAGTCAAATCTGTCCACACACAGTTAATACTTGCAGCATGTGTAGGTGTTTTTGTGTTTACTATCCATGCTTTAGTTCCCTTTTCTTGAAACTTTTGATTATGAGCAAAGTGTATGAAACAGTAAACCAGTAATAGAGCTACTGAATATTTTATTTGCAATCACTAATCCAATACAGACGACATGGCAATACCCCCCCACCACCAGCAATCCATGTCTAACAAACAGTATAAAAATTCCTAAACCAAATCAGGAAATATTTTTAAAAAGTGCCCAATACTCTGGAACTTTGCTCTGGAATATTATTCCAGTTCAGATTAGAAATCCCCACTCTTTTTCCTTCTTCCAAACCCAATAAATCCAGTGTCTTCAGAGATGCAGCTAAAATAAATTCCTTTGTATGAGGGCCTGAGGGTAGATTAGTTCTTAGCTAATTCTCTTACTCTCTTTAAATAAAGTTATTATTATTATTATTATTATTATTATTATTATTATTATTATTATTATTATTATTAGAGTCTGGAAATCACTTACTGCACTCATCCCTTCTAGTGATAGACAGTTGATGGGCATGTTTGATTCAAACTACCTTATTATATATGAAAGTGGAACTTGTTTGTCAGGACACCTATCACATGCATGAGATTTCTATGCAGTGGTCAAGCAAAACTATATCCTTCAAAGTGTTTTAGAAGTAGTATATGCATTAAATAACATTACAAACAAAGCAATATGACCTTGTTCTTATTGTTACAAATCTTAGATCCCCATGGTTACACACATATATGGAAATAGTCACATCTTTCAAGGACAATTATATTATTTCCACCTCAGAATCCATTGTAACAAATTTCATTGTACATACAGTTCCACTGCTATATTCTTGTAGAGAAGACATTTGAATGCTTCAGATTTCTTCAGCATGATTGATAAAAAATGAATGCAGAATTTGTGAAGATTATTTGAAATAGTGATATACACAAATCTGTACCAGTCATTCAATTTGCAGCATATACATCACAGTTTTAAAGCATGACTGGAACATATTACATCTTGATCAACAAGATGTCTTCCAACACTTGACACAGTCAAACTCCCCTCTGAGAGAATAACCCAACATCCTTGCATTCAACTTCTTCCTATGACAAATCTAGACTGGGGATATCTATTGTCCCCTAATTCACACATTCTGAAAGAAAAAAGATCAATCCCAATGTAACAAAGTTATTTTGAAATCCATTGTAACAAAGATATTATTTTGAAATCCATTGTAACAAACATATTTTGAAATCCATTGTAACAAAGGTATTATTTTGAAATCCATTGTAACAAAGGTATTTTGAAATCCATTGTAACAAAGCTATTTTGAAATCCATTGTAACAAAGTTATTTTGAACTCCATTGTAACAAAGTTATTTTGAACTCCATTGTAACAAAGGTATTATTTTGAAATCCATTGTAACAAAGTTATTTTGAAATCCATTGTAACAAAGGTATTATTTTGAAATCCATTGTAACAAAGCTATTTTGAAATCCATTATAACAAAGTTATTTTGAACTCCATTGTAACAAAGGTATTATTTTGAAATCCATTGTAACAAAGTTATTTTGAAATCCATTGTAACAAAGGTATTATTTTGAAATCCATTGTAACAAAGCTATTTTGAAATCCATTGTAACAAAGTTATTTTGAAATCCATTGTAACAAAGTTATTTTGAAATCCATTGTAACAAAGTTATTTTGAAATCCATTGTAACAAAGTTATTTTGAACTCCATTGTAACAAAGGTATTTTGAACTCCATTGTAACAAACGTATTTTGAACTTATGTGATACCTAATGAACAGCACATGCTTTTGTACAGAGGCCAGATTGGTACACATTTCTTAACGTCAATACATCAACTTTACAGATTATTTCTGATAAAGTTCTCATGTATCAACTATACAGAAAATTCTCCTAAACTGACTTTTCTCATGTATCAACTATATGAAAAATTCTCATAAACATCCTTTCCTCATCAGTGTTTCAGCAAATTTCTCATAAAGTTTTCATTTATCAACTTTGTAGCAAATTTTCATAAACTGACTTTTCTCATGCATCAATGTTCCAGCATGTATCAACTTTACAGCAAATTCTCCTAAACTGTATTAAGTTCTTGTGTATTTGAAGATTTTGACGTTTCTGTGATCAACTAAATCCTACAACCTGGATATAAAAGCCAAATTTATGGTGGATTGTTTATAAGTATTAGAAAATAATAAGTAAAAGAGGAACATGGTATTGCAAAACCATCTTACCAGTTCATCTGCTCCTTATTTATTTTAAAACTTTTAACAATGGTTAAATCAAGCAAATTTTTATGTAAAATGAAAATATAAACAAAAGTATAGTCATGACAGAAATTTTTCATTAACTAACCCAAAGTAAATAATATTTCATTAAACAATCAAGATCCAACTTACATCTTCAAGACGTCGTACTGCAACCAATTGTTTACCAGAATCTGTAAAAGTGCTGCCATCTTCTGGCAGGTCTGTTTTCCTGCCCAAGGGAGATAGCTTTGAAATGTCCATGGGGCTTGTGAGAACTGCAGGAAAACTAGGTTTGCTGTAGTAGGGAACTTCTGGAAATAATAATTATTAATAATGATTGCAGAATTTGTGAAGATTATTAAATAATAATGATAATGATATAAATTTGATAAGAATGTTAATGGCCAACACTCAGTTACATGATGAGGCTAATTAAACAGTGCCAGGCAGTGCAGAGTTACATGACAAGGATTTTAAACAGTGCCAGGCAGTGCACAGTTACATGACAAGGATTTTAAACAGTGCCAGGCAGTGCACAGTTACATGACAAGGATTTTAAACAGTGCCAGGCAGTGCACAGTTACATGACAAGGATTTTAAACAGTGCCAGGCAGTGCACAGTTACATGGCAAGGATTTTAAATAGTGCCAGGCAGCTCTCAGTTATGTGATAAGAATGTTAAAGTGGGCCAGACAACAATAAGGCCTAAAACGTAAAATCACTGTGGCTACACTGTTCATGGGAGTCACTACTGTTTACTGTGCTGTATTTAAGGTGTCTTGTATTGATTACACTGAACAGTCTTTTTATGATATGTTGTTGTTGTGGGTTTAACACCATTTTCAACAAATAATGGACTATACATGGTGGCCTGTATAACTGGTGGAGGAAAAACCTGGGAAAAACCCTGTAAAAACAATTGACCTATGGGAAGCTACTGGCATGCTTTCGCACATACCCACTTTAGCCAAGCCCAAGAATCAAACCCACACAGACGAAGGTGACATGGCAGTGATCGGTAAACTCGTTAGACTACTTGTCTACCCCTGGCCCCATCTTTACTAATACATAATAAAATGGAATAAACGATCTTTTTTTTGCATCATACAATGGACTTCTTATAATGATGCCATGTAAAATGGACTGTGTTATAATGAAATTCCATGTAAAATGGACAGTGTTATAATGAGATTCCATGTAAAATGGACAGTGTTATAATGAGATTCCATGTAAAATGGACAGTGTTATAAAGATATACCATGTAAAAGTGGATTGTGTTATAATGAGATGCCATGTACAATGTACAGTATTATAATGAGATTCCATGTAAAATGGACTGTGTTATAATGAGATTCCATGTAAAATGGACAGTGTTATAATGAGATTCCATGTAAAATGGACAGTGTTATAATTAAATTCCATGTACAATGGACAGTGTTATAATGAGATTCCATGTACAATGGACAGTGTTATAAAGATATACCATGTAAAATGGATTGTGTTATAATTAGATGCCATGTAAAATGGACAGTGTTATAATGAGATTCTATGTACAATGGACAGTGTTATAATGAGATTCCATGTACAATGGACAGTGTTATAATGATGCCATGTAAAATGGAGTGTTATAAAGAGATACCATGTAAAATGGATTGTGTTATAATTAGATGCCATGTAAAATGGACAGTGTTATAATGAGATTCCATTTAAAATGGACAATGTTATAATGATGCCATGTAAAAAATGGACAGTGTTTTAAATTGATATCATGTAAATGGATTGTGTTATAATTAAATGCCATGTAAAATGGACAGCATTATAATGATGCCATATAAAATGAGATGTCATGTAAAATGGACTATTATAAGTATGTGCCTTGTAAAATGAACTTTTATAATGATGTTTTGTAATTTGGACAGTGTTATAATGAGATGCCACATAAAATGGACAATGTTATAATGAGATGCCATGTAAAATTGATAGCATTATAATTAGATGCCATATAAAAAGGACTGTAATAATGAGATGCCATATAAAAAGGACTGTTATAATAAGATATATAAAAATGACTGTTAAAATGGACTGTGTTATAATGATGCCATATAAAATGGACTGTGTTATAATGATGCCATGTAAAATGGACTGTGTTATAATTATGCCATGTAAAATGGAATGTGTTATAATGATGCCATGTAAACATACTGTTATAATGAGATGTCTTGTAAGTCAGACAGTACTATAATGAGGTACTTTGTGAAACAGACTTCTAACAGAAGTGCCTTGTAAAAAGGTATATTGTAAAAAAGGCTTTTATACCAAAGGTACCTTATAAAGTAATTATAAAGAGGTACAATGGACAGTATTATTATGAGGTTTATTGTAAAAGGTATGATGCTATAGTGAGGTGCCTTATGATGAGAGGCCTCTGTATTATGTGTGATATCTGTGCTATACTCAAAAGTAGATATGGTATGAATATCAATGCTATTGATGTTCAAATAAATCCCTACAGGTCAAAAATGTAGTTACATTTTATAAATGAATTAATTTAACTAGGATGAGTGAAGGTAAAAAGAAACAGTCAACAAATGCATGTGGATATTACACGGTAGTGAATGGACAGTGGGGGGAAAAAAAATTTGTTCTAATAAAGTTGTATCCAATGATGAGGGATATGAAAAACAATCTAAGGGATGGATTCCAAGATGAACAAAAAATTGCTTTAAATTTGTGGGGTTTTTTAATTATTTTTTCCTGTAACAGATCATCACTACGGCTCCAATACAAGAGTTTAGTAAAGGGAGATAAATATTGTTCTGTATTATGTCATTGAGATGCATAATTCCCCTTCAACTATTCCACTGTCTCACTTACCAGTGGGATGGGAATTTTCTTGGTAACTGGATTCTAAACCTCTTGAAAAGCCTTCCCTCTGCATATACTGTTCTTTCTGAGAAGGTCTTTTCCCTGAAAATAATTGCATTAATATTACAATGGAACAGACCAATAAACAAAAAAAAAAAACATCCAACTATCCAGCAATCTTTTAAATAAACATTAAATAGACTAATAAACAAATTTAACAGCTCATTAACTTTTTGGCTTAATATTTCCTTTCATACCAAACCAAAAAGCATAGGCTGTCTCTGAAAAATGATTTGACAAAGGACTGAAATTAAATTAAATATAATATGTATCAGGTAAAAGAACAGCAAACATGACAAAATCATTTTTACAAAATCATTTCATATATTTATGAGTATGTAAGAAGCTGTTTTTTAATTTGTAGCTTCTCAAATGATAAATTACAAGGGTAAGGAACTTAAAAAATGAAGTTATACATACAATGTTGACAAATTGACATACATATTAACGTGACAATGAAAATTCCCTGGCTATCATTTGTATGTAGCTGTTATGGTTTATGTTGGAACTGACTTGATTCAGTAGGCACCATTAATTTAAAATAAGGAACTTAAATCAGTGCTGTTTGATGCATATACTAGGATCTCATATCAGTTTTCAATACATAATGTAGGAAAAAGCTACCTTGTTCTAATAACTGCTTTTTGCGTTGGGACTTGGGGTAGGGTCTATGCACAATATCAATGGACCCATAGTTACTGTCGGTACTATACCCTGGACTAATGGGTCGAGCAGGGCGACGCTGTCGTCTCTCTTTTTCTGGAATAAATTTTTTTTAAATTAAGTTATTATTTCAAATATCAACACAACAATGACATTCATTGCAATTAAAAAAATATGATTTCAGTGAAAACTGAGTTAAATTATATCATGTAAATATGGATTATCTGTACTTTAACAGAGTAAAGTAGGACAGTCACTGAAATGTAAAGTAAACCAATACTGTTACTGAAATGTACAGCAAACAAGGACAGTCACTGAAATGTACAGTAAACTAGGACAATCACTGAAATGTACAGTAAACTAGGACAATCACTGAAATGTAAACTATAGGACAGTCACTTAAATGAAAACTAGCACATCCACTGAAATGGACAATAAACTAGGACAGTCACTGAAATGTACAGTAAACTTGGACATTCAATGAAAGGACAATCACTGAAATGTACAGTAAACTAGGACTGTCACTAAAATGTACAGTAAACTTGGACATTCACTGAAATGTAAACAAAAATACGAAAATCACTGAAATGTAAATTAGGACAATCACTGAAACATACAGTAAATTAGGACAGTCACTGAAATGTAAAGCAAACTAGGACAGTCACTGAACTGTAAAGTAAACTAGGACAGTCACTGAAAAGTATAGTAAACTGGGACAGGCACTGAAATGTACAGTAAACTAGGACAGTCACTGAAATGTACAGTAAGCTAGGACAGTCACAGAAATGTAAACCAAACTAGGACAGTCATTGAAATGTATAGTAAACTGGGACAGGCACTGAAATGTACAGTAAACTAGTTCAGTTACTGAAATATAAAGTAAACTAGGACAGTCACTGAAATGTACAGTAAACTAGGGCAGTCATTGAAATGGACAGTAAGTTGGGACAATCACTGAAATGTACAGTGAATTAGGACAGTCACTGAAATGTACAGTAAGTTGGGACAATCACTGAAATGTAGAGTAAATTAGGACTGTCACTGAAATGTAAACCAAACTAGGACATAAACTGTAATGTAAAGTTAACTAGAACAGTCAAAGAACTGTAAAGTAATGGTTATGAAAGTAAAGCTAATGATGATGTAGATTGAATGAAATTATTATCATTTAGAATATTACAACAAACAAATTTTAAAAAATGATTGAGAACTCTGATGCAAAAAGAAAAATCAAATTTAATATAGGTACTTGTCAGATTTATATTTAACAACAGATTTTATCATTAGATACCTGAAATATTGATCTTAACTGATTTTATCATATATACCTGGAATATTGATCTTTACAGCTGATTTTATCATATATACCTGGAATATTGATCTTTACAGCTGATTTTATCATATATACCTGGAATATTGATCTTTACAGCTGATTTTATCATATATACCTGAAATATTGATCTTTACAGCTGATTTTATCATATATACCTGGAATATTGATCTTTACAGCTGATTTTATCATATATACCTGGAATATTGATCTTTACAGCTGATTTTATCATATATACCTGAAATATTGATCTTTACAGCTGATTTTATCATATATACCTGGAATATTGATCTTTACAGCTGATTTTATCATATATACCTGGAATATTGATCTTTACAGCTGATTTTATCATATATACCTGGAATATTGATCTTTACAGCTGATTTTATCATATATACCTGGAATATTGATCTTTACAGCTGATTTTATCATATATACCTGGAATATTGATCTTTACAGCTGATTTTATCATTGATACATGGAATATTGATTATTACAACTGATTTAGTTTATCTGACATTTATTTCAAATATTCACAGGAATTAAATGAGATTACAAATTTTGATTACTTCAAATATTAACTATTTTCCATATCTAATATAACCACTGATCACTGACATTTACTATAACTACTGACCACTGTTCTATGTTAGTAACATTGAAAAAAAAATTTCTCAAATTACTTATTCTGGAACGGTATTGAACTCAATGTGAAAACAAATAATTTGTTTAAATTGCTGAAT
This sequence comes from Potamilus streckersoni, assembly GCA_016746295.1. Lineage (NCBI taxonomy): Eukaryota > Metazoa > Mollusca > Bivalvia > Unionida > Unionidae > Potamilus > Potamilus streckersoni. Next base: position 665,938 of record JAEAOA010001044.1, on the reverse strand, counting down.
GGAATATTTCTGAAGAATTGTAGCAATTCTGATTCTTGTGCAATGAACTGTTAGGACAAACTGGTCACTTACTTGACTTTGGATTCAGGTCACAGACAGTGGTACCCACAACAGTCAAGCCTGACATCTCAGCAGCTCTGGCAACTGCACTGGCAAAATCAGCCTCAGTCAGGAATGAGCCATCGCCAGAACTACAGGTGCTTGATCTTACACTGCTACAGTCTGTATTACACTGATCTGTTATTGTGGCCCAATGATCTGTAACACAAAGTAATAATATTTGAACAAGTTTCAGCTGAGTACAGAACTAATGCAAAAAATAGGACTTTCTAAAACTTAACACAGGACTTCAGTTTGACAGCTATAGTCCACTATCGGTGTCTCACAAAATTTAACACAGAACTAAAGTTACACCTCCATAGTCCTTCAGTTTGTGTCTCACAATACGTAAGGAAGGACTATAGTTAAACTGTCCCCATCCCCCTACCTATGTGTGACTGATAAGAGACAAAATAATACTCTGTCATGACAAAAGAGATATTTACCATCATTTGGATCCTCCTGACACCCCTTACCTATGTGTGACTGATATGAGAGAAAACAATAATGACAAGAGAAATATTTACTATCATTTGGATTCTCCTGACACCCCTACCTATGTGTGACTGATATGAGACAAAACAATAATGACAAGAGAAATATTTGCCATCATTTGGATCCTCCTGACACCCCTACCTATGTGTGACTGATATGAGACAAAACAATAATGACAAGAGAAATATTTACCATTTTTTGGATCCTCCTGACACCCCTACCTATGTGTGACTGATATGAGACAAAACAATAATGACAAGAGAAATATTTACCATTATTTGGATCCTCCTGACACCCCTACCTATGTGTGACTGATATGAGACAAAACAATAATGACAAGAGAAATGTTTACCATCATTTGGATCCTCCTGACACCCCCCTACCTATGTGTGACTGATATGAGACAAAACAATAATGACAAGAGAAATATTTACCATCATTTGGATCCTCCTGACACCCCCTACCTATGTGTGACTGATATGAGACAAAACAATAATGACAAGAGAAATATTTACCATCATTTGGATCCTCCTGACTCCCCTATGTGTGAATGATATGAGACAAAACAATAATGACAAGAGAAATATTTACCATCATTTGGATCCTCCTGACATCTTGTCACTTCCATGTCGGACTCTGTGGCATAATCTGCATCCTCCGATACAGGTGAGTCTTGGTACCTTTCTAAATTTGGGTTGTTATTCTGACCACTTCTGAAAATTACATCAAATAACTTGATTAACAGACTGTACTGAATCTTAATACATTATACAGTCAATAGTTCAATCTATCTAATATGGTCATTATTTCAGTCTACTTGCACATAGTGTTCACTTTCAAGGGAACAAAGGTGTAGTTCACCTTCAGTTATGTGTACTCTTATACAGCAGCTTAAATTCCTATGAGTGTCCATCAGGCATAAAACATCAAGAAAAGGACGTTCTATTATTTTGACTGAGTGAGAGACAAACTACAAATTAAGCAAATGGGTCAAACTGAGACATGAACAGACGGGTTAATGGACAAAAAATGGACACTATACTGACTGATGAATGAAAAAGATGGACACATTTGATAATAGTTATTTAAGATATGAGAGAGAGAGAGAGAGAGAGAGAGAGAGAGAGAGAGAGAGAGAGAGAGAGAGAGAGAGAGTGAACACATGAAATATACACCAAAATGTACCAGGTACCACATAGGCATTATTGTGTAGAGGTGATATTAAACACTAATACTTCCACAGAATTTCATTCTCTTCGGATTTTTAATGTGCATTCTCTCTCTCTCTCTCTCTCTCTCTCTCTCTCTCTCTCTCTCAGATATTGTATCTCATTTAGTAAAAATGTCAGTCTGTTTTCATTCATCAGTCAATAGATTGTCCATAAAAAAATAGTCTTTGATAGTCAAATTAATAATATAAAATCCTTTAAAATACAGTCAAGTTAAAAATGAAAAATCCTTACAATCTACAACCAGTCAAGTTAAAAATGTAAAAATCCTTACAATCTACAACCAGTCAAGTTAAAAATGTAAAATCCTTACAATCTACAACCAGTCAAGTTAAAAATGTAAAATCCTTACAATCTATGACCAGTCAAGTTAAAAATGTAAAATCCTTACAATCTATGACCAGTCAAGTTAAAAATATAGAATTCCCAGAAAGCTTAATAAGAAGACAATACCTGTTTGGATGGTACAAGGAATTATTTAAACATGACTGGTCTCCCACAAGACTTGACAGTGATGATTGACATGCCCTGTCCACACTGGATCCATCTGGACCCCTGCTTGGGTCAATGTTGGAGGGATCTACACACTGCTGGCAGGGAGGGGCTGGTGGGGCTGGACCTGGTCCCCATTGACTGTCACTAAAAAATCTAAAGTCCTCCCTTTGGGGAACTATTCTATATTGCTGAAAACATGGAATATTGGATTCCTGATCACTCTGTGAGCCCCTACTTGGGGTTGTTCCCCTTGTGGAAGAATTGTAGTTTGTAGGGGTGCCCCTTGTGGGCTGAGAATGGTTCACATTATTTCCTCGTGGTGAATGATTGTGAGAATATACTCCACAAGTCCGGGAGGGACCACTGTTTAAGGTAGGAGTCCGTGGGGACTGAGTCCTTTGTATGTATTGCCTAGGAGTATATGGCCGCATATCAAAATATTTTTCAGATTGACATCGCGGACACTCATTGTCTGAATACACTGGCATATTCCAGCTTGAAACAGGAGTTTGTGAATGTGGAACAGGACATGAACATGCAGACAGCTTGGAAAAAGACACTGGAGAAATAGGACTTCTATTCAAGTTGGCACGGTCATCTCCATGAACCTCAGAGTATGTAGGTGGAGGATTACCTCCCCTAAAATCCATCTCACTAGGGGGTGGATGCTCTGGAGGTGGAGGTAGAAGCTCTGCCCAATTCACTGTAGTTTGCTTGTTTGGACCCAGCTTGCTATTAGTCTTCTTCCTGTGTTTTAGAAGAAGTCCATTTTCATCTGAAAAGGAAAAATACAGGACAATTTCAAACATGGAGTACCAAGTTTAATGACACCTGAAGGGGAATCTAAATTAAAGAATATACTGAATGGAAGAGAATGATAAGAAACAACAAAACAATATAGAACCTGTCAAACCTAAATATATCAAAAAACTTAGCTAGTGATTTGTGAGCTAGTGATATACTGGCTAGTAATTTGTTAGCTGGAAATATACTGACTAGCTATAAGTTAGCTCATGGTATACTGGCTAGTGATATGCTAGCTGTTAATATGTTAGCTAGTGATATACTGGCTAGTGATATGTTAGCTAGTGATATACTGGCTAGTGATATGTTTGCTAGTGATATACTGGCTAGTGATATGTTTGCTAGTGATATATTGGCTAGTGACATGTAAGTGATGTGCATCCAGGCTAATGATATACTGGCTAGTGATATGCTTGCTAGTGATATATTGGCTAGTGACATGTTAGTGACATGCATGCTGGCTAATGATGTACTGGCTAGTGATATGTTAGCTAGTGATATGTTTGCTAGTGCTAAATTGGTTAGTGATATGCATGCTGGCTAATGATATACTGGCTAGTGATATGTTAGCTAGTGATATACTGGCTAGTGATATGTTAGCTAATGATATACTGGCTAGTGATATGTTAGCTAATGATATACTGGCTAGTGATATACTGGCTAGTGATATGTTAGCTAATGATATACTGGCTAGTGATATGTTAGCTAATGATATACTGGCTAGTGATATGTTTGCTAGTGATATATTGGCTAGTGACATGTAAGTGATGTGCATGCAGGCTAATGATATACTGGCTAGTGATATGTTTGCTAGTGATATATTGGCTAGTGACATGTTAGTGACATGCATGCTGGCTAATGATGTACTGGCTAGTGATATGTTAGCTAGTGATATACTGGCTAGTGATATGTTAGCTAATGATATACTGGCTAGTGATATACTGGCTAGTGATATGTTAGCTAATAATATACTGGCTAGTGATATGTTAGCTAATGATATACTGGCTAGTGATATGTTAGCTAATGATATACTGGCTAGTGATATGTTAGCTAGTGATATACTGGCTAGTGATATGTTTGCTAGTGATATACTGGCTAGTGATATGTTTGCTAATGATATACTGGCTATTGATATACTGATGCCTCATATAGAAGAAAATTACACATTTTTTCCAAACTGGAAGAAAAATTTACAATATTAAATGTGTTATATAATAGTCTTAACACAGTACAATATTGAATGTGCTATGAAATAGTCTTAACACAGTGCAATATTAAATGTGTTATGTGTTATGTAATAGTCCTAACACAGAAGTTGTTAAATTTGTTATGTAATAGTCTTAACACAGTACAATATTAACTGTATTATGTAATAGTCTTAACACAGTACAATATTAAATGTGTTATGTAATAATCTTAACACAGTACAATATTATATGTATTATGTAATAGTCTTAACACAGTGCAATATTATATGTATTATGTAATAGTCTTAACACAGTGCAATATTAAATGGATTATTTAGTAGATGTAACACAGCATAATATTATATGTATTATGTAATAGTCTTAATACAGTGCAATATTAAATGGATTATTTAGTAGATGTAACACAGCATAATATAACAATGTCTATAAAAGAGCTTTTTTATAAACTAAGATTTCAAGGCCAATTTCAGAAAACAAGTAAATAGTCTTATATAGGTTAATTCAGACTATTGGGTGAACACAAAACAAGTAAATAGTTGGACTCTAACAATTGTATTTTAGTTAAATGGTTACCTGTTGTGTGACTCCCACTATCACTAGTTGGACTCTGCATAGGATCACTGCCATCTTGGGGACCACCTTGTGACAAAACAGATCATCATAAGACAAGTAAATAAAAACTATCCATTGACTTTGACAGATATTTAGGAAGTTTGTGTAGAGTACTTTGCTACATGGTTATGTCTATTGGGATGGGTTCTGTCTGTGAACTGTGTTACGATGATACCCCACCAACCCTATGTCAACAAAATTTTAAAGTTGTTGCTGTTCTTGCACACACATTTAAGTCTTGTCTTATCCTGGTGAGAGAAAAAAATTACACAAGTTCTTCAGTATTTTTTAAACCTATCATGACATGCTTTATTTCATAACCATTACCATTAAAATGAAATGTACTTAAAGCAGATTCTTTTTAGCATCAAAATGTATTTCATCAAACAGTTTATTCAGAAAAGCTGAAGGTGGTCCCATAATTGCAATTTGACCAATTAAATTACCTGTTGTATGAACCATTCATACTAATTGAAATTTGACCAATTAAATTATCTGTTGTATGAACTATTCATAATAATTGCAATTTGACCCAATAAATTACCTGAATATTAATTGCAATTTGACCAATTAAATTATCTGTTGTATGAACCATTCACATTAATTGCAATTTGACTAATTAAATTATCTGTAGTATGAACCCTTCATATAAATTGCAATTTGACCCAATAAATTACCTGAATGAAACATTTAAATTATTTGCAATTTGACCCAATAAATTACCTGAATGAAACATTCATATTATTTGCAATGTGACCAATTATATTATCTGTACGAAACATTCATATTAATTGAAATCATTCTGTAAAGTCTGAGAAACCTGCCTAATACATCCAAAATAAACCATTACATTTTTCTAGGTCCAAAGTTATCAGATGTTGCATTAGGTTGACAAGTATACCCTAACAACGTTACCATCATTATCATAAATATTATAACATTGTTAGCATGGATGCAGTAACCTGATTGAGAAATTACTTCATATGACTATGTACTAGTGTTGTGTTGCATTGACTGTCATTACTAACAAATGAAGTTAATCAATCAGTAAAAATGTATCACATCATACAAGTTGCCATGGTAATTAAGAAATTGTCTTGCAAAATCAGTAAAAACATTTATTACTATCAAAATTTATAACAGATCCAAGTGTTAGGTCAGCTATTATCAGTAATTGTATACATTTATCACATTTAAAGTTAAAACACATACTAGTGTTAGGTCGGCTATTGTCAGTGTTGGAGTCACTACTGGCCACATCTGGCTTGTGACAACTGTCCGCTGAACCCTCACTGCATGGGATATAGCCATGGTTAATGGGACGAAACATGTGATCCATGCCCTAAAATATAACAAACATTCATTGATACTGATTATTTCTGTAGGACAACCTTTCTACTCATCCAATGAACATAAAATTCTATATGCCATGAAATGTTGCAAATGCTTAAGTATCTCTTACAAGCAAATTGGGATCTAATCCATGCTACATAAAACCTATAACTGAGATTTAATTCATGTGGTATAAAAATAATAACTAGGATCTAATCCATGTTACATAAAACCTATAGTTGGGATCTAGTTCCTGTTACATAAACCTTATAACTAGAATCTAATCCATGTTACATAAACCATAACTGGGAATTAATTCATGTGGCATAAAACTAATAGAACAACAGTAACTTAATAAACTATGTACCCAAGCTGTGTTACTTCCACTCAGTGCCTCATTAAACTATGTACTCAAGCTGTGTTACTTCCACTCAGTGCCTCATTAAACTATGTACCCAAGCTGTGTTACTTCCACTCAGTGCCTCATTAATCTAGTACCCAAGCTGTGTTACTTCCACTCAGTGCCTCATTAAACTATGTACTCAAGCTGTGTTATTTTCACTCAGTACCTCATTAAATTATGTACTCAAGCTATGTTACTTCCACTCAGTGCCTCATTAAACTATGTACTCAAGCTGTGTTACTTCCACTCAGTACCTCATTAAACTATGTACTCAAGCTGTGTTACTTCCACTCAGTACCTCATTAAACTATGTACTCAAGCTGTGTTACTTTCACTCAGTACCTCATTAAACTATGTACCCAAGCTGTGTTACTTCCACTCAGTGCCTCCTTAAACTATGTACTCAAGCTGTGTTACTTCCACTCAGTACCTCATCAAACTATGTACTCAAGCTGTGTTACTTTCACTCAGTACCTCATTAAGCTATGTAACCAAGCTGTGTTTCTTCCACTCAGTGCCTCATTAAACTATGTACCCAAGCTGAGTTACTTCCACTAAGTACCTCATTGAACTATGTACCCAAGCTGTATTACCTCCACTCAGTGCCTCATTAAACTATGTACCCAAGCTGTGTTACTTCCACTCAGTGCAACTATGTACCCAAGCTGTGTTACTTCCACTCAGTGCCTCATTAAACTATGTACCCAAGCTGTGTTACTTTCACTCAGTGCCTCGTTAAACTAGTACCCAAGCTGTGTTACTTCCACTCAGTGCCTCATTAATCTAGTACCCAAGCTGTTTTACTTCCACTAAGTACCTCATTAAACTATGCACCCAAGTACCTCATTAAACTATGTACCCAAGCTGTGTTACTTCCACTCAGTGCCTCATTAAACTATGTACTCAAGCTGTGTTACTTTCACTCAGTACCTTATTAAACTATGTACCCAAGCTGTGTTACTTCCACTCAGTGGTTTTATCCTTTTTTTCACAAACAGGTATTATATTCATTAGCTTGAAATTTGCTTAATTTTTTTTTAAAAAGACATTGCCATTATACAGGTTCCAATAGTTTGACACAGGTTTCATAAAAATGAAAATGTTCAAGTCAGTCTTCAAGAATCTATGATCCGTTTACAAGTTATATTTTATTGTTTTTCTCCTGATTAGTTCATTAACAGATTTTTAATAATGGAAATTAACTGAGAGCATATGCTTATAGATTGGCAAATCTGTTACATTTAATGTAAACTGCACTAATTCATCAGAGTGATAAATCTGAACTAATTCATCAAAGTGATAAGTCTGTTACATATAATGTAAACTGGACTAGTTCATTAGAGTGATAAATCTGTTAAATATAATGTAAATTGGACTAATTCATCAAAGTGATAAATCTGTTATATATAATGTAAACTGGACTAATTCATCAAAGTGATAAATCTGTTACATATAATGTAAACTGGACTAATTCATCAAAGTGATAAAACTGTTACATATAATGTAAACTGGACTAATTCATCAGTGATAAATCTGTTACATATAATGTAAACTGGACTAATTCATCAAAGTGATAAATCTGTTACATAAAATGTAAACTGGACTAATTCATCAAAGTGATAAATCTGTTACATATAATGTAAAGTGCAAAAATTCATCAGAGTGATAAATCTGTTACATATAATGTAAACTGGACTAATTCATCAGAGTGATAAATCTGGACTAATTCATCAAAGTGATAAATCTGTTACATATAATGTAAACTGGACTAATTCATCAAAGTGATAAATCTGTTACATATAATGTAAACTGGACTAATTCATCAAAGTGATAAATCTGTTACATATAATGTAAACTGGACTAATTCATCAGTGATAAATCTGTTACATATAATGTAAACTGGACTAATTCATCAAAGTGATAAATCTGTTACATATAATGTAAACTGGACTAATTCATCAAAGTGATAAATCTGTTACATATAATGTAAACTGGACTAATTCATTAGTGATAAATCTGTTACATATAATGTAAACTGGACTAATTCATCAAAGTGATAAATCTGTTACATATAATGTAAACTGGACTAATTCATCAAAGTGATAAATCTGTTACATGTAATGTAAAGTGCAAAAATTCATCAGAGTGATAAATCTGTTACATATAATGTAAACTGGACTAATTCATCAGAGTGATAAATCTGGACTAATTCATCAAAGTGATAAATCTGTTACATATAATGTAAACTGGACTAATTCATCAGAGTGATAAATCTGTTACATATAATGTAAACTGGACTAATTCATCAAAGTGATAAATCTGTTACATATAATGTAAACTGGACTAATTCATCAAAGTGATAAATCTGTTACATATAATGTAAACTGGACTAATTCATCAAAGTGATAAATCTGTTACATATAATGTAAAGTGCAAAAATTCATCAGTGATAAATCTGTTACATATAATGTAAACTGGACTAATTCATCAGTGATAAATCTGTTACATATAATGTAAACTGGACTAATTCATCAAAGTGATAAATCTGTTACATATAATGTAAACTGGACTAATTCATCAGAGTGATAAATCTGTTACATATAATGTAAACTGGACTAATTCATCAGAGTGATAAATCTGGACTAATTCATCAAAGTGATAAATCTGTTACATATAATGTAAACTGGACTAATTCATCAGAGTGATAAATCTGTTACATATAATGTAAACTGGACTAATTCATCAAAGTGATAAATCTGTTACATATAATGTAAACTGGACTAATTCATCAGAGTGATAAATCTGGACTAATTCATCAGAGTGATAAATCTGTTACATATAATGTAAACTGGACTAATTCATCAGAGTGATAAATCTGGACTAATTCATCAAAGTGATAAATCTGTTACATATAATGTAAACTGGACTAATTCATCAAAGTGATAAGTCTGTTACATATAATGTAAACTGGACTAGTTCATCAAAGTGATAAATCTGTTACATATAATGTAAACTGGACTAATTCATCAAAGTGATAAATCTGTTACATATAATGTAAAGTGCAAAAATTCATCAGTGATAAATCTGTTACATATAATGTAAACTGCACTAATTCATCAGAGTGATAAATCTGGACTAATTCATCAAAGTGATAAGTCTGTTACATATAATGTAAACTGGACTAATTCATCAAAGTGATAAATCTGTTACATATAATGTAAACTGGACTAATTCATCAAAGTGATAAGTCTGTTACATATAATGGTTATTGGACTAATTCATCAAAGTGATAAGTCTGTTACATATAATGGTTATTGGACTAATTCATCAAAGTGATAAATCTGTTACATATAATGTAAACTGGACTAATTCATCAAAGTGATAAATCTGTTACATTTAATGTAAACTGCACTAATTCATCAGAGTGATAAGTCTGTTACATATAATGTAAAGTGCAATAATTCATCAGTGATAAGTCTGTTACATATAATGTAAACTGGACTAATTCATCAGTGATAAATCTGTTACATATAATGTAAAGTGCAAAAATTCATCAGAGTGATAAATCTGTTACATATAATGTAAAGTGGACTAATTCATAAGTGATAAATCTGTTACATAGAGTGTAAACTGGACTTATTCATCAGCAATAAGTCTGTTACATATAATGTAAACTGGACTAATTCATCAGTGATAAATCTGTTACATATAATGTAAAGTGCAATAATTCATCAGAGTGATAAGTCTGTTACAAATAATGTAAAATGGACTAATTCATCAGAGTGATAAAACTGGACCAATTCATAAATGATAACTCTGTTACATAGAGTGTAAACTGGACTAATTCATCGGTGATAAGTCTGTTACATAGAGTGTAAAATGGACTAATTCATCAGAATTATAAATCTGGACTAATTCATCAGTGATAAATCTGGACTATATCATCAGTGATAAAACTGGACTAATTCATAAATGATAAATCTGTTACATAGAGTTTAAAATGGACTAATTCATCAGTGATAAATCTGTTACATACAATGTAAAGTGGAATAATTCATTAGAGTGATAAGTCTGTTACACTTAATGTAAAGTGGAATAATTCATTAGATAAGTCTGTTACATACAATGTAAAATGCAATAATTCATTAGAGTGATGTCTGTAACATATAATGTAAAGTGCAATAATTCATCAGTGATAAGTCTGTTACATATAATGTAAACTGGACTAATTCATCAGTGATAAGTCTGTTACATATAAAGTGCAATAATTCATTAGAGTGATAAGTCTGTTACATACAATGTAAAGTGGAATAGTTTCTCTTATTGTTTATCTTGTCTCTTACATACCTGTGTTCTTTGTCTGATAATATTCTGAGACTCAATAAGGGTGGTGGTGGCATACGGAGCAACAGGATCGGCTTTCTGGTAAAAAGTTTTAAGCTCAGGAAAGCTGCTGCTTCCAGCAGTGTTATAGATATTGTCATCGTGTGTCCCTACTTCCTTCTTCCCTTGTAGAAAGGCATTTAGCTCCGGTGAGAGTCCCAAATCTACAAGATATGCAACAAGTGTGCATAAACAATGGACTATCAATAACTGCCTTGGCATAAACAATGGACTATCAATAACTGCCTTGGCACAGTCAATTTGTACAACAATCTGTTTACACACTTAAAAAATCTGGACTTTTTTGGACATTATTAGTGGCATATTTTTTACTGGAAACAAAGTATGAACAATTGTTACTTTGTTGCGAATATTATGCTAACTACAGTAGTTCCCGCCTTGAACGCCCCCTCCCCCTTCCCCCGACCAGTGGCTTCCTGCTTCTTACGGCAAGAATCCCTTGAAATGGCCACCCCTCTAATTCGACCAATGGCCAGCATATTAGTACAAAAATGTAAAATGTTCCCCTCACAAGGGACCATGTTTTATTTCAGATGTATCCAGAACCAATAATTAATTCATGTCCTGACATAAGGTAAGTAATCTCTATCTCCCAATGTCAAGTTTTCGTTACTGAAAGAAGTGCTGACTAAAGTACATGTAACAAGATTAATATTAAATCATGGTCTATAAAAGCTGACCTTTACAATAAATGGGCCCAACAATGTTACGGTAGAGTTCTGGAGCTTGACACATCTGTGTAGTTCTTCTCTTTGATGATTACAACTGGACCTAATTGTCAAGATCATAATGGGGTCAGCATAGGCTAAAAATAGATTTTGTGCATTGACACACATACACACAGAAATTAACCTTGAACAAAACTGGATACCAAAGACAAAAATCATGTGACAACACATTTATTGCTTCCTTTAAAAAGAAGGTATTTCGTCCAATCAACAAAAGTTTGTTTTTTTTGGCATAATTAAATCACAGTTAGAAACATCCCAATAAATCATTACCAAACATTAACATGTCATCACGTAAACAGAGACATTATTTGAGAAGAAAGTCAGTTATTCTACTCAATGACATCAGGTAAGATGGGGATGGGGAGACTTGACAATTTTGTGTAGAAAAGACTCGCATAAACGTCATAACTGATAAGGAGGTTATTTAGTGGCAGTGTGAAAATGGAAAGAGAATTATGTATTTACCAAGATTTAAATGATGTTTATGAATGGTTTTAAAGTGTGCATGACAATACACGCTTGAATATCATGCTAATGCCAAGAAAGAGAACTATTCATCTATATTCAGTTAAAATAAGTCTATTATTATATCTCGAAGAACCTTTTAATAATGAATGTTACTTTTAAACAAAGATATTAAATGCTTTGAGGTATGCAGCTTACATACATTACATATACTTCTCACAACAAATTTAGTCAACCTCAGGAAAGGCCACCCATCTTATAAAGCCACTTTCCTGGTGCAGAAGGGGTGTCCCAATAAGAGGGTTGAAATTTGTATATACATAAATCTTGTTGTCAATCAAATGCACAGTCCATTTCTGTTGAATCTGCAGTCTGTTTGCTGTCACCTCCATGACCATAAAATTAAATTTTCTCAAATTTTGGAATGACCAGACAATTATGACTGGTTAATTTTTTCAAGGTTTTCCTGTGTCATTATTCAATATATTTTTATGAAGTTTTAAAATATTTTACCTTATACCTTATTAGCTCACAAAGTGCTGTGGAAAAATAACCATAAAGGTGTTTCTCAATTTACTTAACAGCACAGAGACAAACATAACAGTGTCAGACTCAGATCTTAAAAAGAATACAATATACAATATGAACACAAAATGAACACAAAATGAATATAACATAAATCAAATAAGGATTTCTTTAAAAATGTTTCCACATGTCGTTACATAGTAATGCTCATATTAAAGAGTTTTTCAGTTCTTTTTTACATAGTATTACTCCATTTTAAGGTTATTTTCAATCAGTTTGAGCAAAGTTTTGCTCCCTTTAAAGATTGTTTCCATTCCATTTCAAATAGTACTGCTCCTTTTGAAGTGTGTTTCCACTTAGTTTTACATAGTATTGCTCCCTTTAAAGATTGTTTCCATATCATGTCTAGTTTTGTAACATTATATATGTCTGTGATACAGTCTAGTATTGTGGGATTATGTGTATGTGCCCATGTCTAACATTGCAACATTACACAAGTCTAGTACTGTAACATATGTGCATGTGCCTGTGCCTAGGTCTAGCACTGTAACATTATATGTGAATATGTCCAAGTCTAGAACTGTAGCATTATATGTGCCTGTGCCCAAGGCTAGAATTGTAACATTATATGTGTCTGTATCCATGTCTAGCATTGCAACATTATACAAGTCTAGCACAGTAATATATGTGCCTGTGACCAAGTCTAGAATTGTCAGATTACATATGAAAGTGTACAAGTCTAGTATTGCAACATTATATAAGTTATCCACTATAATATTATATGTGCATGTGACTAAGTCTAGAATTGTCAGATTACATATGAAAGTGTACAAGTCTAGTATTGCAACATTGTATGAGCCAGTAGCCATGACAAGCCCTGTAACATTGTACATGTCTATAATGTTTTATGCTGTACATTTAATGTTGCTTATTGTATGATATATGTTGCTTACTGCATATTTTAAGTCTAGCATAAAATTTGTATATTTAGATATTAAATGTTGATTTATATATACAAAATACTACAACTGGAATGAGGCCAAATATGTAACATAAGAAATAAGGTTTATACATGTTCTATATCACCAAGTATTCTATATTTCAAGGTTTCCACTATGGCAAGGTTTTACATTTTTTACTTCAGAGGATATAAGTCAAATGATATAAGTCAAATTAAAACTGTATGATTAGAAATTATCATAAATGACATAAATCTGAAATGGGTAAAAATTGAAATTCCAAATAATTGCAATGAAATATTGTTTGACCTTATAGAAGAAAAATATGTGCAAATCTATTCTTGTCCTTATTCAGTGGGCCTATTACCCAAAAAGACCTAATTCTGTATTTTTTTTACACTATAATAATTTTTTTTATTTATTGTAATGAAATGTAACTAACATTCAGCACTAACAAAATGTATTGGCAACTGATTCAAAATTAAATAGTAAATTTATATGGATATAGCAAAGTAAAAATGAAACAGCTAGTACTTCAGAGGATAAAATTCAAAATTAAATAGCTAGTATTTCAGAGGATATAAGTCAAAATTAAATAGCTAGTATTTCAGAGGATATAAGTCAAAATTAAACAGCTAGTACTTCAGAGGATATAACTAAGTCAAAATTAAATAGATAGTACTTCAGAGGTTATAACTAAATCAAAATTAAATAGCTAGTACTTCAGAGGATATAAGTCAAAATTAAATAGCTGGTACTTCAGAGGATATAACTAAGTCAAAATTAAATAGATAGTACTTCAGAGGATATAACTAAGTCAAAATTAAATAGCTAGTACTTCAGAGGATATAACTAAGTCAAAATTAAATAGCTAGTACTTCAGAGGATATAAGTCAAAATTAAATAGCTAGTACTTCAGAGGATAAAACTAAGCCAAATTAAATAGCTAGCACTTCAGAGAATATAACTGAGTCAAAAGTAAATAATTAGTACTTCAGAGAATATAACTAGGTCAAAATTAAGTAGCTAGTACTTCAAAGGATATAAGTCAAAATTAAATATCTAGTACTTTATAGGATATAACTAGGTCAAAATTAAATAGCTAGTACTTCAGAGGATAAAACTAAGTCCAAATTAAATAGCTAGCACTTCAGAGAATATAACTGAGTCAAAAGTAAATAATTAGTACTTCAGAGAATATAACTAGGTCAAAATTAAATAGCTAGTACTTCAAAGGATATAAGTCAAAATTAAATAGCTAGTACTTCAGTGGATATAACTAGGTCAAAATTAAATAGCTAGTACTTTAGAGGATATAACTAAGTCTAAATGAAAATATCTAGAACTTTATAGAATATAAGAAAGTCAAAATGATATAGCAAAGTCAAATGAAATGGCAAGTACTTCACAGAATATAACAATTTAGTAATGTTGTACAAATCTGTCACTGCTATATTTTGTGGAATGAAACATATGATGAGTGTCTGAGAATACTGAAAATATATAACATGGAACAATGCATTCTGGGAACAAAATAAAAATCTAGACCAATTTTCAATTTCTACCATATCTAGAATAAAAGAAACCAAATATATCTGGACTATGCCTACCATTTGTACAGTGTAAGTTGGGGTCTTTGGTGCCATAGTTCCCATACAACATATTGCTACTGAAAAAGAAATTACAAAGACATTGTCAAAGGAATACCTAATTATACAAAACCAATTAGTCAATTATCATATAACTGTAATTGTTGATAAGATGTTGTCAGTTTCAGTAATTTGACAGCATTCAATTACAGATTTGACCATGGGACTGGATGACATGTTTTTCTAACTTAAGGACAGGTCTGCTAATGCCAACATAAAACTTAAATATTTCTGTTTTTCCATCTGGTTATTTAACATTATTAGTTGTTGTTCCCAAATTGTCTTGTATAAGTCAATTAAAATGATCCAATGTATGAAATGGGTACTAAATACACTTTTTCTTATATTTCATCATATTTCCATTAAAAAACAATCTTACCTTTCACCAATCTTGTGTTTTGGCTCTGCAATAAAGAAATTGTTGATTGATTAAATTTTTGTTAAAGTTTTGTCTCATAGATCATCTAAAGTATTGCTAAAACCTGTAAACCATAATTCTGATTCAAACACTTTTTGAAATTTTTGAAAACATACTTATCCACTATGGTGGTATTTTTGTTTGTGGGATTTAATGTTTATGGGGTTAAATTTCGGGAAAAAGAAAATGTTCTTGCAAATCTGTCATGAAAACATGACCTGTATTTATCTGTACAACTTAGTTTTTGCAACAGGAAGAAGACAGAGGAGAAGGGAGATATGGAAGAGGAGAAGGGAGATATGGAAGAGGAGAAGGGGTGACAGAGAAGAAGTAAGAATGAAAATAGAAGTTATATAGCATGAGTTTAAATTTTTAACACCTACCCCCTGTATAATATCTCTTCTCCTTCATTTTCTTTTTCTGTTTCTTCTTTTTGCACATCCAGACGGAGAATACACACAGTACCAACCAGAGTGTGCCTCCTATGGTTCCAATCAGAACACCAATAAACCAGGGCTCCTTCATCAGGTCGGCATGCTCAGATCCTATGGACAAATAGAGAGTGTAATAAACTACTGCAGAGGCCAGAGTGGGACTGATATCATTCACTTGACTGACATCTTTCTAACAGCCAAATGCAAGACAAATTTCCCAAGATATCTGGGACAGTAGGCAGCCTTGCTCTGAAATTTATTCCAATGCTGGTGATTGCAGGTGTTATGAAAATAAAAGAAAATAACTAAATTATTTCAATCTATCTCTGGATATTCTATCTTCATCTATATCCCATGCCACATCAGCATAATCCCTATCAGATGCCACATCAACATAATTCTCTATCCCATGCCACATTAGTATAATACCTATGGGATGCCACATCAGTATAATCCCTTTTTAATATTGCAAGGCCTCTTTGTGTCCATGTTTGTGACAACTCTATCAAAAGTTTTTTTTTTCATTGGTAAAGTTATGTATGTGTTTTTCAACTTGCAGTGTACACAATGGAAGCATATTATGTCCAAATTCTTGTCAATTTACATAAAATTAAGATGAGCAGTTGTTGAAAAGTTGTTTTGATGTTTCTCTTATTTTACACATGTGGCCATTTTTAAAGCAGACTGGCACATTTTGGAAACATCTGAATGGTCTTTATGCTGTGATGCATTTAATCAAAATTGGTCAGATTCTAAACAGTAGTTTTAAAAGAAAAATGTCATTAAGAGAAATATTTAGTGGCAGATCATTTGTACAGACCTTAAAGGTCTTCATGTCAGAATGCTTTCTGTCAAGTTAGATTTTATTCAACAGTTCTGCAAAAAAAAGTTTATTTAAAGGTTTTTGTTTTAAGCATGTGTCATTGTTTTTTTACTGAATCAGTATCAATTATATAAATCCAAAACATTATTGAATCAGTATCATTATATAAATCCAAAACATTTTCATATCAGGATGAATTCTGTGAAATATAAATAATCCCAAGAAATTGGTCATGAACTGTGTGTCAAGACCAATCCCAGGAAGCTGGCAATGAACTGGGTGTCAAGACCAATCCCAAGAAGTTGGCCATGAACTGTATCAAAACCAATCCCATAAAGATGGCCATGAACAGTGTGTCAAGACCCCAATCCCAAGAAGCTGGCAATGAACTGTATGTCATGCCCAATCTCAGGACACTGGCCATGAACTGTATGTCAATGCCCCAATACCAAGAAGCTGGCAAAGAACTGTATGTCAAGACCAATCACAATAAATTGGCCATGAACTGTATGTCAAGACCCATTCCCAAGAAGCTGGCAACGAACTGTATATCATGCCCAATCCCAAGAAGTTGGCCATGAACTGTATGTCAAGACCAATCACAATAAATTGGCCATGAACTGTATGTCAAGACCCCAATCCCAAGAAGATGGCCATGAACTGTATGTCTAGACCCCAATCCCAAGAAACTGGCAACGAACTGTATGTCAAGACCAATCACAATAAATTGGCCATGAACTGTATGTCAAGATCCTAATCCCAAGAAGATGGCCATGATCTGTATGTCAAGACCCCAATCCCAAAAAGCTGGCAATGAAATGTATGTCAAGACAAAATCCCAAGAAGCTGGCAATGAACTGTGTGTCAAGACCAATCACAATAAATTGGCCATGAACTGTATGTCAAGACCCCAATCCCAAGAAGATGGCCATGAACTGTATGTCAAGACCCCAATCCCAAAAAGCTGGCAATGAACTGTATGTCAAGACAAAATCCCTAGAAGCTGGCAAAGAACTGTGAGTCAAGACCAATCACAATAAATTGGCCATGAACTGTATGTCAAGACCCCAATCCCATGAAGCGGGCCATGAACTGTATGTCATTCCCAATCTCAGGTCACTGGCCATGAACTGTGTGTCAAGACCCCAATCCCAAACAGCTGATCATGAACTGTATGTCAAGACAAAATCCCAAGAATCGGGCCATGAACTGTATGTCATGTCCAATCTCAGGAAACTGTACATGAACTGTGTATCAATACCCCAATCCCAAAAAGCTGACAATGAAGTGTATGTCAAGACCCAAGCTTCCAAAATGACAATATTCAGTAGGCTAGATAACAATAGGTGTATACTTTAGTTTTATTCCAAAATCCAAAGAAAGGAGGATTAAATGCTATTTAAATTAAATGCAAGTAAAAATATTTTTAACAATCATATAAACCTAAGGTGTGTTCAGACACATGTTTGGACAGAAAACATGGATGCAAAACAGACTGCTAAGTTGAGCGAGCTTGACAAAAGTAAAATCGTAGCCCTTTGTAGCCCATTTCAAAGTCCAATTGACAGACAAACTTAAATTAGCAAGGAAATGAGATATGGCCCTTTTCATGTGTAATTGACAGATAAAATTCAATTAACAATATCAGAAAATTATGACCCCTTTCACAGTTTACTTCACTGATACAATTCAATTAGCACCTTCAGCTAATATGGCAACATTTTATAAGCAAAAAATTGGAAGAACTTAGGAATTTTGATTAAAGAAATAGGATTATCACATTCTTTGTAAAGTCTTGCTACTGGCCTTTAAATTGCAAAAACAATGGAAATGGGAAAGGAGAGATCTAAAGCTGATTTGTTATTGGTTTATCTAGAAATCTGGCTTTAAAATGAAATTCAATTATCCTGCCTCTCTGCAAATGGGAAAGACTAATTAACTGCCTTGAATATTTGATTCCAATTAATGCAAGGATTAGTCTACTATATTTCCTGATAAAATGTCACAACACTAATGACTTTCAGTACAGAGTTACATACAAGCAAGCCTTTCTCATCTTATCACTTTATATTGCATTCCAAATTTAATATAAACAAAAGTGGACCATAGAGAGGCATTGTATGGTTATTTGTTTGAATTGTCAGTTAATAAAAAAGAAAGAATAGTACCTGATTAATGATACAAGCAGTAAATGAAATGGCTAAGGTCATGACCCTCTTGAAAGAAGAGCCCCAAGGGTAAAGCTTAATATCCTGAATGGTAATTTCACTTCCATGCTAAGCTACTTGTCAAAATTCTAATTTGCTTGAAAAAATGTCTTACCCTGTGTGAGTGTTCCTATTGTTGTGGTGTCGGGGCTACCCTGGGGTTTGTCAACAATGTATGGCTGATCCCCTGAAGACAAAAGAACAAGCTGTAGGTATCAAAATGATATACATTCAATATTAGTTTGATTTAAGTTTGCATCTGACATCAAGTCTCTCAATAGTAAATCTTAAATATTTTGAACAATAAATGTTTTGTGAGGTTTTAATAGGGACCAATTACAAATAGGTCCCAAAAGTGTAAGTCTGTTTTTGTCTTGTGTGTGTATATATATATATATATATATATATATATATATATATATATATATATATATATATATATATATATATATATATATATATATATAAACATTATTGACCCATGTCATAATGCGCACTTATCTAGAAGGTAAATATTATACATATTGACCATTCCATGAACATTCCTCCAACCAATGGAAATGGTTTACAATGCACCACTATGCAGCTAATACACATTTCCATAGGCTGAAAATGATGTAGTCTAAACAAATAACTGGTCATCCCTGATTGTAGGCCAATCTTACAGTGGAATATCAACCACCTACCATTTATACTCATTTACAAGTTGAATCTTAATGCATAGACTCAAATTTACCATTTCATAAAATGCTGGCAGAACTGGGTCTGTGTAGTTTGTTAGGAGTAATCAGTAGAAAAAATAACACAGACCCTGATCTACAGGCACATTATACTTTGGCAAATCATTATCTTTGCTGTTTGCTTTGACTTGACTTATCTTTGAGCAGATAGATTAGAAGAAAAGAATCTTGACTGAATTCCAAAAACAGAAGTGTTACACATTGATAATGAAATTTAAACAGATACTTTGGAGGGTAGATCACTATATGAAGTTTTAAAGACATACTTTTCAAAACCTCTGTTGTGATTGTGTGAATTTCTTTTACCATTACCAAAAGATGAAATGTTCAAGTTTGAGTGGGAGTAAATTCCAGAATAAAAAAAGACCTAACATGTTTAAAAATTTACATGTTGGACATTGGAGTTTTGTTGCTAATCCCATGTACCAAGAATGAAAACTGACATAACAAAAGTGGGAAAGTGCAAGAGAAATATAAACTGAATAATCACTTATTAAACACAAACTTTTAATATAAATTATAAGCATGTCCAAATAAAGCCTAAAGAAAACATGTAAAAATAAAGTTTTAAACACAAACTTCTAAATATAAATTCTAAGCATGTCCAAATAAAGCCTAAAGAAAACATGTAAAAATAAAGTTTTAACATGTCAAAATAAAAAAATGCTTTTCAAAAAGGAGACATTTTTTTAAGGATTTAATAAAGTGTAACAAGAGTAACCAGTTTAATGGCAACCATTTTTTTAAAAAAAGCAATTTAAATAAAAAGACAACATTCCCCTTGGATGTACCTCATTTAGCTGTTCAAAACACTACACCAAAGCATAATGCAGATGACTGTCACCATCGGTCTAATGAATTCAGCACTCCAATTTAATGAATTAGATAAAATACTGAAAATGAGTTTGATTATAAACACTGCCCTCCCATCAGCACAATCATAATTTTATTTTGATTGATTAGGTCATAACTCTCTGACTTTTAGATATTGGGCATGATGCATTGTGAAAATAGAAAACTACACTGTCTGTACAGATAATAAAATAATGATTTAGATTTTGGGCATGATGTGAAAATAGAAAACTACACTGTCTGTACAGATAATAAAATAATGATTTAGATATTGGGCATCATGTGAAAATAGAAAACTACACTGTCTGTACAGATAATAAAATAATGATTTAGATATTGGGCATCATGTGAAAATAGAAAACTACACTGTCTGTACAGATAATAAAATAATGATTTAGATATTGGGCATCATGTGAAAATAGAAAACTACACTGTCTGTACAGATAATAAAATAATGATTTAGATATTGGGCATCATGTGAAAATAGAAAACTACACTGTCTGTACAGATAATAAAATAATGATTTAGATATTGGGCATGATAAATTGAGAAAATAGAAAGCTGCATTGTCTGTTCCGATAATAAAATAACTATACATTACAAGGGCACACTGACCCTCTATAAAATGTCAGATCAAGTGACCCTTTATAAAACATCAGATCAACTGACCATCTAAAATATCATATCAACTGACCCTCTATAAAATGTCAGATCAACTGACCCTTTATAAAACGTCAGATCAACTGACCCTCTATAAAATGGCATATCAACTGACCCTCTATAAAATGGCAGATCAACTGACCCTTTATAAAATGTCAGATCAACTGACCCTCTATAAAATGGCAGATCAACTGACCCTCTATAAAATGGCAGATCAACTGACCCTCTATAAAATGGCAGATCAACTGACCCTCTATAAAATGGCAGATCAACTGACCCTCTATAAAATGGCAGATCAACTGACCCTCTATAAAATGTCAGATCATTAATAATGTCCCTGTTGATTCAATCCTTATTGTGAAGTCTTGTATGAAAAGTAGAAAAAAATTGACAAATGTGGATATGTTGACTTTACATACTAGAAGAGTCTGCTTTTTCAAATGTAATGGTTTTCACGGAATTTTAAATAATTTAAATCATGTTATTGAAAATAAGTTGTCACATTCACTATCTCATTGAAAAAAGTTATTACCAAAAAATAAATGATACACAATAAAACAAAATGTGGCAGCATATATATATATATATATATATATATATATATATATATATATATATATATATATATATATACATAGATGCAATAAACTGACAACGAACAGTACCCTAAGCGATTTCGACTCCTAATGAGTTGCGAAACTAGTCTATACAAGCTGGTTGTATTTATAGTTTTAACACATGTGGAGACAGCCATGTAGAGGTTTACAAACACAACGTTTTTGTGTTTATTTGTTTGTCGTATATATGTTTTGTATTTGCCTTTGAAAAAGACTCATTAAGAGTCAAAAGCGCTTAGGCTAGTTAGTTACTAGTTTTGTACTGTTCACTGTTCGTAGTCAGTTTATTGCATCTATTTTAATCAATCCCTGACACATGTGATCCCTTGGTGGATCCAGTATGCTTGAAAGGGTTGTTATTTGCCATTTGATTTGTATTCTTTATATATACATGTATATATATATATATATATATATATATATATATATATATATATATATATATATATATATATATATATATATATATAATTTTAGCCTTAAAAAAGCAAAAACTGATTAACATCTATGACAGAATTTAGATTATAGCTTAAAATATTTTCAGGCAGATGTTGGTAGTATTGAGGTGTAATAAATACACAAACCATACATATAAAAAAAATTTACATTGCTAATTGAGCATGAAAGAACCTTCCTAATTGTTAAATATTATTTGACAAAGAATATACATTAAAAATGTCTTCTATCAGTGTCAAAGTTAGATTTTCTATGTTAAACCTGTTTTCTTTATCATTAAGAGTTTTGATTTTGCACATTATTCTTATCTGTATGTTTTAAATGCTCTGTGTTTTTGCTCATGTGAACTCTCAAAGCCAGGGTGGATGATTAATAAAGAGAATTAAAGAAAGAAAAAAAGTAAAAAGTGTCTTCACTTAAATGTCATTTTTCTTTTCCAGCTTGCATTACTTAGAACCCCAATTTTCATCTGTTGTTCTAAATAACCTGAATGTTTTAGTATTGTTCTGTGTTAAATTTTACAAGATTAATTAGTCATTTCATTACATCCAAGCATAAAAACAATGTATTGAAGCCTGGCAAAGTACTTTCCATATCATCACACTCAGTCTCCTAGCGTGAAGGCAGAATTTCTAACACAGCTATTGAAAGAACCTCTCAAAACGGCACAGGATAATACTGGGTACTGATTTACAGTGTGTGAGAAGTATGCAAAAAGCCCCATGGTGCCCATATTAAATGCAGTTTTCCAATTAGGTCCATTAACTGAAGTTGGCAAACCTATTACATAAATCAATCACTACTTTAGAATGGAGGTAAATCATTTATCCATTCAGTTACTCCTTTTTGTTTGCAAAGTGCATATTTTGAATTGTTGAAAGATGAATTTGAAAGGTTTCAAAAACTCTTAACTCTAAATGCAAACATCTGTGCAGCATGAGTGAGAACTTGCCCTTTGGATAATGATGTAAATTTCACTTGGAAAAACTTACACAGACAATTAATGACACATGTCTATCAGCAGACATGTCTGCACCTGCTGAATAAGGCTCTGGAAGTGAATTGCTCAACAGGGACATCAGTGGGATTGGGGTAAGGGGAATATTACTACAGGATGACATCACTGGGATTGGGGTAAGGGGAATAAATTACTAAAATATGACATCAATGGGATTGGGGTAAGGGGAATAAATTACTAAAATATGACATCAATGGGAATGGGGTAAGGGGAATAAATTACTACAGGATGACATCAATGGGATTGGGGATAAGGGGAATAAATTACTTCAATATGACATCAATGGGATTGGGGTAAGGGGAATAAATTACTACAATATGACATCAATGGGATTGGGGTAAGGGGAATATTACTAAAGAAGGACATCAATGGGATTGGGGTAAGGGGAATAAATTACTACAGGATGACATCAATGGGATTTGGGGGTAAGGGGAATAAATTACAACAATATGACATCAATGGGATAGGGGTAAGGGGAATAAATTACTACAGAATGACATCAATAGGATAGGTGTAAGGGTATTACATTACTACAATATGACATCAGTGGGATTGGGGTAAAGGGAATAAATTACTACAATATGACATCAATGGGATTTGGGTAAGAGGAATAAATTACTACAATATGACATCAATGGGATTGGGGTAAGAGTAATAAATTTACTACTGGATGACATCAATGGGATTGGGGTAAGGGGAATAAATTACTACAATATGACCTCAATGGGATTGGAGTAAGGGGAATAAGTTACTATAATATGACATTAATGGGATTTGGGGGTAAGGGGAATAAATTACTACAGGAAGATATCAATAGGATTGGGGTAAGGGGAACAAATTACTACAGAATGACATCAATAGGATGGGTTTAATGGTATTACATTACTACAATATGACATTAATGGGATTCAGGTAAGGGGAATAAATTACTACAGAATGACATCAATAGGATAGGTGTAAGAGGTATTACATTACTACAATATGACATCAGTGGGATTGGGGTAAAGGGAATAAATTATTACAATATGACATCAATGGGATTGGGGTTTAGGGGAATAAATTACTACAATATGACATCAATGGGATTGGGGTAAGGGGAATAAATTACTACAATATGACATCAATGGGATTGGGGTTTAGGGGAATAAATTACTACAAAATGACATCAATAGGATTGGGGTTAGGGGAATAAATTACTACAATATGACCTCAATGGGATTGGAGTAAGGGGAATAAGTTACTACAATATGACATAAATGGGATTGGGTTAAGAGAATAAATTACAACAAATGACATCAATGGGATTGGGGTAAGGGGAATAAATTACTAGAATATGATATCAATAGGATTGGGGTAAGGGGAATAAATTACTACAATATGATATCAATGGGATTGGGGTAAGGGGAATAAATTACTACAGAATGACATCAATGGGATTGGGGTAAGAGAATAAATTACAACAAATGACATCAATGGGATTGGGGTAAGGGGAATAAATTACTACAATATGATATCAATAGGATTGGGGTAAGGGGAATAAATTATTACAATATGATATCAATAGGATTGGGGTAAGAGGAATAAATTACTACAATATGATATCAATAGGATTGGGGTAAGGGGAATAAATAACTACAGGATAACATCAATAGGATTGGGGTTAGGGGAATAAATTACTACAATATGATATCAATGGGATTGGGGTAAGGGGAATAAATTACTATAGAATGACATCAATGGGATTGGGGTAAGAGGAATAAATTATTACAAATGACATCAATGGGATTGGGGTAAGGGGAATAAATTACTACAATATGACATCAATTGGATTGGAGTAAGGGGAATAAATTACTACAAGATGACATCAATATGATTGGGGTAATGGGAATAAATAACTACAGGATAACATCAATAGGATTGGGGTTAGGGGAATAAATTACTACAATATGATATCAATAGGATTGGGGTAAGGGGAATAAATTACTACAATATGATATCAATGGGATTGGGGTAAGGGGAATAAATTACTACAGAATGACATCAATGGGATTGGGGTAAGAGAATAAATTACAACAAATGACATCAATGGGATTGGGGTAAGGGGAATAAATTACTACAATATATCAATAGGATTGGGGTAAGGGGAATAAATTATTACAATATGATATCAATAGGATTGGGGTAAGGGGAATAAATTACTACAATATGATATCAATGGGATTGGGGTAAGGGGAATAAATTACTACAATATGATATCAATAGGATTGGGGTAAGGGGAATAAATTACTACAATATGATATAAATGGGATTGGGTTAAGGGAAATAAATTACTATAGAATGACATCAATGGGATTGAGGTAAGAGGAATAAATTATTACAAATTACATCAATGGGATTGGGGTAAGGGGAATAAATTATTACAATATGACATCAATTGGATTGGAGTAAGGGGAATAAATTACTACAAGATGACATCAATATGATTGGGGTAATGGGAATAAATTACTACAGGATAACATCAATAGGATTGGGGTAAGGGGAATAAATTACTACAGGATACCATCAATAGGATTGGGGTAAGGGGAATAAATTACTATAGAATGTCATCAATGGGATTGGGGTAAGAGGATAAATTACAACAAATGACATCAATGGGATTGGGGTAAGGGGAATAAATTACTACAATATGACATCCATGGGATTGGGGTAAGGGGAATAAATTACTACAGAATAACATCAATGGGATTGGGGTAAGAGGAATAAATTACTACAAATGACATCAATGGGATTGGGGTAAGGGGAATAAATTACTACAATATGACATCATTGGGATTGGGGTAAGGGGAATATATTACTACAAGATGAGATCAATATGATTGGGGTAATGGGAATAAATTACTACAGGATGACATCAATAAGATTGGGATAAGGGGAATACATTACTACAATATGACAACAATGGGATTGGGTTAAGAGGAATAAATTACTATAGGATGACATCAATGGAATATGGGTAATGGGAATAAATTACTACAATATGACATGAATGGGATTGGGGTAATGGGAATAAATTACTACAATATGACATCAATGGGATTGGGGTAAGGAGAATAAATTACTACAATATGACATCAATGGGATTGGGGTAAAGGGAATAAATTACTACAATATGACATCAATGGGATTGGGGTAAGGGGAATAAATTACTACAATATGACATCAATGTGATTTGGGTAAGGGGAATATATTACTACAGGATGACATCAATGGGATTGGGTTAAGGGAATAAATTACTACAGGATGACAACTCTCAGCAGTGTAATTAAAGCTCAAATGTAAGGAAACTCATGGTAATAACAGCACTACACTATAATTTAATTGAAAGGAAATTCATGGTAATTAACAACTACACATATAATTTAACTATAAGGAAACTCATGGTAATTAACAACACCACACTATAATTTAACTGAAAGGAAACTCATGGTAATTAACAGCACCACACTATAATTTAACTGAAAGGAAACTCATGGTAATTAACAACTACACACTATAATTTAACTATAAGGAAATTCATGGTAATTAACAACTACACATATAATTTAACTATAAGGAAACTCATGGTAATTAACAACACAACACTATAATTTAACTGAAAGGAAACTCATGGTAATTAACAACACCACACTATAATTTAACTGAAAGGAAATTCATGGTAATTAACAACTACACACTATAATTTAACTGAAAGGAAACTCATGGTAATTAATAACACCACACTATAATTTAACTGTATGGAAACTCATGGTAATTAACTACACTATACTATAATTTAACTGTAAGGAAACTCATGGTAATTAACAACACCACACTATAATTTAACTGTAAGGAAACTCATGGTAATTAACTATGCCACACTATAATTTAACTGTAAGTAAACTCATGGTAATTAACAACACCACACTATAATTTAACTGTAAGGAAACTCATGGTAATTAACTACACCACACTATAATTTAACTGTAAGTAAACTCATGGTAATTAACAACACCACAATATAATTTAACTGTAAGGAAACTCATGGCAATTAACAACACCACAATATAACTGCAAAATATAGAATCTGCATGGTATAATGGCTTTGTATTGTAAAAATGGAATTGTATGGAATACCAGCTTTGTATGGTATAATGGTTTTGTACAATGTAATGGCTTTGCATGGTATAAGAGTTTTGTGTAGTATAATGACTTTGAATGGTATATTAGCTTTGTATGGTATAATGTCTTTGTATGCTATATCAGTTTTGTATGGTGCATAATGGCTTTGTATGCATTATGCTTTGTATATTGTAATACTTTGTATATTATAACATTTTGTATAGAATAATGGTTTTATGTTGTATAATGCCTTTGTATGGTATAATAGCATTGTATGGTATAATGTTTTGTATGGTATAACAGTTATGTATGGCATAATGACTTTGTAAGGTAAAGCAGTTTTGTGTGGTATAATGGTTTTCTATTATATAATGGTCTTTATATGGTGTAATAGTTTTGTATGGTAAAATGGTAAATGAAAAAGACACTGGCTATTAACTACCATTGACTAATATGAAGGGTTGCATAGCTTACCAATACTATACATGTACGTGTGGCTGTATTGTCCCATCCCTCTCTTGGTCGTAGCAGCCATTTTGAGTCTGTAACGCTTTCCTGCTTCTAGATCATTAATTGTTGTCCGCAGAACAGTGCCATTCACCGTTTTACTGCAGTTATGAGCCCCATCTTCACTAAAACAATGAATCTGAAACAAAACAAGGTGAAAATATGAAACTACTGGCCCAAAAGGAGCTCACTCCAAGAGCTGGTACTGAGGAAAAAGACACAAGTCACTCATGCCTAAAGATTAAGTTAGAATGACCTACTTTTAGTATGGCTGAATTACTCTATTTGAAATAAAACTAAATAATAGTCTTCACATGCAGGTGAAAGTCAAAAATATTGAGGGTGTAACCAACAGACAGCTGGAAAAAAAAGTCACTGAAGCATGCAAATTAAATTACGATCATCTAGTTTCAATAAGGCTGAGTAATTATATTTTAGATATCTCCACATGCCAGGTTGCATCAGTATAAGTGAAATAAGGTCCAAGATACTAAGTGTGAAAAAAATAGAAAGATGAAAAAATAGAAACACTTGAGTTTTACTTTATAGCTTAGATTGTCTAGACTAGGACCATGCAACATTACTTTTAGAGTGCTTCTTTGTAATTAAGAATGTCCTCACTGGGACCATGCAACATTACTTTTAGATTGTTTCTTTGTAATTAAGAATGTCCTCACTGGGACCATGCAACATTTTTTTTAGAGTGCTTCTTTGTAATTAAGAATGTCTTCACTGGGACCATGCAACATTACTTTTTAAGTGTTTCTTTGTAATTAAGAATGTCCACGCTGGGAACATGCAACATTATTTTTAGAACGTTTCTTTGTAATTAAAAATGTCCTCACTGGAACCATGCAACATTACTTTTAGATTGTTTCTTTGTAATTAAGAATGTCCTCACTGGGACCATGCAACATTTTTTTTTAGAGTGCTTCTTTGTAATTAAGAATGTCCTCACTGGGACCATGCAACATTACTTTTTAAGTGTTTCTTTGTAATTAAGAATGTCCACGCTGGGAACATGCAACATTATTTTTAGAGTGTTTCTTTGTAATTAGGAATGTCCTCACTGGGACCATGCAACATTAACTTTAGAGTGTTTCTTTGTTATTATGAATGTCCTCACTGGGATCATGCAACATTACTTTTAGAACGTTTCTTTGTAATTAAAAATGTCCTCACTGGAACCATGCAACATTACTTTTAGAGTGTTTCTTTGTAATTAAGAATGTCCTCACTGGGATCATGCAACATTACTTTTAGAACGTTTCTTTGTAATTAAAAATGTCCTCACTGGGACCTTGCAACATTAGCTTTAGAGTGTTGATTTGTAACTAAGGATGTCCCAACTAGGACCATGTATCATTGAGATTAGAGTTTCATTTAAGAATGTTCCCACTAGGACCATGCAATTTTAACTTTAGTGTTAACTTAAAATTACAAATGTCCCCATTAAGACCATTTAACATAGATATTGGAACATTACCTTATAACTAAGAACGTCTCCAGGAGGACCATTGTTTGGTGGCTTCCACTCCAAACTTAGCCCAGTGTCCCCCTGCTTATGAATATTGATACCATCTGGAGGCTCAGAGAAAACTGAAATAATTTTGTGATATCTTTCTGTCAAACGTTTAAACATTTACATTATTTTTTGAAACTGCAGGGTTTTTTTTAAATCATTAATAGATGACAACACAAAAGTTCAATTTATAACTTCTATAAAAAACACAGTTAAAATGAATTGTATTACTCAATATTTACATCATCTTCTAATTATAAGTTCGTTGTAACATCAATCTTGCCTTATTTTATGTCATGGTTGAAAAGCAATAATTACAACAAGGGCCATCAGTACAAATAATTTGTTTCAGAACAGAGCATATAATGTCAATCAGGCAAAGCACCTATATATAACTATTTTTTTTACTTCATTCTTCCAATAAAACATTGTGTGTCATAAATTCTAATAAAAATTATTGTGCCCTAATTTCCAATAAAATATCATTCTGTTTCACAATTTCAAAAAAACTTAATTCTGTCATAATTTCAATACCAGAATAATACCATTCTATGTAATAACATCAAGTGCCAGTGCCTAAAAATTAAAGTAATAATACAGGTGAAGGCCATATCTAATTCCTAACCTAATCAGTGTATACTGTATTTTGTACAACTGTCAGTATATAATGTATTTTACTGTCTGTGTATATTGTCTTTTGAACAGCTGGTATATCAAATATATAGAAAATCAAAGCATATTATTTAATCATTTTTGAAATTTCAGTAACTAGAAAGTTTCAAAAACAAATAACTGATTTGTAAATTTCAAAACCTCCTTCCTAATGATAAGTGTTATAACATACATGGAGTTTCTGATTTATAACATACATGGAGTATCTGAGTTATTATAACATACATGGAGTATCTGAATTATAATATACATGGAGTATCTAAGTTATAACATACATGGAGTATCTAAGTTATAACATACATGGAGTATCTGAGTTATAACATACATGGAGTATCTAAGTTATAACATACATGGAGTATCTAAGTTATAACATACATGGAGTATCTATATAAGTGTCATATAATTTAATAAAATTGCATCTCTCATTGCAGTGATTTCATGCAAATAGGTAAATGAATAAAGCCCTGTCAAAACTTACCTGATTCTTCTGTCTGTACTTTCAGAGGGTTGCTACATCGAGACTGCACATTTTGGCAATACGCCATGACACATATCTCATACCAGTTGTAACTACTTAGACCAGTTATCGTGTATGATGTTTGGGAATATGGGACTCTCTCAATCTTCATCTCTCCATACTGTTTGTGTCGAATGTCCAAAATGTGCTTGTAGCGAACATAGAACCCGTCAACAATGTCTTGGCCTTTTAAAAGCTGTCAATAAATTACACATGACAATATAAACTATTACAACTGACACTTTAAGATTATGGTTACTAGCAACAATGACACAGATGTGACACAATAATGACACTTTAAGATTATGGTTACTAGCAACAATGACATAGATATGACACAATAATGACACTTTAAGATTATGGTTACTAGCAACAATGACATAGATGTGACACAATAATGACACTTTAAGATTATGGTTACTAGCAAGAATGACATAGCAGTGATACAATAATAGCACTTTAAGATTATGGTTACTAGCAACAATGACATAGCAGTGACACAATAATAGCACTTTAAGATTATGGTTACTAGCAACAATGACATAACAGTGACACAATAATGACACTTTAAGATTATGGTTACTAGCAACAATGACATAGCAATGACACAATGAGGACACTTTAAGATTATGGTTACTAGCAACAATGACATAGATGTGACACAATGAGGACACTTTAAGATTATGGTTACTAGCAACAGTGACATAGCAATGACACAATGAGGACACTTTAAGATTATGGTTACTAGCAACAATGACATAGATGTGACACAATGAGGACACTTTAAGATTATGGTTACTAGCAACAGTGACATAGCAATGACACAATGAGGACACTTTAAGATTATGGTTACTAGCAACAATGACATAGATGTGACACAATGAGGACACTTTAAGATTATGGTTACTAGCAACAGTGACATAGCAATGACACAATGAGGACACTTTAAGATTATGGTTACTAGCAACAATGACATAGATGTGACACAATGAGGACACTTTAAGATTATGGTTACTAGCAACAATGACATAGCAATGACACAATGAGGACACTTTAAGATTATGGTTACTAGCAACAATGACATAGCAATGACACAATGAGGACACTTTAAGATTATGGTTACTAGCAACAGTGACATGGCAATGACACAATGAGGACACTTTAAGATTATGGTTACTAGCAACAGTGACATAGCAATGACACAATGAGGACACTTTAAGATTATGGTTACTAGCAACAGTGACATAGCAATGACACAATGAGGACACTTTTAAGATTATGGTTACTAGCAACAATGACATAACAATGACACAATAATGACACTTTAAGATTATGGTTACTAGCAACAGTGACATAGCAATGACACAATGAGGACACTTTAAGATTATGGTTACTAGCAACAGTGACATAGCAATGACACAATGAGGACACTTTAAGATTATGGTTACTAGCAACAGTGACATAGCAATGACACAATGAGGACACTTTAAGATTATGGTTACTAGCAACAGTGACATAGCAATGACACAATGAGGACACTTTAAGATTATGGTTACTAGCAACAATGACATAGCAATGACACAATGAGGACACTTTAAAAGGTTCCTAATATGCAGTAAATATGAAGAACACACTGAGGATTACTATTCCTTGAGTTGCCATGAAAGTAATTCAGAACAATGTCAAAAAAAATCATACCAATGAAAACAATTTAGAACACTGAACATAATTCAGAACAATGTTAATACAAATCATAACACTGAACACAATTCAGAACAATGTTAATACCAATCATAACACTGAACACAATTCAGAACAATGTTAATACCAATCATAACACTGAACACAATTCAGAACGATGTTAATACAAATCATAACACTGAACACAATTCAGAACAATGTTAATACCAATCATAACACTGAACACAATTCAGAATGCTCGACATCATTCATGATACTAAACACACTTTGGACCACTGAAAAGACAATGCTTAATACAGAATATAATTTAGACCACTGTGATCACTATTCAGAATAGATGTAATGTCATGTACTGTCAAGATAATTTATACATGTGTTCTCATTAGCAGCTGATTTGTCAAAACTGCACACAGTCTTCTCATTAGTCACTGGCAGCCAGTTTAAAATTTTTCTACCTTTACTTGTAACATTGAAACCATCTAATTCTACAATAAAGTCACATTAATGTGGAATATGTGAGATTTGAAGGATATAGTTTATTTCCTTATTACACTCTGCACTCTATTTAACAATATAGTAAAACTAATTTTGGAAGATGCAAGGCCTGAATTCTTACCCTCCACTCTATTTTTATGGCACTGGAATTAACTGCCTCCCCCTCTACAATTTCTATGACTGTCCCCTGTAGCCTGGCCTCTATCTCTTGTCGTGGGAGGTCCACACGTG